>VZSC01001141.1:391871-531621 GCA_013398225.1 Steatornis caripensis | reverse complement strand
ATTAACTCTATCATAGCCGAACCCAGGACACAGCAGTGTTTGAGAAGGACTGTGAATAACACTCAAGCCTGTGTTTGTACTTCCATGTGCCTTTCTCCAGGTGAANGGCAGGGGGATCCAATACCTGCCTGGCTGCTTTGGGTCGGCTACCCCCCTCCCAGCGTTCTGGGGAGAATTAACTCTATCATAGCCGAACCCAGGACACAGCCGTGTTTGAGAAGGACTGTGAATAACACTCAAGCCTGTGTTTGTACTTCCATGTGCCTTTCTCCAGGTGAAACCCCTTTCCACATGGGCAGTGTCTGCTGCATCCCAATTCTGTAGAGATATCAGATTGGCACTGAGTTTTCCCTGTATTCAGAGCCCCGCTACTGACCCTGAAAGACAGTTGGGATTGAGGGATGTCTCCTCTAAGAAGAGAGTAGGATAAGAAAGGATAGTCTTCAAAGTTTAAAGGGAAACTGAAATCTTCAAAGAGATCTTCAATGCCTGGCTGCCACCTTACCTAGAAACGCAAGATGAACCAGTAGAACGCAAATACGAGGGAGGAGACTATAGCAGATGGCAAAGCTCATTTTATTCACACCAAAGAAAGCCCAAAGATGAAGACACTATTTTAGATCAGTGTGACTGTGTCTATATGCACATTGGATTATCTGCACTAATGAGCTGTAGACCTATAGTCACAAATTCATGGAGTTTTGAGATGAAAGGCTGAAGTTTTTTAGAACTGGCAGCAAATTGTTTTATGGAGTATCTGCAAAATCAGTTGATAATATATGAGATACAGTGAGTTCTACTGGTTTCGAGTGTGTGATTTGGGCACTGAAACATCAGTTCAGAACCAAAAACCACTTCAATACATCTAAAAATTTAAGTAGCTGCTTAATATATCTATTCTGGAAAGCACTTAATTGTGCACTTACGTTTATGCACATGTTTAAGTCCTATTGATTTCAAAATGGAATTTAAGCACACACCTAAATGCTCCATTGATTTGTGATATGGAGGAACAAAAGAATTGCATAGTGGAACAGATTAAAGGACTATCTAATAAAGTAGGCAATACCCATCAATGCCCAATAATGCATTTTACTTTTTAGTGCTATACCATGAAGAAATTTCTTCCTGACCTCAGCAGGTAACTATGCCCTGAAGCATGAGGATTGATAGACCTTGTAATTGTATTTAGCTAGTGTCCTTGCAGATGTTCTTTTTATTTATATAAATGCTGAATCACTTCTTGAACCTGCAGAGCCATCCCTCTCAATCTCTGGAGCAGTGAATATCATGGTTTAATTATACCTTTTGTAAACAACATTACCTTTCACCCACTCACAATGTGTTGCTTTTAATTTCATTCAGTCGCCACCAATTTATTTTTTATTACCAAAAAGGCTGACTGGCAGTACTTTCTGGGCCTCCCTTTTGCCATTCATAATTCTCTATACTTTTATTGTAGCTGCCTTTAGTTCTCAAATTATTATTTTCCTTCTTCTGAATGAGAACTACCTTAATCACAGGGAAAATAAATTTCTCAATGCTCTCCTAAGCGCCTGGTCTCAGGACTCAGTCACAGCTTCGGCATAAACTCCAACTCAGGAGTGATGCATGCAAGAGCAGACCAAGAGCTCGGCAACATCCCAGGGTATGTACGTGCTATCAGCTAAGCTGTCACCCCCTACCCTCTTTCTGGACCCACACTGCCGATCGTCCACGTCTGCAGACCTGCATGAAGAGACTGACACCATGGTTTGCAGAGGGGAAGCCCCAGGCGGGCTCAGAACATCAGTGTATACCTGGGCTCCTCTTCAGGGAATATAAGTGCATGAGGTATGACCCAGGTCCATCAGCAGCTCTTCTTCTCCTAAACACAGAGTTGATCCTTTGAACTCATGTGAAACCTTAGATAAAAGCTATTGTCATAGAAAGAAAGCAAATGTCTCAAAGGGATCAGTGTGTTGATGGCCTGCCCCATTGTCTTGCTATACACACACAACCTCAGAGAGTCACAACCTGGTTGTTGCTTCTAGCAATGGAGTAACTAGAGGCAGGCATTTACCTGCAATAGCACATTCTGCAACAGGCTCAGAAACTTGGATATTGTGGGTCAGGAAGCAATAAAATCTCTGTCTATACTTCTGTCTTCCTTGCATGGAGAGGAAAATAGCAACCCTTCGTTGTCAATTATTTTTCACTGTGTTGCTGTGAGCAGGTGGCACGTAGTAATAAAAGGACACCATTTCTTTCCTATCTCATTTCTTTGTAAGTGTGGAGAATGACCACATCTTCTTCACCTGAGGCTGATTTCTGACATTCTCTCATACCTGTTACTACACATGTTGGTTCACGGAAATCAGTGGAGACCTCACTTTGTGGAGACATCTAAAATTGTCTGTGAGAGGTTATCTGAATCTGGCCCCACATGGGTTCATTGTGCAATGAAGGTGCAAGAAAAGCAGGAGGATGGGAAGGCAGGAGGAGATCAGGTGATGAGATCCCACAACAACTCAGCAATAGTTACAAGGCAACATGAGGCATTTCTGATTCTTTATTCTCTTCCTTCAGTTTTTAAAACAGTGGATAATCTGTAAAACAAGACTGTCCTGCTTTATGTATCATGATTCCTATGGGTCTTAGTGGAAAGACTAGGATACAGAAATACCAACAGCGTGGAGACCCTGTTTGGAAAAGGCTACAGTGATGGAGGGAACTGCTCACATGCAAAGAGAAGGGACAGGCTGACGCCGCTTGGGGAGCAACAGAGTCAGAGCTGGGATTGCTGTTGAAATCTGGCCAAGGACACTGGATGCAAGGATAGCTTCTCCACACTGGAAGGGTGATATCCTTGGGGATGAACAAGACAAGCACAAGAAAGGAACGGGCTGAGACAGTGGGAAACAGATCTGGGGGAAAACAGCAAGATTCACATACAAAATAGATGGGAAAGGGAAAAAAAAGTGAAGATGCAAGTGGGGATACTAGGTTACAGGTCAAGCCAACAGGGAAGAAACTGATTCAGAAAGGAGAAAGGAAAAGCTTTTAAAAGGGTAAGTATCTTCTTTCTGCTATGTCCAATATGACCAAATTAAATAATCTTAGGCGTTTCTAATCTTCCTTTCAATGGAAACTCTCCAAGGCTTCCCTGGCCTCTGCAGGCTCTGAAGCATGAGATATGATTACCATTATAATTATTTTAGCTTGTATAGATACAAATGTTACTAATGGTCATAAAATTATCCAGTGTGGGCATTTTTTTCCCTTTCTTTTAGCCAGCCTCTGCATTAGTGTCCTTAACTTCCCAGGGCTGTGAATTTCTGAAGGGAAGTACATGCTGCACAAGTCAGTCTGCTCCTCAAATTTGTTCTAAATATACAGCCTTTTACAATCCCCAGCCCACAGCTTCCCTTGGGTTTCTAAAGGATTTCGAATAATGAAAAATGAATTGGGAAATGAACTATTGTTATGGGTGAATTTTATCAGATAGTTTCATGGAAATTGGTGGATTATTTATATATACTGTAATTGTACCACGATTCACTAAATACATTCAAACACTAAATGTACTGCTTATTAATTTACATTTTAAGAGTCCCCTTGTTCTTGCATTATGTGACAATATAAGAAGCACGGACTGATTAGTTTCCACTATTTCTCATATAATTATGAATACCTCAATCAAGTCTCTTCTAGCTCCTTTTTTCTTGCAGGCAAAATACAATAGGGTCCTTAAAATTTTCAGGTTTTACTTTTGACAAGTAGATAAGATTGCCTCATTATCTGAAATATTGCCCTGTACTTCCCTAAATTGTTACTGGAACCATCAACATGCTATTTAACTGCACACGCTTGCTTTGCTACCCAAGGCATCCAAATAGGTTTAATGGCCACTTATGCCTGTGCAGGGCAATTAACGACAATACCACCTCACTCCTCACTTTGCTCTGCAAGGCTGTGATTGAACAAGATATGAAACCTTGTGCCTGATTTGGGAAACAGCTCAACTGAAGCCAATGGGTTTCTTCAAATTATTTTGATCAGTGATAAGCTTACAGTCTGCATTGGAAGAAGGCCTAAATGACTCCACAAAAATGGCAGACAAGCTTTTGGTGGGCAGTTCTTTGGGTGTAGGGGCTGTCTTTTAGCCTGTGCTCTTATGGTTGGGATGCAGCTGGTGCTGCTGACACCACCACAAATACCATGCTCTGAGAGCAGCAGGATTAGTAAAGCCCTGTTTTGCCTGCATTTATACTCCTGCACCTATGCATCCCCCCCCTAACTCCCTGCTTTCCCAATTCCTATACAAAGTCATTGCTTGGAGGGCTTTCCATAGCCTGCCCACCCTCTTGGCTGCATCATGGGACTCGTACACCCCTCCCAGGTGCCTGATTTGGCAGCTAGGCAGAGGGAAGATTGTTCTGCAGCAGACCTACGTGGGTGGGCTGAGCAAAGCAGATAACTGTAGAGCACACTTTGAAACCTTTCCTTCTGTGGTGACACTGATTTGGATCCCTTTCCTCTATCCAGCCCCAATTCTTACAATGGCATAAGAGTTTCATATCTCTGAAACCTCCCGAAAGATTGGTTGAAATTAGGCGATGACTTAAATCTATGCAGGGAAGGAGATGAGGAAGCAGCAGCAGAAGGACTATTTCATAAGGCTTGTTTCCTCAGGAAATGAGGATAATAAATAAATAATCAAGAGTGAGGCTGCAGGTCTCTGTGATTATATGAGCAACATTAATTTACTTTTTTCCACATAATAACATTCATTGTAAGAGCCTTGCTCTGAGCTTCCTAGATGGCTAGAAGTATTTCATAAACCTGTCTATCATAAGAATATAGAAAGTAGTTAACCTGGCAACTCTTGGATTTCTCTTCTCCATTTCCATGCTACTTCCTTCCAAACTCTGTAGCAAGTAAGTTAAATTCTGGGGAGGGGAATAAAAAGGGTGTGTGCTGCCCAGCAGGCAGGAGAGACTGATAGTTGTTCACACACCCATGATTCACACTGCAGGTCATGAATGCCACATGCTGGATCAACAATCTCTCCTCCTTTCTCAGCAGAGGCTTATTCCCTTTGATCCATGGAGACCCTCCGGGGTGGTAGTGAGAAAATGTTATTCCTGGCATGATACAGCAGACTACCGCTGAGGGAACTCCACCATCAGGTTCTCACCTCTCTTCAGGTGAGAACAGGCCCGGCTGGGGAACCAGCTGCGATATCCTGCAGGACAGATGGATAGACTCTAGGGCCCCTTCTGCTTTTGGCTTTGTCCTGATTTCACCCACTCCTCCAAATGCCTGTGTGGATAGAGGAGGCCAGTTTCCACCGTGATCTTTGTTATTGTTGAAACTCCAACTGTAGCAGCTAGGCTGCAAAGGGCTAAAGCTATAGCACTGTCCACCTGTGCCTGTTAAGTAGGTCTTTGCTGCTTTTCTCCTCCCTCCTGCTAAAACTTTCAGAAGACAGACGCTCTGTGTGTGTGTGTGTACAAGAGAGATGGACACCTTGAGCTGGACTCTTCCCTGCTGCTGACACTACACTTCTACCTCAGCAAGATGCTTCCCTGGCAGGAGCTGCCAGCTTTCCAGTGAAGCATCATCCGTCAGGTGGAGCATTAAGTTGCTCGCTATGGAAGCGAAGCCTATTAAAATACAATCCATCTCAGGGACATAGTGAGAGATGCATTGACCAGTCTTAACATTAAGAGCAGCAGCAGGCTTCCTGCACTCAGCATTTCCACCTGAAAACAAGCTTGCTAAATGATTCTTTTGCACGTTCCTTAGCTTGCATCCACAGGCCTCCCAGGCTGGTGTGTTTACTGTATCTCCCGGCTGCATCCTTAGTCAATTTTTCCTCTTGTCATAAAAGAAATAAAAGTTTACCAAACAGATGAATAATTCTGATTAACTACAAATGGCTGGATCCCAGAGGTGTCCCTGTGGTGCAATTATCCACTCCCCCTTTACTGTAACAGAAAAGCATCTTTATATTTCTGTCAGATGATGATACTGCAGTAATGTAGTGCTCTGCAGGCAGATGCCATGGCTCTGCCTCGCCCACCTACATCCAGCCTGCCCTAGTGGTGCCCCTCAAAGCTGGGACCGTGGGGCAAGGCATTATAAGGAATCTCTCCATATTATTTTTGGGAAAAAAACAGCAACACTTACCATGGAATAACCCAGGGAACCCATTCCTGAAGATGCTGAGTCCCTGAAAGCACAGGGTATGCACTTACAGACACAGTGGCTATGTTCAGCTCTTGCATTTTTAGTGATGCTGCTGGGCTGGAGAGGTGATGCTCAGCGCTCTTGCTGTGTCCCTGGTCAGTCTAGCAAATGAGTGGTAGAAAACTGCTGGCTCCTCCATCCTCTCTTATTAGCTGTTAAAAAACCTACTGGAGAAAGTTGTTACTAATGTCTCTGCTGTAGCGAAATCTTCATTTGAAGAACAACTTATCTTCCTGCATGCTCAGATCCTTCTTTTCCTCTTCTTGGCTTTTATAAAAGATGTGTATACAAACCAATCGAGCACAGGGCAAGCGCTTTCCAAGCCAGTATCAGATATGGAAGTGGTAGGACAGAGCTGGGGAATGCTGAGAAGCTGGCCACCCAATCAGCCTGGGAACAGTGCTGGAAGCATCTGTCTATCCTGCAATAGGGACTTGAATTGAAGTGAACACGGTTCTCATGTCTGTCTCCATGTGAGAAGGGAGTGATTTGGACCATCATAAGAGCACAGATATGGCGTTACAAAGTACTTCAAGTAAGATGGATTTTTTGTTTGTGTAGTGTGTGGTTCTGGAATTACATTGCTACAGAAGGTATGATTACACTGCTGGTATTGGTGTGCTGGCCGTGTTGCGTAGAGAATACCAGAGTGACCATTACTAGGGAAACTAGCTTGGGTGGCAGAAACGTCTAGCCATAGAAAACAGAGTTTAGAGCATGCTCATTTACCCTGTTTCTTGTAGCAGAGATCTCAGGACCTTGCCTGGCAGATGCCAGGGCCCTGTGCTCTTAAACACAGGGAATTTAATAGCTGCCTCTTGTGACAGCATGTATGTCTCACATCCTGCCTGTAGCTCCAAGCTTTGGTGACACAGACTTTGGTTTGCTATCAAGCCAGACATGCAAGCTTATGCTGCTTCAGCTGTAAGGCTAGACTATGTCTTCCTTCCACTGAGGCTGAATGTGCACTCTGCATCTCCATTTATTGACATTATTTCTTACAAAATGGAATAGATCTGACAAGATTCATGGAGGGAGATTCACCTCCATGCTTCAGTGAAAAGGGCATTCCCAGAGGAAATTTCTTTCAGGGACATTCTCCATCCCCTCCTCAGATCAGCCCAGTCCTTACTTCTAGGTTACAGGGTATTCAGGAATTACACTCCTCCACCACCTATCCAGATCTACTTCCTTTATACAGAAACATATTTAAATATTCGCTGGGAAAGAATAATTCTGTTCTGGAAGCCAGGAGCAGTTGGAGTTTCAGTTTCTGCTTCGGTGATTTTTTACGCGAAGCTTGGGTGAGAAAGACAAAACACAGTATAAGCTTGAAAAGCATGAAAACAGCCTATTTATGGGAACAATAAATAACAGCCTCTGTAGCAGTCATTAGATCAGTCTCATGCCCTACAGCATAAGCTTACACAACAACTTTACCTTATCATTTCCCCTTCCCCACCTCTCTGCTAAACCTCCTCATTCAGGAAGAGGCCAAAGCTTGGAGCAGTCCTTTGGCAAGTGCTGTCCTGTCCCACCAGCATCCTCCTGGGCTCCCCCTCATGCCCGCCAGTGCCTGATGCTCGAGCAGCGCCCTTGCACAAGAATGGAGGAGGTCCTTCTCACTCCATTTTCACTCACCAGTTTTAGCCAGGATGGCTCCCAAAAGGCCACATCAGGGATCTCCACACTCAAGGACTTCACAGACATAGCTCTCTTTCCCACACCTGCACTGGGAAAAGGGAGAGAGAACTGACAAAAGGACCCAGGGCAAACCCAACTGTTCCTCTTTGCAGCTGGAAAACCCTGCCAGGACACAAAGGATGAGTGAAGGGATTGCCCTGGTGTCCGGTGCAGAGTATGTCCCTGAAGTGCCCTCAGAGATGGCAGATCTAGACTTTCTCAGCTCTTTCAGATTGCCTTGTGCTCGACTACATATATGTGTGTTGTTTCTGTCATAGAAAGCAGGATTAATTGTCTTTCAGATTTCCTTGTGCTCAACTGCATATATGAGTGTGCTCTCCCTGTCATAAAAACAGGATAAATTTCAGTAAAGATGGTCACAGAGCCAGAATTCAGCATTTAACTTGTTCTTCCATTCTCCTAAAGAAATTGTTTGGAGTTACCTTGGGGCTTTAATTAAAAGGTTTTATGCAAATTCAGGGGGAGCAGAGATTCCCTCCTGTCCCCCAAATGCTTATTCAGGGTTTTAATTTTGGGAAATTTAAAACTTTTCTTTTTTTGTTCTTTATACATGTTTAGTACATTTTAGCAAGAATCCTTTTGTCTAATTATTCAGAAATGTAGGCTGTGTTTCTTCTTAAAAATACCACAGACCCCCAAATTAACTCCAGAATGTTGTAGGAGGTTAAATTTATTACCATCCTTCTGACTTGCATCGATTGGCAGTGCAGCTATTTCTGCTGTACATTTTCCTTCTTTTCAATGTCATTATTATTTGTTTTTTGCAACGTGGGAGGTTCTATCCATCCTACCTACTTCCGAACTAGGACTCCACTGTGTTAAGTGTTGTACAAACACAAAAGAAAACCACAGTTCATACCCCAAGTGTGCAGGGTTGCGAGACAGCAATGAAGAGCTTGGTAACAACAGCCGGAGCACGCTCAGCAGCTGCTGTGCCAGAGGCAAGGATTTTGTGGGTGTCACAGCACTGATGGCCTTAATGTCATTTTGGAGGAAAATAATGTAAAGGTAACTGTGGATTTAAATGGTAACCTACTGAAAGTTGAAAGTGCCATGCAGGGAAAAGTGCAAAGGTATTTATCCGAAATGGTACCACAGGCAGAAAAAACCCAGTGTCACTGAAAAGACCAGAGTCAATCATCGTGCTGCCCTTTTCCCTTCAACTCTGCTACTGCTGAAGGGACTTTTGTTCCTCTGATTAGCTTAGGCGTGTTGTTATTATTTCAAGACTCGCCATGAGGATGCAACACCAGCACATTATGAATCTGACACATTATCTGAACCAGTATGGATAAGATAAATCTCAATATCTAGAGGAAAAAATCACTGCTAGCAGCAACGACTGATTCACATGGGAAGTTTCCCTACACCAAAGAATCAGTACAGGCTCAGCAAAATCCCATTTAAACCCTTGGATTATATAGATGAAGCACAACTAGGAAACAAGCCTTAAATTGTAGTCCTGGTCTAGGTAATCTTTGTGCAAGTGTGTATAATTTTGAAGATATAAGATCTCGGGTCTCCCAGTCCCCCAACGTATACAGTGCTTTCCTTGCTGATAAGCTGAAAAGCTACTCCAATACCACAGACAGCAGAGAGAATGGTTGTATTTATATCCTGCTGGAGTACTTGTTCAGAGGTTGTGGGAACGCCTGCAAAATTCGCAGGTCAGCATTTCACAGTAATGAGTAGATGGTAACGGTAAATCACTTCCCACACTCAAGTTATATGGTCTGCCGTCCACAAGAGTTAATAATCAGATCTGTTTTAAAACCCCAAATAACCAAACAAAGAGTAGCAACACTTAAAAGGGCTTTTTCCATCACAGCTTCTTTAGTGCAAGCATAAGTATCTGAACAATAACACTGATGGTTTCCCAGATTTGGAAGGGATGCTAAAGTTCAAGGGAGCAGATGGGAACAAATAGCTGCTGGGAGTTAGCACCAAGCCTCTATTCTACAGAACACAGAGGAGTGAAAAGGAAAATAGTTATGCAATGGGTTGTGTTGGGTCTGTGCGGCAGGGATTTGGTAACAGGTGAAGGGCCTACATGGGTGGGTGGCCCCTGTAAGAAGCTGCTCGAAGCTCCCCCAGCTCCAAGCTGGCCCCACCATAGGCTGAAGCCAGGCCATTTAGGGACAATAGATGCGCCTCTGAGATAACTTATTTAAGGAGGGGATGAGACAAAGAAATGGTCGTTGAGACCTGCAGCAGAGGGAGGAGGGGGATGTGAGAGAAACACCTATGCAGGTATCTGGAGTCAGTGAGGAAGGACAGGGAGGAGGTGGCCAGAGCAGAGATTCCCCAGCAGCCATTGAAAGATTGCACTGGAGCAGCCCGTGAAGGACCATGGCAAGGCATGGATGGCCCTGCAGCCCATGAAGGACCACGGTGGAGCAGAGATGGACCTGCAGCCCATGGAGGATCCCACACCAAGGGAGCTGCCTGCTCCCTAAGCAGACTGTGACTCTGTGGGCAGCCCAAGCTGGGTTGGTGCATTCCCGAGGGGCTGCACTGCATGGGAAGGACTCACATCGGAGGGGTTCATGAGGAACTGCCTGCCGTGGGAGGGAACCTGTGCTGGAGCAGGGGAAGCATGTGAGGACCCCTCCCTGCCTGAGGAGGAAGGAACAGCAGGGACAATCTCTGGTGAACTGACTGCATCCCCATTCCCTGTCCCCCTGCAACGCTGAGNCCAGCTCCAAGCTGGCCCCACCATAGGCTGAAGCCAGGCCATTTAGGGACAATAGATGCGCCTCTGAGATAACTTATTTAAGGAGGGGATGAGACAAAGAAATGGTCGTTGAGACCTGCAGCAGAGGGAGGAGGGGGATGTGAGAGAAACACCTATGCAGGTATCTGGAGTCAGTGAGGAAGGACAGGGAGGAGGTGGCCAGAGCAGAGATTCCCCAGCAGCCATTGAAAGATTGCACTGGAGCAGCCCGTGAAGGACCATGGCAAGGCATGGATGGCCCTGCAGCCCATGAAGGACCACGGTGGAGCAGAGATGGACCTGCAGCCCATGGAGGATCCCACACCAAGGGAGCTGCCTGCTCCCTAAGCAGACTGTGACTCTGTGGGCAGCCCAAGCTGGGTTGGTGCATTCCCGAGGGGCTGCACTGCATGGGAAGGACTCACATCGGAGGGGTTCATGAGGAACTGCCTGCCGTGGGAGGGAACCTGTGCTGGAGCAGGGGAAGCATGTGAGGACCCCTCCCTGCCTGAGGAGGAAGGAACAGCAGGGACAATCTCTGGTGAACTGACTGCATCCCCATTCCCTGTCCCCCTGCAACGCTGAGGGGGGAGGAGGTGGAGACATTGGGAGGGAGGGGACTCGAGCCCAGGAAGGAGGGAGGAGTGGGGGGAAGGGTATTTATTTGTGTTTTAAGATCAGGCTTTTGTGTCTCCTTAACCTACTCTGCTTTTATTGATAACTGATTAAATTGAATGTTTTCCCCAGGCTGAGTCTGATTTTGCCCGTGACCATAACTGGTGAGTGACCCCTCCCTGTCCTTGCCTCGACCCACGGGGATTTGTTACATTTTCTCCTCATCCCAGTGTGGGGGGAGGAGTGAGCGAGCAGCCACGTGGTTCTTTGTTGCTGACTGGGTGCAAACTACGACATGGGTAAAAACCATCATAACATTTTTGAAAATGAGTCTATGGTAATTTACATCATCATTCACAGAGATGCCTCTTGATGCCCTGTGCTGAAAGTGACTCTACGCTAGCAGACGTATGAGGTCCTTTGCTCTTCTACTTCTGCACCTGTGCTCCTGGTCACGGGTATTCCCTAAGATGGAGAAGGAACTGACAACAGAATGTCCTCCCTAATGCTTAGAGGTCACTCTAAGTTTTAATGCTTCCAAGCAATCCCAACGGCATGCTCCAAAGCTGTGAGAAGACTGGAACTTTCAAAAAAAAAAAAAAGAAAAAGCAAAGAGAAGATAAATATAGCTGTAACCCTTTATGCTCACTGTGTAAGGCAAAGTAAGTTGCTTCAAGAGATGCTCCTAAAAGATACGCTAGAACAAGAGGAAACACCCAGGAGCTTCATATGCTGCCTTCAGCCTGGTGAATCAGGCCTGTTCTATTTATTTATTCCCCTGATTTATAGACCATCTACTACCATGGCAGCAGACTTTATTTACAAGTAGAAGAACATAAATTCTGATAAATTCCGTAAAACCTGGAGAAAAAACAAAGAAAAACCAAAGCTCTATCAAACTCTAAACATGTGTTGTGTTCTGAGTTACTACACAGGCTACTGTGAGCTCCAGGGCTTTTAACAGAGCTGACTGATAAAAATAAAACACTCCGAGGATTTTTTTGAAGGCATTGAAATAAAGGTCGGTGGATATATTTTCAAAAGCACATATGTGATTTAGAAAACAAAGTCTTATTTTTGAAAGACACTTAGGTACAGAATATTACTGGCATTTACCATCTCATTCCAGTGAAATCACTGGAGATTAAATAGCTCTCATCTTGGAAGATCTGGGCCTAAAAGGTCTTGTATTCTTTCAAAGTCCTTTAGTTTTAGGGCTTTAAGTCTAAATTCATTTTGTAATTAAGCCTTAGGTGCCTCAGTCATTCGGACTGCGTAAAACTGTGTTGGAAAACCCAAATGCCTTCAGAAATTTGAACCTTGTGAGATTAGTGTCTCTTGATGTTGAATAAGACTGAAGGCCTTAAGGTCACAATCATTAAGAATGAAGCAAGTTGAGTGCCTCAATTCTGCTAAGGACCTCAGGACCAGCCATCCAAGGAAGAAATTTTCAAAGGCACAGAGAGCTCTAAGGCCCTCAGTGTTGTCTGGTATGGGTTAGGAGGTGATTTTTCAAAGAATATGTATCAATGAGGAACTTAGCTTTCACAAAGGCGAGAGAGGCTTCCAAATCAGATATGACCATGTCTTCCAACTTCAGTTTGTTGTTAAGGAATACTTTTAACTCTGAATTTTCCTAGCCTTTCAGTAAAGTTACAGGAGTGGGGAAGCCCTCTCCAAAACACTTGGAGAACAGAATAATTCTACAAAAACTTGCAGTGAAGAAGGAAATCTATTGCAATGCTTTGCTGTCCTTACAGCTAGCGATTTCCGTAATGTTTAATCTGATGCTATCTTGCTTTAAGTTTTCCCCCATTTTTTCTCACACTAGCCACCATGGACATGGATGAAGCTTAATTCCTTTCTTTGCAGCAGTTTTCTGCATCTTTGAAGACAGTTATGTTTTCACTCAATCCTCTCTTCTTTACAATAAATAAACCCTTGAATAAACCCTCAATTTATCCTTGAAAAAATTTAACATCTCGTCTGTGCCTCAAATGATGGATACAAATCCGTTATAATTAGTGTTGGAGATGGCTATCCTCTGCACTAACTTGGGTTAACAACAATCATCTCCCTCAAAAAATGCATTGGAAAACGGGACTACAGAATGGAGTGGGACTCGATGGCATAGGTAAAGCAGCATCAATCCTTCAGCCTCATAGACACAGACCACTGGCTCGTCTGCATGCCCAACCAGGCAGCAGCAATTCTGGTACACTTGCAAGTAGGGTAAACCTGTGAGACCCAATATTGATGTGAAGGGAACAAAGATAAACCATAATTTTCTTCATTTTTTTTTTCCAGAGACTGCAGAAGCATGGGAGCTTGTGGCCAGTTTCTTCAGAAATAATAGGGAACCTTGCTGACTTTAAAAAATGAGTGTCTGATATCCATGAGTATTATTATCAGAGTTTTGTGTCAAAAGGCATGGAGCTGCCTCAAATCAGCATTCACCATACAAGACAAATACAGCATGCACTGTGTGCAAACTTTCAGGGAGAGTTTTTGTGAGGAACTCTGCGCTGTGAACTCATTGTGCTCAGGAAGTCAAGTTAGGGGTGAACAATTGACATTAATGAGTGTGACCTGGATGACATGATCACTAACACCCCCAGAAATTCTGGGGGTTAGGAAATGTTATTGAGTTCAGTCTCCTGATAATGAGGGAAGTATACTTGAATGCAATGCCTAAGAGATTTGCTAGCTTTAAACCTGCACCAGCCAAACAAGTCATGCAGAAGAAAAAAATATTCATCATCATTGCAGGGAAGTCTTGGAATAAGAAGAGAAGAATTAATATATTGCTTAAAATATATATCCCCAGTTTACAAAGCATCTATATTCTTTAACTGACAGAAAACATTGTGTTATTTGATTGTGGTACTTTTGAACAGGAAACATAATCTATTAGATGTCTTGTATTAAGCTCTCCTTTTGGCTAATAAATACATAATGCTTATGTAAAGTGTTATAATGTAAAAATATATTTATCATCAGTGAGGATGCTGTTGGCATTAAGAACATAATTACTGTTACTAAGCTGCCATTCAGTGAAAGTTATCATATCTGAACAAAGTCTATGGTCCTGAAGATTTTCTAAAAGCGCAACTACAATTTGCCACCTAAGGTGGTACACATAACTGCAGCTCTTGAGATTGGCTCACTGACAACTCTGAGCGAAGTGGAAGGATTATTTCATGGGTTTGGCAAACTATCCTTTTGTTTATACAGCCCAGCAGGATCTTTGCTTTCTTCACAACAGCAGGACACTGTGGATTCATATTCAGTTTGTGATCTGCTGTAACTCCCAGCTCCTTTCCTATAGAGCTGTTGTATTTCTCTGTTCTGTATTCATTCATACACCATGCCTGGCTGTCTACTTCCATGTGGCTTCCTTCCTTATATCTTCGTCTTGTTCTTTTCTGGTGTTGCCTCCTATTTTGGAATGCCTTCATGTGTCCCATCAACTCTGCCAATGCCCTTTCTATGGTGACCCACCCTGCCTAGGGCAGATGCAATTCACAAATTTATTGGAAACCATGCCTTCCCAGCCAAATCCACACAAGGATGCTGCAACTCACTCTGGAGCTCTCAGGTGTCTTCAGTCTTCCTCCTCCTGCCCTGGAAACAAGACTGTCTCCTTTGGCAGAGAGTGGGATAGAACAGATACCTTCCTTTGTTATCGGGACTGGAGTACACCTGGCTCTTGGGGAAGTCCACAGAGGAGGCTGGGGAGAGGAAGAGTGAGAAATCTTTCTTTGTTCTTGTGTAATGTGGGCAGAGAGCAAGGCACATGGTGGTTTCCAGCCACAGACAATAATGGGTATAGTCTATGGCCCCTCTTTTTGTTTTAGCAAGTCCAGAGATATGCAAATATTATCTGGCCATTTATGTTGCCATAAAGGAAAAACTAAGGGTTTGTGGTGTAAGAAGTAACCTAATCAGGCTCGGGCCCTTTGCAGGAACAGTCTGGTTTTGGCACAGACCATGTCATTCATCCATGAGCCGAAAAAAAAATTCAATTTTGTCTCCCCTCTTGAGAAGTCCTGAGTCGTACCTCAGCCAGTGTCTGGGGTGAAGGTGATGCCAGAAGGGACAGGGAGAGGATGGGGAAGCCCCATGGAGGATGGTGCCATCCTACCAGATGCACTCCTGGAGTGGGAGGGCAATGTGGCTGGAGCTGCTTCCTCCCTGGGAAGGAAGGCATGAGTCTGTACGCTGGGATGGGGGGGAGGGCATGGTGCCCTCTGTGTGCCATGTGGCAGATGAGAGCGCAGGAATGTAAGAGAAAGTTTCTTTCTACCTAGATGGACCTGACATCTGCATTTGTAACCCCTTTGGACTTCAGAGCCTGTTTTACCCGTCTAAATGTTTCCTGGCAGTTTATAATCTACATTCTCACTAAACTAGGCATCTGGTACCAAAAGGGAAAGGAGAGCACCAGGAGAAAATACCACAAAAAACCCCAACAGCCTCTCAACCTGAAATTTCTCTGAGGAACACTGGAAAGGGTTTGACACACTCATCCCCTCAGTCCATGCCACCCAAGCTGTTTCCTTGCTTTTCAGTCCACTTATCTACAGTTTCTCAGGCTCAGAAGATATTTGTTAGGTAAGTACAGAAAATTACACTGTCAAATAGGACGGCGTGAAGGAAACGTCTTAGGAAGACAAGTACCAGAGCCTCTTGAGATAGTGCTGAGATGGAGGAAGGTTATAAATAAGGACACTAGAACTAGATGGGCAGAGTGGGTTATTAAGAATGCTGTTCTTCACTTTCAGGTAGAGGAACCGTGTTCCTGGCACTGAGGAGAAGGCTTTTCTGCTGCTGATATAGCTCATTGCTAAATATGCTATTGCTTCTAAGAAGACATGCAGCTTCACGAGCACTCACTGCTACCTTGCTATCCATGCAGCACGTGGATCTCAGAAGGCATGAGCAGCAGAGTATGGGTTCACCATTGATGCCAAAAACATCTGCAAACATTTTTTTTAGGAATGAATGTTTTGTCTTGGATCAAGCTGAATGTTACATTTGGGAGTTAAACTGTCTCCTTTTTAGAAAAATGTAAGGAATTTTCCAAACAGAAGTATTTTTTGAATTAAAAAAATCAAACGTTTGATTTACAGAATGCCAAGACACACTGCTTAAACTTTCTACTTCTGTATTTATTTTCTTAATTGATTTTGTGAGACATTGAAATGCAACTGAATCAGCAGGGAAAAATAAAAAAGGTGCAAGTGAAAAATATCTCTCTGTTCTAATCCCAATGTAAGAAGATATTTTCTACTTACAAACTGCTCACCTCATGTGAAGACAGCAGCAACCCTGGCTAGCCCAGCTCATCCCAAGTGTTTCACTCCCAAGGCAGCTCTTTGCCTCTTCCCTGCTACTCTCAAACACCTCTTTCTTGTGGCAATACAATCCTAAGCCATCATAGGTCTTACTGTTCTCTTTCTGTTTATCTCTCTCTTTTCACTGATTTTTCTTCCATCACATCTATTTCCTTCCTACATACATTTTTTCACAGGTTGTGAAAACACCCTTTCTCTCTTCGTCTCCTTATCTGATACCTTTGGGTTTTCTGGCCCTTTTTCCTATTGTCCTGAAGGGTTTTTTTTCGTAAAGAAGACTCAGTACTGCATCTTTTAACGGTAGAGCTCTTCTGCTCTCTCTGAACTTCTTTCAGCAGCTCACTGCAGAATAGTGAAGGTGATAAATGGAGTCTCATCACCTTTGCATACAATGGCTGAAGTATTTCCGTCTTGTTACCGGGCATACTGCAACCAATGAATCACAGGATCACATTTGTTAGGCATGGTTACCTTGTGACTAATTTATCACATAGGTCTTTGTCAATCATCGCCACTGTCCCCAAGTGATGAATTTTATTTCATAGGAGAAATTTCTTGATGATACAAGGTTGGGGAATACTGTCGATATACAGGAGAAGAAAACAATGCTGCAGGGACAAGTGGCTAACCTTAAGGACTGAAATAGTAGAAACAGGACAACAATCACTACCTTAAAATAAAACATCATGTGCTTAGGGACTAATAAGAATTTCTGCTACAGAGAGCGAGTTTATCACTTGGCAGCAAAGTATTAGAAGCAAGCTAAAATGAAAGCTTTTTTGTAAAAGAAGAACATGTTTTTCTCTGGAAAATATAATTTATATTATAAAAATTAACTTTCCATTCTGAACATGTTGCCTTGTATTTCTTTTTAAGATACTTTGATTAACAGTTATTCTTCAGGTAAACATTCGAACTGCAGTGAAGACAACACTTTCCATAAAAACCTTTTTAATGACAAATTTACACTTCTCTGTACATGGTCTAGTAGTTAGAGGCTATATTTCCCAGACTGGAAGATAGCACTGCATCATTAAATCAACCATTCGTCTCACTGTGTTGGAGAAGGGGCAAAGTATCTTTTCTAACCCCGTGAGTAAGTTTCTGGAGACAAATAACACGATGGTGGGCCATGGCAGGCCCCCCCCCAAAGGCTTCTCAAACAGCTCGCTCACAACTTCAAGGCCAGTGAGCTGCTTTATCAAAATTGGCCATGAGCCCAGGAAGCCAGACCCCAAAAAGTGTATGGGATGAGCTCTGTGCAATAGCAGCTTCTTCCATTTCCACAACACAGATACTAATTTTCTTTCTCTTTCTTACACACTCACAGTCCCGTTTTTATCATAACCTTTTAGTCTTTTCCCTTTTTCTCCTGAAGTCATGCCTGCTTGTGCACAGCTCACCCTTCTGCTTTAAATCTTCTTAATTTTCATTCCTTTTGTCAACTACAAGAGCATTACGTCCAGGGGAACAGGAGGGGGTAGAGTCTGAGGCTGTCTGTGAAGCAGACCACAAGAGATGGGCCAGCTTCACTGATCTTGC
The DNA here is from genome assembly GCA_013398225.1 of Steatornis caripensis. NCBI lineage: Eukaryota > Metazoa > Chordata > Aves > Caprimulgiformes > Steatornithidae > Steatornis > Steatornis caripensis. The sequence continues at coordinate 513,456 of VZSC01001141.1, read as the reverse complement.
AAGCTATGCTGCCGGATTTTGTGAAGTCCTGACACACATTACAGCTCACAGAGGACCGAGGGGAGTAGAAGGGTACATCAAAAGCAGCTTAGAGGTGGGTGGTTCACAAGGCATCTCACCATTGCTTTGTGGGTAGTGATTGGTAGTGGTAGTGGTAGACCAGTGGTACTGGCTTTACTTCTCTGTGCTCCTTTCAGATAATCCACAAGCCAGAACTTCAGTAGTTTTCCCTCCTTCTTCTCCATCAGTCACATCATATAGCCCTGGCAAAGACCTGTTTGAACTACTTGTGAATGGCACCTTGCTCAGGATCAACTAATTCACCACACTTAACAATACTGTGCTTTATGGTTGGGAAATTCTCTTTGTGGCTGATTTTCATATGATGTTACTGCTACTGTACCCCTTGAAAATAAATCTGTAGGTCAGGTCAGTTACTAGAAGAAAAGTGTCGTTGTGGCCAAAAAACACATGAATGAACTGGTACAGATGTCCCATCTTTATCTGGAACAGGAAGACCAGATTTTTCATAGTGTGAAGAGAGAACTCAAAGACTGAAAAATCCTGTTTCTAGGGCAAATAGATCTAATTCCTTCCAATCCAGATTTTATCTCTTTTCCTCCTAAGAATTACCATCAAGGTTTATAAACAAAGACACCAACAGTCTGAGAGCTAACCATGCTGTAGTTCTGAGAGCTCAGAGCATCTCAGAGACTTAAGGCTGCATTCAGATTGTTTTTTAAAAGGCCTAAATTGCGTGTTAGCATTTCTTTTCTTCCTTAAGTCTTTAGGAAGGCATGTTTCAGCAACCATAGGAAGTCTGAATTGTTCATCTTTTGCTTGAAATCAGATACTGAGGTAGTCATAATATGTAAGTTACGCACCTATAGCATATAGTCTGAAATGGCCATCAGTGCTAAAGCTTTATAGAAAATCAGCAGACCACATGCATATGCTATTTCCTCACTTTGTGTGAGTAACTCTCCAAACAGAAGAGTCAGGTGTCATTCCAGAAGCTCTTTGCACGGTAAAGCTATGGAAGGAAATTTGGAGTGTGAATGTCTCGTTATGGATGAGTCTCAGAATGGATGAGTCCCAGTATGGATGAAATCTGTCCTTGAGTAAAAGTTACTATTTGCATGCCCCTCTGAACTCTGTAATTCTTATTGCATTACTGATCCTTTTCTCGCTCAAGGCTTTCACTTTGGTGCTGAATTCCAGAAATTCAATAGCCAAGCCATTCACATTAATATACTGTCTCTCTCCTTAACTGTGTTTCCTACACATCTCTATAAATAGATTTAGGCACTACACTTCCACTGTGTTCTTTAAAGCTGTGAAATTCTGTTGCCATAGCGATTTAAAAAAAAAATATTTAGCCATGGAAGTACCATTATTAGACTGTAGGTTCTTTGGGGCAGGGATTTCCTTTCTGTCTGTGTACCGTCCTTAGCTCGACATACTGTAAACATGGATATTCTATAGGTAGATGTGTTGTACAAGCTATTCGATGGCTATGCATCTTTACCGTCCTCTGAGCCTCCTGTTCTCCAAGGCAAAGGAATCCTTTCTATGTTCAATGGGTAAACCTGTGGGTGAACAGGTGGTTTAGCTGTGCATCTCAGCTGTGTCACCTTCTTGGTAGAAGAACTGAGCCTTTGTCTGCATGGATCTTTTCTTTGCTTCTGTGAGAATTATACCTAGAAGAACCCATTTGGCTTCCACTCAGCACTGGACTAATCTGAATGATGTAGGGATTTGCATACATTTACCCTTAGTGCTGTGAAAACCACTGCTATCATCTGCCTCTAGTATTGCAGGTCTCAAGGGAACTGGAAGACATCTGCATTATTAAGACTAAATTGAACATTGACTTCAATTACTCCATCTTAATAAACTCTCCACTAAGCACAAGGAGAGCCTTTTTCAAGCTTGAGTATGTCCTTAACTTCTGGAAGCAAAAGAAATAAAATGTTCACTCCCTTTTTACCGTCGCCCCTTTGGGGGAGATGCTGGGAAGGGATCTTCATAAGCTTTCAGATGATTCAAAAGTCAAATGAATCATTCTGTGGGTGTAAAGTTGGAAATCATCCTGTGTTTTAGAAGCAAATGTAATCAACAGGATTTTAAACAAAGGAGATGCCACAGAAGCAAAGCTTGTCAAATCATGTCGGTATCTGACTGGTCTCGTGTTGTGACTTAAAATGCTATGAGGCTCAGGCAGCGGATAGGGAAAGGACAAGTGAAAGAATAGCTTTGCTGCTCTGCTAAGCTCAATAAGTCTAATGAAGCGATTTGTTGAAAGGGATGGAGCTGTTGAAGGGGAAGCACGTGTAATATGTGCAATATCCTAACTTAGTGGGATTGGTGGCAGGTACATTTTTTCACTGCTGGAAACTGCTTGAATCCTGGACAAGTTCAGAAAGCACAGGGGGCTGACTTCTTTTCTCCTAGTCCTGATTACAACCCTCCTGCCACAGAGAGTTGTGTGCATGTGGCCTTCTCTGCTCTAGAGAAGCCTTGAATTGGTCTAACTGGTGATCTCTTAGACTGACACTGAGATGTATCAGCAGATCCATCTACTGAAATCTTGTTTTTATTCACAAAATATGTTCAGTAAGGGCAGCAGTAGCACGAGCAACTCCATTTTGCCCTGCCGAAGGGCTCTGCAGTGGCTTTCACTCTAAGAATTAGAAATAGCTGTGAATGGGCAGATTAGGGCTCTGTGCAGAAACAATCTGAGGGACACAGAGATTAAGGTTTGTCTGCCAGTAAGGAAGATTACTTGAGAGGTAGGCACATGACTGAGACCTAGCTTCTTGTCACCCTGGACTCCGTCCAGTCAATAGCGGGAGAAGGATAGTCTGAATTTCCTTCTGCAGGTACGCTCTTGCTAGCCACAGATTACAGAACGAGATTAAAGCTATGATTTTCCAGGCATTAGGAAGCACAGTCAGGCATCTAACTACCAGCAGGATTCATCTGAGCCTGGGAGGAAAGCAAACTGTCTGTCGAACCTTACCCTTTTGTCTGTCTATTTGCCTGTTTTACAGGGAAGCGACATTACTTATTCTCTATTGTGAGACAATCAAAAGTGATGTGCTTATTCTGCCTCAGTTGCTTTAGGTCTTTCTTTTCCTTCACTTTACTTTTTTTTTCCTTCTGTATGTCTGTTCCCATTATATACTGTACTATTTCTTCCTTACCCTACTGTCTTTGTATTTAATCTGACTTCCCTGTGATATAAAACTCTTTGAACATATTTCTCTCAATGTCTTACCTCTAGCAATCTGTCTAGTTTTTTGTTTTGTTTTGTTTTCTCCCACACTTTCTTTTTCCAACTCTGTTTTGCTGCTCTATTTATCTGTAATCCTTTCCTCTGGTTTTGTCTTTAGTCATTTTCTACCTTTCATTTTTTTCTTACATGGACAAACTTCTTCATTCCCTCCTGTCACTCTTCTATCACCTCTCTTTGCTGTCCTGCTCTCCCTTACATCTTTATCCCCTTTTACCTTTTCTCCTGCTTAACTGCCTGTCTGCACACATGTCCAGATCCTGAGGGATTTGGATCCCTTTTCTTTGACTTAACCCCCCACCCAAAAGAAAAATTTTTCCAGGTGTCATCAAGTTTGAAATCAATTATGGTCATCATGTAGTCCTAGGTTATTGTATCAATGAACAGCAGTATTTATTTCTATTCCCTTTACACAGTAAATGCCAAAAGTATATGTATGTCAAACAATCCTCTCCCACCAGCATAGACTTCCAGAGTAGGAAGAAGAGAGACTCTTTGTCATCCATGTTCAAGGCCAATGCAGTCTTTGGCAAGTCAAACTTGGGGAAAGAACTGTATAATCAGGTGTTTTTCATGGATAACATCCTGACATCAGCCCAATCTCTACTGAAAAATAAGGACCAAGTAACTCAGCTAACATCATCTACCATGGTATATCACAGGATGAAAGATGGTCACTCAAGTAGCCAAACCCAAGAGGTAAAAACTTTGGTAAACAAAATCAAAGACTGGAACCCCCACTGGAAGTGAAAAGGAATCCAACAACTATAAAACAGGACCAATAAGTGTTAATGCACATGTAGGGGAGAATGGTGCAATGCAGCCCAGTAGCTGAAGCAATACAGCAGGCTGCCCAGCATGTCCTACATCACCTGACAGTCTAGGAAGCAAGCGTGAACAGACTGCCAAGGCAAAGATGCTTCCAGAGGGAAAGGCCACATTTCTTAGCCAGACACAGAGTGAAAGAAAGAGGTCCTAGACACCATTGCTAGCTGAGTTTCTGGTAATAACCATAAATCCAAAAGTACTCTCAATTTTTCCCAGAACAGTACAAAAAATGCGAACAAAGGTGATTGATGCCTATTCCAGATCCTGAAAAATCTTTTCCTCAAACTACTATCTGCAACCGTATTCCACCTTCTGGCATTAGTAAAGTGACCTTTATCCTATTATTGTCCTGGCTAGACACCTGAGAAGTACCACATCATTTCATCTCGAAATGATGACATGAAATCATCTCAGTTACACCCTGGTGGTTTCTCAGTAAAAGCATCTTAGTATTTCTTTTGCTAGTTTTACCTGCTACTCAGTTCAGACCTACAACTCAGGTAAAAAAATACCTTTTCTCAATTTGTATATATATATTTACAAATACATGCATAAAGAGGACAGGGGGTAGTTTTGCATAGCTATGCACACAAGACTTCAGCTGAGGTGTCACTCTCAGGTCTACTTCCCTGCTCCAGAGAACAGAATGTAGTTGAATCTTTCATCATAAGATTTAATTCCTTTCCCCCGTGTCCAGAGAGCACCCAGGGAAATCTCCCGGCAAAGGATGTCAAGGTCTCCTGAGACCTGTGAGCCCATCAGCAGGGACAGATGGCGTCTCCTATGGTTGGGAATCAGTATTAAGGGGAACAGAACAACCTCCCCTCCACACCTCTGCCATTGCAAGGTCACAGTTTGGCTACAAGGCCACTGGGTATGGTTAATCCCTGTGATGGAATCCAAGACATAGCAGATATATGGACAGAACAGAGGAAAATGCGAGTCTTCAGTCACAGGTGATATGGATTCTGGGCACCTTCTCCTCCTTGCTCTGGTTTCTTGAGGACAAGTGTGCCGCAGGCTCCATCTGGTTCTGTAATAAAGGATAAATTATTAAAATAAATAAAATATTGATGAACTGTTCTATAAAACAGAAGGCCTTTAAAGTATTGATTAAGAATTGAGATAGTCATAATGAGTTTTACCTGCAGAAATAATTAGGAAATAGTTTTTGTGTGGTAACCCTCTTCATGGAGCAGATAAAAGGCAGTATTTAATCCCTGGACTTTACTGTCATCTGTATAGTTTATACATCACCAAAACAATAATTTTACAAGGTCATTGTATTGTCCATCTAAGAGTCTTGTGGCAGTTCGTGAACAGTAACAAAATAAGTTTAACAACAACATTAAGAAACAGATAATCATAACTATGGTAAGGGCAGGACAAAGTAGGAAGATCCAGTTTCCACATCCTGCAGTGTATATTTAAATTGATAGTTTTCAAGAAAATACAGCATCAAGAGAGAAAGCTATGTAAAGGAAAAAATACCAATCTCTTCAATAGTTAAAACCAACTAAATAGTTCTTGCTTAAATAAAGAATAAATACCTATACTTGTTTTTGGACTTAGCAAGGCATGACCTATTCCAGGTTGGTTCCTCAGAGCCAGCTGAAATACACATGCTTAGTAATAGCTATAAATTGCCAAATGTACATGGAGATTTTGGCATTCACACATTCCTTGTAATCTGCTCCTAGTGGGACTCTCAGCAGGCTGGTGTGTTTAGGTACCAGAAAACTGGCATCATACGCTTCCCTCTGTTAAGGCCCAGCTTCTGTGGACCTTCCCTTGCCACAGTTTTGTCTCACAGGAAAAGACCACGTTCTCTTGCTCAGCACCTGCACACACTGTTGCCCAGAGTCCCATCATGTGGGTGACTTGACTTCACGCTCAGCTCTTTGGGGCAGGTTCCAATGAACAACAGTTCTGGCCAGACCCAGTTCTGCCAGCTGGCTTTTAGCCCCTGTTGTGCTGTGGGTCCTCTACAGCCTTTGGAGAAAGGCACCTTCAGGGAGTGAGTCAGTCTTACCTAAGATCTAAATCAAAAGCTTGGCACTTCTAGAGGGTGAATCAGATCTTTGCTGGGCTGAATCACTCCCTGGAGCTGTCTGTCAATCTGACCAGTTGGCTAAGTCTGCTGACTGTGGCACCTCTGAACTTCATCCAGACTAGCTTCTTTTGAGCTTGGTTAGTCCAGCTGTTAATCAAAACCTCGTCTATAAAATCCTGCATTTCTCCTTTCTCTCTGTAACCCAAAGCTTACTGGCCTGCTTGTGAATCACTTGACTTTGTATATCCCACTATGAATTCCTGGTTCTTTAATTTTGTTTCTGAGGTTTTCCAGCTGTCTTCCTCATCCCCCTGCAGAGCAATGAAGGAACTAGTTCTCCTGGCAGGTTTCAGTCAAGTCATTCTCTCAAGGTATTTCCACTTGAATAGGTTATTACTTCAGTTAATGACCCACTCTTGCCCCATCTGGCAGATCCATAGCAGACCCTGTCAATTTTTTTGGTGGCTTACTACACATTGTGGTGATTCCCAAACCAGCATTTCTTTACTGAGATCCAGAAAATATGCAGAAACCTAACCTGTCACTGATCTAAACTGAATTTCTATGAACTTGATGCCACTGCATCCATTCATAACATGTCAGAATTTACTTAACTCTCTTTATAATCCATTAGCTCTTGTCTGTGAGCAACTATCTAGTAATCTATTAGAACAGCTGTTAATAGTGGCGTTAAATACCCTCTACATTACTTGCAATGGGATGTTGGCATAGGGCAAGGTCTCAAGAGTTAGAGAAAAGGAGTAGCAGATGTAATACGGCACTCCTGAAATACTCATAGAATCATAGGATGGATTGGGTTGGGAGGTATGGAGATGCCAACATCCATACAGTAGGATCTGTGTGTATAGTTAGGGTTTGCTCTGTTTGGAGTTGCAAAGCCTAGGGCACAGAACTATAAGAGTATTTCTGCTGCAACAGTGAACATTGCAGAGCCCAGCTTTCAAACCCTTCATTCCTGATCTAATGACACTTTGGAGGGCTGGGTGCTAAGGAACAGAATTCACTAGAGCCAGCATGCTGAGAAAGGAGCTTCTTAAATTAGCCAATAGGAGAAAACAACAGGAGGGATGGGTTTTAAATCACATCTCTCTTGGGGATTGAATGCCTTAATTTGACTTCATGGAGATTAGCTTGCAGGCTGCATTGCCTATGCAGGGAGAAAAGTGTTTGAAGGCTCTTTAGCAAAGGCATGACAAAACCTGATCGTTAGAGGACAGGGAAAAAAAAATCAAACTGGAAGCAAAGTGCATGTTTTAAAGAATCATGATAATTAACCACTGAATTAGCTTATTAGGAGATATACCACATTTTCCACCAACTGTGGGGCATCTTGAATTCTAAATTTCTCTGAAGCAACTACAATGCGTGTGTATGATTCAGGAATTACTGGGTGATACGGTTTGTCAGGAGCTAGTGTATATCACCATGATATCCCATTTCTTGTCTTTAAACAGATTAATCTGCTTTTACCAGGGCTAAATTTGGCCCCACTCCTCTTCCTGAGTGCTCAGTGATGTTTTGATATAGAATAATGTGAGTTAGAGATGGTATCAGCTTGTCTTGTCTTCTCTCTGCAGTCATTGCAGGATTGTCCTTTATTTTCCGTTCATTAGTACTTTGACCCAGAGATTTTTATATATATATCAACTATTTCTATTACTTTCCTTGGGATTATTCAACAGTCTGTTAGAGCTCACTACCAGGACATTTTTAACATGCAAATTGTCCTTCAAATTCTCTGCTCATCTACCTGTCATTTCTTTAAAGTCACACACCCTTTGGATCCAGCTCCCTCTCTCTTTTTTATGTTTATTTTTGCTTAGAGATACGTTAGCCATGGGTAGCCAACCTGCACCTCTTAGGCACTTCAACTTTACGTGTTGTTCTCGATCTAGGAGCCTGGCAGATGGGTCCACATTCATCCTCCATCATGCAGTGCCACAACAGGATTCCTGGGAAAACCGTATCACAGCTGTCTGTGGCCCACTGGGGATGCTTCCCCATCCTGTGCTCTGTGAGGTACGAGGAACATGTGCTGCTGATCGTGACCACCTGAATCTTTGAGTTATGTGATGCAGAGGACCAGGAAAGTTGGCCATGCTTGGTGGATACTGCTTTCCCCATGGTTTAACCAAACTCTGTATGCTGGGGCACACATTTGGGCCAAAATGAACCCCATCGAAACCAACAGTCTGATTTTGGCCAAATTAGATCTTTTAATCTTCCCTGCATGACTGCATAACCTCAGGTGGAAGAAACTTGTAATTACATTGGCTTTTCCCTTCAGCACATTGCATTGCGAACTTGTAACTCATTTATTCATTCTCACCATCCATCTCTCACTAGTCAGCTCTTCAAGTATTTTCCTTTCCTCCAAAAAATTTAGTTTCAGATGAGTTTTCCCCTGTGTGCATTTTCCCAGGCTGAATCTAATTTTGTTTTATTTTCAAACTCTATTTCTTTCTCAGCTTTGACAGTTACGGGGTAAGTACAAGAAGCTACATGGAATTAAATGCAATCTACATTACTTCTCTGTTCTCCTTGGGATTTGCAACACCTCCTGATTTTGTATCACCTGTGAATGTAATTAGCCAACTCCTTTGTTTTGGATGGGGGATATAACTGTTCAGTGAAGAAATGGCCATGGTGAGAGCTGAATGGATTAAATCCCCAAACTAAGAAATCACTTTAGTAGTGGTGTTTATTTACTTGAGATTCTTAGGTCTGTTTTCATGCCATGCAACAGTATTTTCTATGTGAACTGAGAGTAAACTTCATCTGGTTGTTTTTTTTTTCCCCACTAATTTTGCCTTGAAGTGAGAAATGATTAGATTTATAAGCCCGGTGCACACTGTAAAACGCTCTATTCATTATTTCTTGCTACTTCGTTGTCAGATATGTCCTTCCAGTTTGGTTTTCTTTTTCATCGCAGCCCCCCCTCCCCCAACTTAAAGCGGGGGGAGGGAGGGTACGACGCCAACAACGCCAGCAGCCAAGCCCGCGGGCCCTCCGCCGGCTGCGCCCCGCGCCCCCGTGCCGCCCGCCCGCCGGCCGCTTTGGCAGCGCTGCCGATCCGGGGCTTCGGAGCCGCCAGAGGGAGCAAAAACCATCGCGGCCAGGAGCGGCGAAAAAAAGAGAGGCTGGTGCTTTGCTTATGTAGGTTTTTACTCGTTAAGTATCATCTGCTTAAGTGAGTAGTTCTCTTTTTTACTCCCAAAGGGCTATTTCTCTTGCTCTTATGCCTATACCACAATTGTCTCACCTACAGACTGCCTGCTCCTTTCATGGGACTGTCCCAGGCTTTAAGGGTGTTGCCTGTAGCAAATCAGCGTCAGCTGCTATGTTCTTCTGTCTTAGGTGTGTTGTAGCAACATGAAATGGAAGTGGCACTGCAGTGCTAGTGGCAAATCTTAAGTGGCAGTTGCTGAGCGGCAAAGTTGCATGGAGATTGGGGAAGAAGACGACTGAGCATATTGCAATGTGTAGCCGTATGTCTCAGTTTCTCTCTTGTGTTCTGCAGGACCTACATGTATGTAAGCAACAATAAATGAGCTGACACTCCATCCCCATATACTTACTAGATTATTGGTAGCTGGGGACAGAGGCAGCCTGCTGCGCAGCACTGGACCATACCAGCAAACTGAGCGAAGGTCCTGTGCTTAACGTCTGGTCATGCAGCTGCAACAGCCTGGATTTCATCTTGTGCCCCCTGTTGTGCGTGTTGCAGCCATTTGTTTCACATCTTAGACAGCTCTTTGAGCCAAGGGTCACCTTGCTGCCTTACTGTGTAGTGCTGAAGGCAGCAGGGTCCTGAAGTCTAATGGGGAAATAATTATTATAATTAAAAGTAGCCAATCATCAGCTTGGTTACCTTCACAGGAGGTCAGCCTCTGAGCCTAAGATTCATGATGGTCTTGCTATTAGTAAACTCACATACTCAGTTAAAATCTGTGCCCTTTGCTCTCCTCATGAGAACTAGTGATGAAAGACTACCACCCATTAGGTGGCATGAGGCAAACACAAGTACTGTTTCTCTAAACTTTCAGACAAATTCATTAAAGGAGCAGGAAGTCAAACCCGGTGAATTGTAGGATGCATAGGACCCTACAACTAATTACCTTAAAGTTTCTTATTTCCTATTCAGAACTCTGGATGCAAATGCTATGTATATACTTTGCATTTATTTGTATTTCTGCTAAATACCAAATGCTATTGATTTGCGACATAAATATTACAATTGGTCTTAAAAAAAACCAGAACAAACCCTTGGGATTGCCTCATAAATCTAATTGCAGCAATTTGCCACAGAATTAAGAAAAGCCAAACCTTGGATTAATGCGTTGAGGCCATTTTGTGCCTGTATATGCTCACGGTGAAGGAATTACTGGGAGAATTTAGGAAAGCTGACATCAGTTCAACAAAATATGCATTAAAATGGTGTCCAGGAGAAAACTTCCTTCTTCTAAATGAAAAGAGAAGGGTAGGATGTCATAATAATATAATATTGAACTAGGCTGTTGTCTCCTTCCTGGGGACAATTTCCACTGTCCAAGTGGATTTCTAAACCTTTAATGCAGTCAGCAAAGCTTCTGAAAGGTGACCTGGAGAAGACTTTCTGAACTGATGCTTTGAGTTCAGACTGTGAATTCAGATACCTAGGTCAGGTAAATACCCTATTTGACGGCAGCTCATCATAATTCATTAAAAAGATTCTTTTCTACCTCTGCAAGGCTCTGCAAAATGGCCCAGAAGAAGGTAGGATGGGGTAGGCATCTCTATATTTTGTTTTCATTTCCCTATTTTTGTCACTGCCTTTCTGTTTTTCTCAGGATAAGCCACTTCACCTTTGCCGAAGAGGTGCATAAGATGGAGTATAAAATGAAGACTGCAAGGCTGTAAGAGAGAAGAGTGATAAACGCCAGTCGAGCATGATGGATAGACATTACTGACACAGAAACAGTATGGGATAACCTAGTCCCTGAACAGAGACACATCAAGAGAAATAGCAAATGTGAAGCAAAATCCAAATGTGATAAAACATTTGGCATTCTTCTTGCATGCAAGCTTTAAAAAAAAAATGCATATGCTTCATGGAAAAGCTACGTTAAATATCTCATAACCTTCAGCTTTTCAGAACACATTTAAAAGATTGAACTGAGTGAACACAGCTGAAGTACAGAGTGCTTGACACAGAAGCAATTAAGGTGGGTTTTTCTTAGTGTCTAGAAATGTGAAATGTGCGAGAAAACAGGCAAATTAACACTTCAACCTTCACAGTCCACCTGAAAAGCACTGTAGAAAAATTTAGTTATATTACTAATAAAATTGATCTAAGCTAGAGTAGTAGCACGAGTAGAAGAAATCAAATCAATGAGATCAAGATTTCTCCAGCCAACCTGAATTCTGCATGCATAGGAGTTTGGATGGAGAAAGCTGACGAACAGTGCAATCATCTCTAAAACTTCTAGAACATTTGATGGGATAACTGGAAAGACAACATAAGAAACAACTATAGCTTTCAATCTTTGCCAAATAGACCCAAAGCTTGATTCCTAATGTGATGTGGTCCTGGTTACTGCTTGGAGATAAAAAGCACAGGAAAAAGACAAAAATTAAATTGAGCTTCTGGATTCAGAAATTACTAAATTCAAAGCCAGCAGATCATTACCTGTGGCCCTGAGTGTGGAACTGCATGGTCTTACCATAGCCATTATCTCCTACAGGTTTTCTGGGTTGGTGCCTCTCATCTTTCAAAGCACAGTATTTTAGGCTGGTGCTAGTGACTTTTAAAAATCTATGGTATGGGCCACCACGTGGCCTTTAATGGGATCGGGATTTCATTCACACTGTCTGCAAGGTGTTCACAAGACTGACTTGAGTGCTGAGTAGTACTGCTTGAGCTAGCTTTGAACTTGGTATACTGGGTATTAGAAATGACCTTGCCAAAGAAATGTATACCTTAGCGGTGTGTGTTTCCTGCAGACACAACCAAGCAATGAGATTTTAGCTGCCTGATTCCCCAAGGTATTTAAGTGCCTTATTCCCACTGACTTCAGTGGGAATCAGGTAGCTGTCCTGGTTTGAGCTAGGACAAAACCAATTTTCTTTTAAATAATTTTACTTTTCAGTTAAGTCTCTTCTAAGTGACTGCACTCTGAAATTAACAGCATATTTTTCAGATGTTGTCTGCTTCTAGAACTGATAATGCTCAATGCTTATAGTTATTGCTGGAGTAAAGGTAGGAATGGTATACAGAAAAGATCTTGCTTGTATTTATTCCTGTGGAAACCAAAGTCACTCTTTGGTTCTGCTAACTTTCTTATGCGCTAGAAATGAAAGGGCAGAAGAGGGGTCAGACCTGTGACCCTCCTGCAGGGAGGAGCGGGCCGGACAGGTGACCCAAGCCTGACCAAATGGAGTATTCCTTCCCATATGCGTCATCCTCAGTATAAACCTGAGGGATCACAAGGGTCAACCTCTCTTCTTCTGTGGCCGGCATCCAAGGATGACTCTGTTTGATTCTTCTGCCTTCAATCCTGACTTGTGCATTCCTGAATCCAGTTCCCGTCTGCTGCTGAATCCAGTCTGGGACTGTCCCAGGGCTTGCCCTGCAGCATCCGGGTGATGTGATCGTCATCGGGGGAGGTCTATATTGGTTTTGTATATATTTATATATATTTCATTATTTTTTCTATCATTATTATTATACTTTTTTGTTAGTGTTCCATTAAAGCTGTTTAAATTTTTCCAACCCTTATGTCTCTTTCCCTTTTCTCTTTCCCTTCCCCTTCTAGGGAAGGGGTTAACAGAGAGCATCTGTCATCCTTTCAATAGCCAGCCCAGCCTTAAACCATGGCAGTACCTATGAGAGGATAGGGGTCTCCCTTCCTGCTATTGTGGGACATGGAAAAAAGATGGAAGGGATTTGGCGATGATGGCTTCAAAATAATTTCCGTGCCCTATATCCCTAAAACTACTGAAGGGCTTGCTGAGGCTCTGCTCTGTGATAGAGCAGATCTGTGGCTGCCCTGCCTTCCCAGACAGAGATCATGAGGAACAGAGAAGAGCTGTTGCACACAGCAAACCATCCTCATTCCCTGGTATTCAGGCTGGCAAAAACCCTTCATATGAACTCCAAAGTACTTGTCAGATAGTGTGTTTGGATACCTGAGACCTGGAAGGTCAAAGCTGTTCAGTGCAGATGAGAACTGGGCTGCAGCGTGTCACAGGCTTATCTCTGGATGTACAAGCAAGCACAGGCCCAGGCTGCAAAGTCTGACTTTTGCATCTAAATTCTTCAGTATCTTCAATATGTCTTTGTATCCCAACACTTATTGGGATGGTGGCACTGATGGTCCTTCCCATTTGGACTCTGATTTCATATCCCTACCTGGGTGTCACTTCTGTGATTATTTTCCTATGCAAGCCTTTTCTTCTTTCAGCAACGAGTCTCTCACCACGCCAGGATCCTTGTGCTGCGTATGTGCCTTGGATAGTTAAAGCCACTCGTGACTGTTAGTTTCCTGTCTTCTAACCCTCACTCTGGGGTGCTGTAACAGCCAAGGAACAGACCGTGTTCTGTGCTTTACCAGCTGCTTGAAATTCACATGGGGTACATCTGGTCACAAGGAAAAGTCTTGTCTTCAAATACATTAAAATATGTAAAAGCAACCATTCCTGCTAAATCTCTCAATTTTCTGAAATATTTCATTCCAGTTGAGTGAAATGATTGATACAGACTGTGCTTTGGGAAGGTGGCCCATAAATTTTTAAAGAACTAGAAATCACTACAAAGCAGTGGGCTCTCACAGGGGCCCACGCGCACGTACATCAACATGCACACGTGCTCCAACCAAGCCTATGCTACCAAGGGAAATGAAAATTTTAAATAGCTTGGAAAGTTTGCTCTTGGAGCTGATATAGCAGGTCACTAAAGGAAGGCAAAACAGAAGGCCCACGGAAGAGTTTAAAGTACTTTTTAAAACCTGACTCTGATTCCTGCGAGGGGCCCGACCATCAGCATCCACAGCACAGCCACGGTCCCACGAGCTAAAAACCAAGTGCTCTGAAACCAGGACGAAACAGGAGGCTACGAGGATTATTTACTTTAACTAGCCCTTCTAATTTCCATAATTTCTGCTGCGTAGAGGACTGACCCCTGACTCTTTTCCTTTACCAGGATTCAGAGTTATTATCTCTGTAATTAAAGCAGTTACAGAGGGACATTTGAAATGCAGGTTCTTTTGAATTATTGCTAATAGAAATATTGAGGAACTCTGTTAGCTTTGATCTCTTATCGCATCGTGCACAGAGCTCTCTCCTGTCTCTCTCTCTCCCCCTCTCCCTCTCCAAGCATGGCTGCTCCCAGCGTCTCTGTGTGTAATCAGACGTGTCACACCTCCACAGAGGTAAATTGGGTTTATTTAAAAAGGAAAATTAAATTAAAACTGTTTAGGAATTAATTGTGACTGCCTTGGTTTAATCTAGCATATTATCCTATTGTTGGCACATCAGGGTAAAATGTCAGCTAACCCAGTTTTGGAGTGAGAGGGGGAGGGAGCACATTCACACGCACCTAGAGAGGCAGCAGTAACTTCTTGGAGAGACATTATTTATTCTTATGAAGTTGTTATTCTCTTGAAATAATAAAGTGTGTTGCATCAGCTGATTCTTTTAACAGCAGAAACTGTTTAGGGAAAGAAGCACCTATGTTGCATCTATGTCAGCAAAAAGATTTTATACGTTGCATGCCTTGTAAACTCGTGTGTACTTACATAAAGTGGTCAACATGCCTAAGTCAGGGAGTTAACCAACTCCACTAAAAATAAAAACCAGCAAGGCATAGGTTATAATAAGTAGGCCAAAGAGNAAGCACCTATGTTGCATCTATGTCAGCAAAAAGATTTTATACGTTGCATGCCTTGTAAACTCGTGTGTACTTACATAAAGTGGTCAACATGCCTAAGTCAGGGAGTTAACCAACTCCACTAAAAATAAAAACCAGCAAGGCATAGGTTTTAATAAGTAGGTCAAAGAGAAATAACGTTCCATCAAAAGTTCTATGAAAGGAAAAAACTGACTATTGACAACACAATTGCTGCAAGAGCAAAACATTTTATCCTCAGAATGGTGTCTTCTGTCTAAGCCGTAGCCAGGGTCTTTATGACACATTTTTTAATGACAGATTAAAAAGTATCACTTCATGGGAAATTATAACAGCTCAAAGGAATCTCAATTTCACAACCGCGTATCAAAATATTTGGTGAACTAATGAGAAAATGAGGTCAATAAACTATCCTCAGGGTGGCAATCCTTAAAAATTAACATCAGGTCTACTGTTTTAATCTGAGCGTCATCTATTTAATGTATTACAGTTTGGAAACCCAGAATCCTGACAGGAAAAATAGCATAGTCCCTTGGTTAAACACGTTTTTCACAGTCTAATCCCTTATTTGACCTGGTTTCTGTGGCCTTGAGCAAGTCACCTTTCCTGGTATCAACTTCCACACCTGAAAAGCAGATTTGATGTGCTTGCGGTGACCCCACAAGCATGAATTCACTGCTGCGTCCCTGGCATGCTGAAGATATTGGTGCTACATAAATACAGAGCTCTGCCTGAAACACTAATGCTACACTGGTAATGGCAACACAGTCCACTTCATCAGCCTTTTGTATCTATGAGCATCACAATCAGAACAGGGACTTTAGGGTGGTTGTAACATCTCATTACTGAGAGTGACCTAGTACTGAGCAATGTTTTAGAAGGACTGTCTCAATTACAGCTGAAGCACAATCCCCGTCACTTCTAGGTGTCTGAAGTACCAGAGTGTGTTGCATACTGGTGGTGAGTGGCAGAATATCAGCACAGAACTTTTCTGTGATTAGTGAGGGTGTAATAGAATAAAGCAGCTTTTATTGGTGACAGACAATAGGCTGACGCTCTTGTTCTAGGGAGAGGATAGGTTTCTCTTGTTTTCGCATGGGAAAATGGCACTTTAGATGAAGTCTTTAGTCTGGGAACAATAGTGTACAGCAATGAGAAATAAGGAAACGATTCTATGGAGTGCCTTCAAAATTCTCTGCAGTCCAAGTGAAATTATAACATAAAGCTTGGGAAAGAGAGACAGGAAGGGGCTACTGGAAAGAGAGAACAGAATTTAGTACAATTTAGAACAAATATCAAAGGTCATGTTCTAGATATCTCACGCATGTATTCCCAACTACTGATAATCTGTTGGTCTCTGATAATTTATTGGGGAGGTACACACATAGCCCACCCTTGGAAAATGAATTCTCTGTGTGTATATGGGATTAGAAAATTTGGGCTAGTTGCAACTGAAGACTTTTTTTCTTTAAAGAAAACCAGTGAATTGAATTTGAATAAACTGAATCACAGTGAGAATGGAATGAACCTCTTACTAAAGTCTGGATCTGCATAGGTGTATTTATCTAAATTTACAAGAAAATTATAAACTTTGAATCTCACTGAGCTAAACTTGAATGTGACTGTGATAAATTACCTTTGGATACAGTCCCAGAAAAGAGTCAAAATTGAATTAGGGTCTCGTACCTATTAAAATGGATTTAATGTCACCCTTGGAAAGAAATGAAAAAGAGCTGGCCTCTGTGGTTAGCTGAACTAGATGAAGATACTTATCCATCTGTGTGCCTCAGGAGCTTCAAACCAAACTTCTTGATATTATCAAAATAATGCAGACCAATAGAGTTAGTGAGTGTTCTCCTTTAAGATACTGACTGTGTGATATTCTTGGTTCTCTGTCACATTGGGTCATATGTGATGTTGATCTTGACCAAGGGGAATAAATAGAAAAAATGAATGAAATTAGAAAAGGCTAATGACACAACTCATTTTAAGATCAGTTCAGATCAGCTGAAGGGACTGGATCAGCATTTTTTGACCAGAGGCAATCAGGATATCTGCTAGAAGAAGGTAATTAGACATCCTAGCATCATGAGTTGCCCAGCTGGAAGCTAATGAGTTATGGAGCCCAGACGAAGGAGAAACAGAGTCTAATTAGACTAAATAGGAATTCCTACATGAACAAGGAGATGCCAAGGAGCAGAGAGAAAAACCTCTTCCAGTACTTTTTAATCAAAATTGTAACCCCCCCCTCTATTTTAGTATAATTATTTATATTTTTATTGCAAAATTAAAACCACCTTCTCTCTTTCTCCCCTCGTCTTCCTTTGCCCAAGTCAGTGCTCTCTGCTTTCTCAGTGTAAAAGATCTGTTAGTAGTTTTCCAGTTGGACAACAAGATGTCTTATCATGGAGGTTTGCTGCATAGGGTATGGAAGCAGAAAGGGAGTATCGCTGGCAGTATCAGCGAGGTATGACTCTCCTTGAACACACAAATGTGAACTTTATCACCTCTGAAGGGGTCCATTCTAAACCATGAAAGACATCCTATTTGGAACTGTAATTCTGCCTCCAAGTTTTATAGTGTCTCAGACTTTTTCCATACCCGTTCCCTCACTATTTACTACATAAATCTAGTCAGCTGTGAAACTGAGAGGAAGTTTAGTTTAGATCCAAATGGCTTAAAAAGGAGATCTCTGGACACAAGTAAATCTTCAAGATGTGTGTTGTTGTGAATCTGGGTATGGGTCCAAGCTTGCCTGCAGTCCATGCATATACTTAAATAAGGAATTCTAAAGCAGAAGCTACACTCTTTGGGAATCTACCCACCCATTCTCTAGCCACAGCTCCTTAACAGGCAGTGTCACAAATCCACGCACAGCAATTACCTGGACCCTGACTGCAAGGGAAGAGAGAGGGGAGATGAGAGTGCTCATACACTACTGCCAATGATGCCCTTCATCTCTGTTGTGGTGGTGTTTCAGGCTGAAAAAAGGTTGAGAGACAATGGCAAGAGAGTAGCAGCTGTGTCAACAGATAACACTTGTATTCAAGGATGCTAAGATTTTCAAAGTGTTTGCTTAAAGTGAAATATATAAATAAGTGGCCTTGATTCACTTCTTTAGTAACAGATGATTGAGTTGTATGTGATCTATTTATTTAGTTATGTTGACTGGAATGTAAGAGCCAAACTTTGATCACTGACTTTCGAAACTCCTAGACTTTCCCTGTAAAAATGTAGTGAAGTGAATGAGGGCTATCTGGTATTCTGCATGTTACAGCCAGTCTCACTGAGATGCATGGATAACCAGAGGATCAGGGAACAACCTAGGTCAGAAGGTACTCTTGAATGTTGCATGATCCAAGACTCTGCTCAAGGAAGGTCTAGTGTTCAAGGTAGAGCAGGGATAGATCAAACATAAACCATAAAGGAGTGGCTTCTGCTTCCCTTCCCCACAGACACAGTGCAGTGCTGTGGCCACTGCCCTGATCTGCAATCCTGTGTCACTCCAGGCCAACATAAACCAGACTGCGGTGATGCCTTCGTTCCCAGCCTAGCCACGGACATCCTTTGGTCACTTGGTCCAACAGAGCATTTTCTCATATGCTGGTATTGAAGATACTCTAGAATTCAGTGCAGAAATTTTGATGGATCATTTTGGGGGTCCCTATCTCAACTGACTCATAGTCAGTTTAATGTTACCCATGTCTGCATCTACAAGGGCTCTGATGAATCTGATGGCAAAAACAGGTCTACACAAAGAAATAAACTAGATATAAACACCTTGCTGAAAAGAAAGTAGATTTTTCCTTTGCCATATTAATTCTTGCTAAGTAGTGGAGGAGAGATTGAAGTTTTCAGTGAAACTCAGTGAACAGCACAGATAAATGGCAAAATGACAAAGGTTGCATATGATAGAAGACAAATCACAATCCTTTCTCAGAATTGACCTTGCTAAAAACACAGACATAAGGCAGCTCCAAATGTAAGAAAATTTTGTGGTGCATATTCAACTCCAGATGAGTCTTTTGATGTTGTTGATGACAAAGAGGAAAACAAAACAAACAAAAGAAAAATAACAAAAGAAGCTGATGAGAAAGTATTGTGAAATTCACAATGGTAGCCCTTGGGGCAAGAGAAGGAGGGAAGGTTAACAGGGAGGAGAGAGAAAACTGAGATCTTAATTCCCTAACATGTGAAATCCATAGTGGTAGCCCATCCCTCTAAGAGGTTACAGCCTAATTACATATGATGGACTAAAAGTGTTTTTCCTGAGCTACCTCTTCAGTATTTATTCCCACCAAGAGCAAATATTCGGCTAGTTTCTTGGCCTCCTTTGAACAGTCATTTTGAAATTTCCACAGTTTCAGAGCTGGAGGAGGAGTGATTGCATCTCTTGGGCCTACCGATGCACGTGGTCCCATCAAATAAAGGAATAAAGCAGGTGTCACTATTTTCCATTTTACAGTGGGGAATGGGAACAAAAACAGAGTCAATAGCTTTCATACGGTCTTTGGCAGACTTGGGTACTCAGCCTATCCTCCTGTCAATCATGTTACCCATTTACTTGCTGGGATAGCGTCAAGGCAGTGGACACTTGGACCACTGGACAGGACCTCCTGTTTGTGCTTGCAGGGAAGAACTGTAGTAAGTATAAGACATATATAAGAGCTGTTCTGTTAGGAAGGTTAGCAAGAGTGATATGAATCTCCTGATGGAGCCAGGAAAGAGATTAGGTCTGTTCTGTAAATGTGCTGTTCTCCCTTATGGGAAGGCTAGTAATAACAGCTTGAAAGACAAATGTAATTTATTTCCTGAGGTGAGGTGAGGTGGGGTAGGAGGGAAGAGCAAGGCTCATAGCAAGCATTTTTGATGAGGGAGATATAATATTCCTTCTGTTTGGTTTGTGTTTTATTTTTCTTATTCCTGTTCCCTTGTATTGTCCTCTTTATCTAATGTTCCTTTTTTGCCATGGCTGTTCATCCTGCTTTGCCTCCCCTTCATCCATCTCAGTAACTCTGTGCACCAGATTCAAACCCTGGACTGACCCCACTGCCTCACCAAAACTCATGGGCTGAAGCCAAGGCCTGTTTTGCTTGCTCCTCAGCCTGCCGTCTCCACTTGTTCTCTTGCCTTCACATGTCTGTGAGCTGTCGTCAGTGCTTCTTGGATGCCCCAGCCCACTGTGTGTACAAACCTGTCAATCACACTGACATGTCTCAGTCATAATGCCTGTTGGGTTTTCCAAACAGCAAGAAACCCAGCCACCAGCAGCGGTGAGAAGAAATGTCAGCCTGGCAGTGGGCTGTTGCTAAACCACATGTGGGAAGGAAAAGAGTCAAAGCAGAGATCAGGGCTGGGTGACGCTGTAGTCTGAACTGTAAAACTGTTCCTGCAGGCACCAGCTGTCTCCCGTGGGGAGCAATAACACTTCCATGGCTCCTTGGGCTTATAAACTTGCATTTACCCCTATCACCAGTCTGCTAAGTGACTAATTGAACACTGCTCTCTAGCAATCACTGCCTTGTACTAAGGAGAGGTCCCTAGACGTCATTTGCCAGATGGGAACATCGTGCAAATTGGGCTTCGCCACCCATGGATGAACCAGCGTTGAGACTGACTTGCTAAACGTCAATGGGGCAGATAAATGCCACTCATACTCCACCCTTCAGCTTGCTAATTTAAATGCAAAGATGCACTTCCTTTGCCAAAAGCTAATGCTAATGAGCTAAATGCAGACCTGAATGATTTTGGGGAAACTTAGCCGACTTCTACTGCTGTGAGAGTTGCTGTACATGTATGATTTTCCCTGTGTCTCATCGTCATCAGATGCAAGCATGCCCAGAACTACATATTAATTTACCTTCACCAACTCCTTTACGTTGGGATATGTGTTTTATTCTTCCTGGATGTGCCATAATGGAAAAGAAAAAGGCAAAAGAAAAAGAGTGGAGGCACTGTAGGAAGGCAGGGATAAAAGGGGAAGGAAGGGAAGCAATTACATAAGTTCTGAAATAGTGGAGTGCATTTTCTCAATGACAAGTTGATCTGGACCTATTACTGGCATGATAAAAGGTAACAGCAAAGGAAACATCACCTAATAAATTTAAAATAGGACTCTGGCAATTGCATGCCAGTATGCAGTCAAAACAATAACAGTAAGCAAACATGCAGGGAAATCCCTAGGTTCATATCAAAAGTAAAAAAAAAGCTGGAACTACACACATTTCATATGGCACTCTGTCTCCCTCTCATGGTGTGCCTTTCATACTATTTTTAATCAGAGAAATTAACAGGCTGGCTGGTGTAAAGGATCCATTGCTTGTAGCGTGGTCCCCCTGGAAGGATCAGAAGCACCTGGAACTAGAATATCATCAGCCCAGCAGCTTAGGCTAAAAGACTTACATGGTATCACAGGTTGTGGTAAATCCAGCAGCATCCTAGTGGCATAAAGGAGCTGCTGCTGGAGGTGCTCTGAGCAGCACCAGGAGCTATTTGTTTGCATGGAGCAGGTTTTTTTCTTTTTCCTTGAACCCTGCAGACTGCTGGAATCATATTCCTCCTACTGAGCTACAATCACATCTTCAGTTCCCCTAACCCTTCAGCATAAGGAAAGCGTGATTTTGAACAACTTTTCCACCTTTTTCAATTAAAAATAGCAAATGGAGCATCAAACTTTTTTTCTACTGTTTTTCCTCCCTTCCTTCCTTCCTTCCTCCCTCCTTCCCTCCCTCCCTTCCTCCCTCCCTCCATTCCTTCCTTCCTTCCTTCCTTCCTTCCTTCCTTCCTTCCTTCCTTCCTTCCTTCCTTCCTTCCTTCCTTCCTTCCTTCCTTCCTTCCTTCCTTCCTTCCTTCCTTCCTTCCTTCCTTCCTTCCTTCCTTCCTTCCTTCCTTCCTTCCTTCCTTCCTTCCTTCCTTCCTTCCTTCCTTCCTTCCTTCCTTCCTTCCTTCCTTCCTTCCTTCCTTCCTTCCTTCCTTCCTTCCTTCCTTCCTTCCTTCCTTCCTTCCTTCCTTCCTTCCTTCCTTCCTTCCTTCCTTCCTTCCTTCCTTCCTTCCTTCCTTCCTTCCTTCCTTCCTTCCTTCCTTCCTTCCTTCCTTCCTTCCTTCCTTCCTTCCTTCCTTCCTTCCTTCCTTCCTTCCTTCCTTCCTTCCTTCCTTCCCCTTTCTCTACTCTACTTTTTTCCCCTTTTCTGTATCTCAGGTGAAGTCCACCCTTTCATCTTCACTGTCCCAACAAGGATCTAAAGTAAAATCGCAGTCAATGAGCTACAGCTATATGGTACATAGGATCTGTAGGACAGAGACTGAGTACTTCAGGTACTGTACTATTACAAGGTTTATATCAAAGTCTTAAAAGCGAGTGAATCTGCTAAGCTGAAGATGTAAGATTTCTTTCTTTTTTTTTTTAAAGTATACAGGCTTCCGACCAGAGTTATTATACACTTTCCCTTGAGTGGTCCTTCTCACAGAAACTCAGTACAAGCCATACGTATTTTGAAAAAGACCCAGTGAATCTTTGAATCTTTACATTCCACATGTGTTAACAGGGATAAATGTATTAAGGCAAGTCATTTAAGGATTTTGAATCTTTTTTTTCCATTTTCTATTGAAAAGATTAATATAATGTATGCATAGAGCAGCAACATTTTCCCACTCAAGTCATATGAATATTTAACTGTAAGAGGTTTCTCTTTGCCTAAGCTGGAAAAACAATCACTGAGGGTAAAACCTACAAGCACTTCAGACTCCTGAGCAGGGCCATGCTGTGCATTCGCTCACAGGATATTCTTCCCACCTATCCCTGGAGAATTGTACTTGGAGAAGTCGATCTGGGTGCGGATTTGGGGACAGCCAGTTGTGTGCTGAACACAGAGAAACCACAGTAAATGTGATGTACCGTCTCTAGAGTCATCCCAGAATTGCACTGCATGTGAAGTGACATAGAAGACTTTATCTGCTGAAATTGCCAATACTGTGTGAAATCTGAATACTCCTCATTATCTTCTGGCTGCATTCAAGGAAATAGGCTCTTCACAGCTGTGCTGGACAGTGGCTCGGAAGCGTGGAAATATGCACCTCAGCAGTCTCTGCTGCATCACAGTTTCTCTTCCTCTCTTCTGACTCCTGGAGCTACCTCCATCATTCCCGTCTCCTCCTCCTCAAGACCACAAAGACTTTGAAGGCATGACCTGTTAGGTGGAGAAGATCAAGACTCAAAATATAACATGCATCAGAGATGCTCCAAAGTGTGGAGTCTGAAACCTTCCCTGCAAGGGCGGAAAGCAATTGTAGGAAAACAACTCTCAAACCCAGATTTTATTGCTGTTTGGTAATGCTGACAGCTGGTACTGATGCCATAGGAGCTGGTTATTAACTGCACAACAAGGATTGAGGTTATTGCTGTGGGCCAAACAACTAACAGCCCGGTGGGTTTCAGGCAGCAAGCAGCCTTGCTAAGGTACCAGGCAAGCAAGGAGCTGGTGGCACTGGCTCCACATCACATGAAACCTGCACAGTCTTGATCAAGTTTGAAAGTACTGTTAGGTTTGTCGTGTTAGTTTGTTTAGCCTCAGACAGTTACCTTTGATTTTCTCTGGGTTTTATACCATCTGATCTGGTTCAGCTTTGTCAGTTCATCTTAATCCTGATTGCCAGAACCACTTCTGTTATGCTGGCCTCTGATTTAATATACTGTTCCCTATCTGATATTAAGTTGCTTATGCCATGCCAGTCTTGTGTCTCTCCTGCATGTACCAGTGTTTCTGAAGCTCCCAAAGTTCAAGTCCCAGACATAACTGTACCCCAGAAACCTCTATCAATAAATACCTGCACCTTTGCTATTCTAGTCCTCTGTCTCTGCCGAAGTTGCTGATTGCACAAAACCATTTTGTGGTTTGCTCTACTGCAGCACAAACAATTTTTGATGCTGTAACTGAAAGAAGGAAGGAAACTACTTTATGAAGTATGATAATTTGAAACTAAGAAAGAAAATGTTCTTACCAAAACATACCCTTATTTTTCCTCTCCACCCAGATAAAACATTCAATAACTGTCATTTTATTTAAAACTGAAAATGAAAATAAGGAAATAAAATAAGTTTTCTTCCACTTGACCTCAAAGCAGTCTTCAAGTTTTTAAAAAAATAAAACTTTTTTTTGGGAAAAGCTGAAGTGAAAAATTTTAGCTTTACCCACTCTCCCCCTTACATATTTCTTTTATTCATTTTGGCTAAATCAGTCTGCAAATCCAACCTGAATTTGCATACAGCTTGAGTAATTTTCAAACTGCATTTTTAGTTAGCAGATAGTTAGCCCTTTGAAAAATACCTATGGCTCAGGCTTTGTAAAGAAATGCTGAAGAGGAGACACCAAATTAATCTTTATTTCTGCCAAAAAACTTGCCTTGGGATTTCTGGCCACTGAGGTCAGTATACTTCTCTGGGCCTTCTTTGCTATTTTGCATTTAATGGCTGATTCTGGATGAAAGAAAAAGGGAAGGATAAGTCTTCTGGTGAATGGGATGCTCCTGTTGCACTTCTGGTAGCACATTCCGTTTTGTGTTGAATGCCAGACTCTGTTCTTGGGGTTCCTTGCTGCTTCTGTTTTCACAGCTCATCGATTTCTTTCATTTGTGTTGGCATTAAAAAATAATTTAAAAGAGCATCTGGTGCCCTCGTTTAAAGGATTAAAAGGAAACAAAGACTGAGGTAGCATGTAAAACCAGTGGTGGTAGACAAAAATATTCCATTTAAATGTTATTTGCACTTAGTGGATGCCTTGCTTTAACTTCTGACTTCAGCCACAGAGGCACACATTTGCAGAGACCCGAAGATTGTTTATGAGTTCAGGCATTTGACAAAAAAACCCAAACCAGAATAGGATTCGAGAGCGGGAGGCGGGGGAGAAACTGCTTCTGTCCATGGTGCTGGCAGGGAAGGAGCAGTCGCGGCCGGGAATTCATCCCTGGAAGGCGAGAGCGAGCTGTTAATTGCCTGCCATTCACATGGGAACCAGCCTGTGAGACCCAGCGCTATGATTTATTGTGTGTGCTGTACTGATGCAGGAAGGCTGCGGCGTCTGCAAGCAGTGCTAGTTGTTCTGCAAGCAGAGGTTTGCGAGCAGCCACTGCCTTGGCAGGGTTAAAGCCCACCTGAAGCAAAGTGAGGCAGAGAGACTACAACACTACCCTTCAGTAAGGCCCAGGAATGTGCCTTCCTCTCAGTATCCTAATGAGGTATTTCCTTGTGTGTGTCACAGTGTACACAAAGATATGGGCAATGTTTTGAGTAGACCTATGAAAAATATCTTCAGGTCAAGTTAAACAAGATTTGCATCAGTCTCTGGGCCAGAGAGGGGTCCCTACCATAACTAGCCAAGGGCTGTGATAGTTCAAGTGCTTCTTCATAGTAACAACTAGTGGGTGTTCAATAGAGGGGCCATGTGACATTATCACATGAGATTGGGCACAATCAAATCCTCGTAATTGAATAAGGGGGCTTATGCAGTGGATTAAACCCATAAACCTTCCAATTTGATGATCTGCTTCTAATAATGACCTCAGATGTGTGGAGGTCTCTGGAGTGGGCAGAATACCTTTTTGGTATCTGCCTACTTTCAAACAACTACAGACAAACCTAATGCTGGAGTATATGTAGGTGTTCGCACACAGTGAATTAGGAGCTGTGCTGTCCTGGAATAATGGCCCTGCAGAATCATTCCCGTTTAACCGTTATAGCCTGGGAAGGAGGGCTGGGGGAGGAACCTGCCCTAAATCTTCGATCTAAAATTGTTTCTCTGCCTTTTCAGTGTCAGGAGAGCATAAGATCAAACATACATGAAACACACTGATTTTAGTTTTGCATCTCTAAAGCCCAGTTTGTGAAGATTTACAAAACAGAAATACAACCTTTTCAACCCATCTCATGGCAGAATTAAATTAAAGCTTTTCAGAGTGGCTGTCAAACCCAGAAGAAACTGATTAACTGACAAAAAGATAGTAGAAATCTGTAGTAGACCAAACCATGCAAGAACAATACTATGCTGTGATGTAAATGGGTGTTTTAATATAGCAGTTGGTCATCTTTGCAACACCGATTTTTTTATCTGTCATTGCATGTATTTAAAAATACTTAAATCCTCTATGCTCATGTAATCAATATAGCACATAGATATGGTTTTTTTCTTAAATGACAAATTGTTCTGTTTAGACGTCTAGCCCTGGAAGAAGTGCTTTTGTATAGTTGCTAAACCTAAATCCAGAAGAATGGAAGAATGCTAAGTACAGCTAGCCTAGCATAAAGCCCATGAGTGGTAATGGGATAAGCTGCCAGTGTTAGAGCAGAAATGCTGACATTGACAATTGTTTTGCTGCTTAATTTTCCCTATCAACAAATGGGAGCTGCCTTATCTCACCTAACTCTCAGTATAACGCAGTGGTTACACAGGTTAATTTTCATGACAGATTCAAGCAATGTACAGTTCATAAAGCTCAGGACTGGAAGCTTCTGGGAACAATGTTTGTCTTTCTGTTGTGTGGCAGTACTGAACGCAGCAGCAGCAGAACTCCTGGAACAGGGCTGGGTTGCTAGGCACTGTGTCCATATAAAAATTAAGTCCTAATGATATATCAGCAACATACATCACTGCATGTTTAAAATGCATTTGCTTCAGCATGCGCTTGAGTGCTTTGCTGAACTGAAGCCACAAGTACTAAATGGCTAATCTGAATGGGAAAATGAAAGAGGACAGTGGTTTTAAAAGAATAAAATCAAACTGTTCCTAGGAATGATAAACAAGTATATATAAAATGAGCCACAAAACCAGTTGTAATAATGCTGTGAGTGGAGTGCAGATAAAGGATAGGAAGTTATAAGCACTAATGCAGCTCTGCTAACTTCAGCAGATTTAAATTTATTCTCAGTGAGGATTTGCTTGATCTGGGCCTACCACCCCACTGGTAAGCATGATTCAGGACTCACCAGGCATCAGAAGCAACAGCAGAAATTGCTTTCTCAGCTGAAGACAGTGTACAGAGCTGCTGTGACAGGGCAGAATGCCAGTTGCTTTGAACTTTCAGTTGGGAATCCAGGAGTCCAACCTGGATGGTCAAGGATAACTGAGAGGAAGCCCGGGAAGACGAGCCTGTCTATAGATCTCATAAATAAATATTGTAGGGGAGGTAAATCCCATTATCACTTGTATTTGCATTAAATGCTGCTCTGCCAAGGTGTGGAGATGGAATGAGGGATGCAGAGTTACTGTCAGGATGTGAAAAGAAGGGAAGTAGAAGGCAGCCCCACATGAAATAGAAAAGCAGCAGTAAAGTCCTGACTCTGACATCAGAGGCAAAGACTTATAAGAGATTGCCTACATCAAATCATTCTTCCAAATTTGTGAGCAGAAAGACTAAGTAATATTAAATTATAGATAGTACTTTATTCCTAATATGCATTTTAAACCAACTCTTTCTTCCATCTTCCATCCTTCTTTTCTTTTTCTCCTTTTCATCAACACTAGAAACTCAAGGAGGGATTGCTACTTCCGAAAATGAATCAGAATAGCAAGGAGAACTAATAGAAATAAAAAATCCTCTTAACCCTTATTACCCCCTCCCATGCCCCAGTCGTAAGCTTATTCATTATTCCAGTCTGAAAATTAGTTGCAAAATTTAAATGAAGCATATGTAGCATATGAAGCAATGTAGAGATGACTGAAGTCTCTTCAGAAACTGAAGAATAATCTCTAGAAAGTGAGGTTTTGACAGTGACTGAACCTGCAAGGAAATGAAAAAGCTGAAAGACTCATAGCAAATTGTTAACTACATCTTATTTACAATATTAGTCTCCATCACAAGTTCACTAAGAGATGGGGGGAAAAATAGATGCTTATTCTTTTAGATTAAATGCATAGAAAAAACCCAAACATCTCATGTTTGTGTTTCTATTGGACCAAGACAGGGATGTGTAGTGAGAACAATGAACAGCTAAGCACATTGTAAATGACAGCCAAAGACAGTGCAGTAACTATGTTTAGCAGATTATTTTCCTTGCCTTTTAGTATGGCCTGAAGTCTTCATACACTGTACGCTGTAGAATATCTTGCATTAAACTGCTTAATAGCTAAATGGGTAAACAAAAGGCAAGTGAGGAAACACAGATACTGATAATTGTAAAGTGTCACAAAAGTCAGTGATCTCACCTGAGAATGTGGCCAAAGTCCCAAGACCTACCCATTAAGACATGTTGCCCTGCCAACCTGCTTGCCTATTGAAGCAAAAGGTAGGAGAGCAGATACCAGGCGTACTTGTCTTTGGATCTCACTCCCCTATGGGTATGAAATAGCCAGAGTAGACAACATCCAGTTGTGGAACTGCATTGTAAAATTACTTTGAAAAGGATTGGAAATCCAGTGAATTTATTGTAGTTGTCCTCATGTTCTGAGTAACAGTCATATTGTAAAATCAGAACATTATTAGGTCTTTTAAATAATTTTGAGAGTTGCCGAACGCTAACTGGTGATAATTTTACATCTCAGCTAGCAGTGCGATAGAACTTATGTTCTATTGGCCATTAGCTTTCCATTTTTGTGGAAGGACACAAATCATAAGCTGGTCCATCCTTTGTAGTACTTCTACAAAACGTACATTTTCCCCTGTGACTGTGTGAAAGTATGTGTTTTCTTCTAAGATGGCTAGCAGAATTTGCTCTTATATCCATTGCGTTATGAATTGTCCAACATTTATACTAAGATATTTTCGTTGTGTGATATTTTCATATATCTTACTCTTCAACCCTACATAGATATCCCAGAAGAAACTCTGAATTGGAAATAGCGGTTGAGTGCAGAGTTCATTCTCTGTCCCGGACTGGAAGGCATTGGCAGTATGTTGGTAGCGCATCTGCATGGTCTTCTTTCTCAAGTTCCACCTTGGTTCACTCTCTCTGGTTTCTGTCACTTAGACGCTTGTCAGCATTCTTTGTTAAAATTTTAATTTCTATTGAAAGTCTTTCTTACTTATTACATGGTATATTTTAGGTTGAGCTTTCACATCTTTTTCCTGTTTTGCACTTGTTTTTTTTCTTTTTAGGTCTTCTTTCCTTGTATCTCTTCTTTCTGCTCCTTCTCCTATACTTGCCTACTTCCCTTTTCCCTTCAATTTATACGACTTTATATTCCCTACACTTTGTGTCCTCTGAATAATCTGTGCTATAACCTTTCCTTCCACCCCTCTTTCCTTTCAGTCTCTTTCTATTCCGTTTTGTCTTCCCCCTTTCTTTTGCTTCCCTGTGCTCTTCTGTCTCTCAAATGTTTCACCTTTTTCTCCCTGTATAATTCCTTTGAAGATTTTTACTTTGCCTTCTCCCCTTTCCATCACATGCACATGGCACTCTCTTATTTCTGCTCCTATGCTTCTGTGAAGTCCCATACACTCATTCCCCTCTGTCCTCAGCCTCACTGCCAGTTTTTTCCCCACCAGGAAAGGGGAAACTGTCTAAATTCAGTTGTGGATTAAAATACAGTGTATATGAAGCTGACTCTCAGTGGAAAGATGTTCCTCAGTGAGAGATTAGTGAGCACTGTTCTTGGAGGAGCGCAGATGCTATAGGCTTCCTGGTGATATCTGTGTAGATTCAGGAGCTAGTCTAGCAGGGAGGGCTGATGCTCAGAGCTGCAGACTAAAATTTTAAATGAACAAAACTCTAAGAATGTTTGTGTCACGGTGCCATCCTCTCTCTTTTGTCAACAGCAATGAGTTAGTGCAAGTGCCCTGAGGCACGTGGATATTATAGACATTGATATTTTATCTGAATTCAGAAAATTGTAGTCCAATCTGTCTCTTCACCTTTTGTTATAAGGAACTTCTTTATATGAAGATAATTTCAGAGCACTCCTGCAGTGGTTGTGGGACTCTCCTGTAAATGCCAGTCACTGTCATTAACGGCTAATAAGGGCCTGGATCCTCTTGTTGCAATTTCATCCTGCATCCCAGGGCATTACAGGCTATTTTACTCTGTATGTAATGATATTTCACTGTGTTCTTTTAGAATCTGCTGTTCTGCACAGACCATTCTTTGAGCGTACTTACATTATAGGAAAATGAAGGCAGTAATATATACTTTGCTTGCTTTCTGCACCATATAGTATTTTAGAGAGCTCTCTCCTACCACACTTCACTTCTATATTAATCAGATTAATGTATCTGATTCTTTTATATCTTGTCCCTATTTGAAATATTCCCTGTGATTCTAATAATTTTCACTTGCCTTTCTCAACATCTCTTCCAATTTCTCTCATGGCCTCTTTGAGCTGAGGTGACCAAAAGTAAATATAGCATTCACAGTAAGGACACGCTGTACAGCGGGTTTTATGCAATGACATTATATAATTTTGTCTGTGTTGTTCACCATCTCCTTTCCCATGCAGCCAAACATCTTATTTGCTGTTTCTGCCGCAGAGCAGATGTCTTAATTGAATGATCTGTGAGGATGCCTAAAACTCTTTTCCTAAGAAATAACAGCTAATTCTGAATCCGTCAGTGTGTATCGGTAGCTTAAATTGTTCCTTCCAGTGTTCATTACCTTGCACTTGTCTAAAATGAATCTAGTCTGCCCTTGTGTTGCCAATTTTTCTAGTTTGAGAGGTCTTTTTGGAATTTATCACCTGATATCCACTGAAAGATTTTGTTCCACTAGATGATACTGCAGTTTGCTTTGGTCATCCTCTCCTCCTAGTTTTTAATATTAACACAGTGGGACTAATTCATTACCCATGTTCCTAGATCAACACTTGATACAAAGGCCTGGTTAGAGGTGGCGTGAGAAGTAAAATCATCTTTTCTGCCACCCTGGAGGGTAAAGAAATGTCTGTAGCCACGCAAAAGGAGTGCAACTGCCTCAGGAAGCGTAATTATGGGACAACACTAATTAATGTCCTCTCTTAATTGAGCTGCTCCTGCATTATCTTCATGAAATTCAGAGCAGCAAAGCCCTGGAGGAGCTCTGCTCCACAAAAGCCTATGTCCCTCTGGGCTGTGAGCATGACGGAGCTCACTGCAGTTGCAGCAGCCCTAGTGTCTCTGTGTTTTGCCATTGCCTGATAGTGTTGACAATCCAAGGTTTCTGATCTGCTTCTGTAATTTTTGACCCATAGCAGGACTGTGTCCACAGCAATTGTCATCTCATTATCTCATGTGAAGGTCAAAACAGGCCAACAAACCCATGCAAGAGCTTCATCCCAATATAGTAAATATCCCATTTTCTTACACCTAGCATTTATAACAGGACAAGAACATACACACATGGACTGAACCTATGAGACAAAGAGACCTGTTGATGGGACAGCCATAAGACAAGATGGGTCCTGGCAGCCAGGTCCTGTCCTACAGCTCCAACCGGGGAGCAGGGCACTGGGAGCAGCCCCAGCCCCAGGCATTGGGCATCAACCAGGGGTCAGGGATGGTCCATGGGCAAGTGTGGGCACTGAAATGAGACACAAATCTGTGTTTGGGGGTAGGTTATGGTACAGTTACAGCCTACAAGCACTTGAAGGAGCACCCATCTAGGTGATAGGGCTGTACAGGATTGAATACGCATGTAACATTACTAAACAACAGAGAAGAAAAAAATACATCATTTTATACCAGAGAAAGTTCCTGCCACTGGGATCACTTACACTGTGGAACAGTTGTGTCAGAGAGGAATTCTTGATGTCCTATCTCTTGGGTCCTTTAAAGTTAAGCTGATCAAAGCCTCAGCAAATGTGCTGTGGGAGACATTCCAAGGATAGATAGATAATGCAGTGAATTACAGGCATTTTCAATATCTTATTACTATGAAATTATAGCTTGCTTTGCACAGCAAGAAAAAGTTGCACAGATTCATTACATACAATTTAAATATTTCAGTTTTGTTACACACTGAAGGAACAAACTAAATTCCAACAGGATGTCACCATACTGTGCCCATGCCATACAGTTAAGATCATGTGAAACGCATGCAGAGTCATGTTCATAGTGAATAAGAAATGTAACAATAGCCTGTCACTTCTGCTAAATTGGCTTTGCTGCCAGCCAGAATGACATATTTCACTACTACATTAGACATTTGTACTATTTTATCCAAAAGAAAGAAAGAAAAATAAGAACTCTTGGTGAACTGTTAATTAGAAATTGTCTGAAAATACTCTTTATCACTGAAAATATAGGGCAAAACCTTGCCCTGAGATATGCATGCCAAACTCCTGTTGTCTTCAGAGTAACTTGCATGTATATATCCAAGGGCAATGATTAGATTATTTTTATTTGCCAAAAAGATAAGCCAGGTAATAATGAAGAAGGATATTCTTAGTGGTTTCATCCATAATACTGTAACCTCGAGTCACATGTATTTCCAGATTTAACCTGGAATCTTTTACAGCATGCAATTAGCCTAACAAAATACTGTTTCAAGTCTCATTCATTAAGAGATTCCTCAGGGTCTTGATATTTCACCTTTTTTTTAAAAAAATAAAAATCATTACACTACAAAAAATCATTACATTACATTACAAAATAAAGGGAAGGAAGGAAGGAAGGAAGGGAGGAAGGAAGGAAGGAAGGAAAGAAGGAAGGAAGGACCGGGGGGAGGAAGGAAGGAAGGAAAGAAGGAAGGAAGGAAGGAAGGAAGGAAGAAAGGAAGGAAGGAGAGGAGTGGAGGAGATGAGAGGAGGGGAGACAAAACAAAAGTATCCATTGAGGTTTGTAGAGTTGAAATGACATCTCTGTTCTCATTTGCATCCATGAAATGCACTCTTGAAGTCACATGTGTATTACACAGAGAAATTGGAAGGTTCTTATTTCTAGGATGGCCTCTTGGGTTCATTTTGGGGAAGAAGCATCCCACATCTACTTGAAAAATTTGTGAACTAGGCAATTTATGGACTAGGCAACTTACTAAGATGTTGAAACATTAATGTAAACCAGGCTTTTAACTTTAGATTTTGAGACTTGGGAAATGCAAATGTTTTTCAAATAGTTTCTAATCACTGTCTGAACAAGCCTAACTCTTGGAATCTGGGATTGTATTTTCAGAATTGAGTAGTGAATTTAAGACATCTTAAAGCATTTCTGAGGAAGAACTGAGCACTTGTCATCTGGAAAATTGAGCCCTTTGAAACATCTTAAATTAGACACAAAATATGATTTTGCATGCTGAAAATTTACTCTTGAATTCCTGCTACAGACATGCTTGAAGTTTGTACTGCTAAGAATTTACTAAAGCCACTGAAAATGTGTTAGTTTCCAGCAATATTTCTTTTAGTACAGGCACCTGTAGGATATTTGCAAAAGATCCATTGGATATTCATAGTAGCATTGATGATGATGATGATGATGATGATGATGATGATGAAGGTGATAATAATAACAATAATAATAAAATCACCATTTATTTGTTTGGAAGTGGGCTTTGGCAAGAATTTTTGCAAGTACGTTTTTATGTTCTGCCCAGCTCTGCTGAACAAGGATGCAAGCAGGCTTTGGTATGCTTTAGCATCTGACCCAGAGTCTATTAGAATGAACTATGAAACTCTTCGTGACTTCAAGGAATGAGGAGACCATTTCCACAGTACACCAAAATCTCTCTGACAACAATAGTAGCAGTCATTTCTTTTCTGATCTGCAAGATGATCTTCTGTAAAATTCTGAGTAATGGTAATGCAGCTTTTGACCTTCATCAGGGAAATCCTTGTTGCTTAGTCTTGATCTTGGGTCCACATGCTCTGTTTCCTTTGAGTATGCCTAGGCAGTTATTGAAAGCTATCACTCCAATAACTGCTTTGAATGTGAGACAGCTTCACTCCTGCTAATAGCTCTGCCCTGTGCTGTAACTGCTGCATTTCCTCCACATATGGTTTTTCCTTTATGGAATTATTATCAGCAAGAAATTGGGCCTCATTTTCTCAGGTGGATTGCACTAGCCTGTTCAGTCTTCATTGCTATCTTCCAATCTGAATTATTTTTTGCCTGTTGTCTCATGTTCTGTTGTGTTCAAAAGATTTTAATAGAAGTTGCAGGAAAGCCACAATGGAATATTAGCTAATTACTGATTACTTTTTATGAAACACGTCTACATCACTACAAAATATTTCTCCACAGTGCAATCTACTTAAGTTCCAGTTCTGTGAAGATTTACATAAGTGCTAATTTATGCTTGGTGGTTTGAAGTTCTACAGTAAAAAAAATCAAGCCTGTCTTAAATATTTCAAGAAGGGCACTGAGAAACAGAGGAACTTCAAATCATTATTATTAACCTTTTTTCTCTTAACATTAAAAAATCTGATTCCTCAGGGATCGGTTAAGTACTTGCTTAACTCCAGTTAAGTTGTTGTCAGTCCTGGCCTTAGCATATGAAGCAAAGAAGCTAGACACAGCTGTCATGTCAGTATCAGGTGATGATACAGAGCAGCACAATAAAAATATATCCTATAGACAGCAGAACAAAGCAGTGTTTTCCTAATTACCTCTGGAACTCTGAGCTTGACAAGAAAATATATCACATAGGTGTTTTTAGGCAGAATGTGGAAAAAATACAGAACTCACAGTGAGTTCTGTCAGAGAGAAAAGAGCAGTGGAAACCTCCTGCAGCATCTCCCTGTCTCTCTGTCCTCAGATATGGGCATGTTATCTTGTTATAGATCACCAGGTCATATTTCATTTGTTAAAAAGCTGATGCCAGGCACTGCATAGTAGAAGCCATTTGCAGTACATGTAAGTCTTAATGGACCTTTAAACCCTAGGGAAGACGCTAAATCTTCTGGACTTCACTATACTTGACGTGTACAAGAATCTGTTATGCCTGAAAAGTGTTAACCCCAGCTTTACCAGCTCTGGGTTTTAGCTGTGAAACCCGTTGGCTCAGCCTGAGGGTTATTCTCACTCAACCGAGTAAGGCAGTAGCCCTCATGCACTTTTACCTCAGTGCCAAGCACAGCTGTGATGCGATGTGAAATGCTCCTATTCCGTTTTCCTCAGTCCTGCCCAGTTCAGAAGGCAAAAGTGAGGGTGAGCCTCGGAGAAGCAGGATCTGTAGGAGCAGGCCTGTGGACCAGACAGCAGATGTGCTCCCTCGCAGCAGTGTGGACGCTCAGGTACAGCAAGGCCTCCCCTCTGCCTTGGGTTCACTGCGTTTTCAGGGACACACGCCATTTCCACTCCTTCTGAGGACACGTTTCCATTTCCAGGGCAATAGAAAAAGGCTTAGGGCAACTGGCAATTCAGCTATTGATCTATTTTTCACTTCTAGGTAAATAGGATATTAAAAATGAAAAAGCGAGATCTCTTCTTTCAGTAGCCAAAATATGACACTTGGCAGAATATGAAAATCAAGGAGTAAGATGCCCATTATCAGCTTTTCAATAAAATTCTTTTTAGTTTTCTTCTCTTTTTGCTGTAATGCTTTGGAAAAGTCACTGACTCTCCTACTGGCTTCTGACTTCTGATGTTCTTTTTTGGTCAACAAAAACCCCTCATCTCTTTATTGGTTTTTCAAGGCAGACCTATCATATACACAGGTCAAAATGAATGATGAAAGTTTATGCATAGACATCATATGGAAAATCTTCAATAGGCACTAGCGTTGTGTGACACTTCCAACACTGCGTTATCTGAATAACCCTATCCTGATTCCTGGCTGGAGGCTGTTCTCAGGCATCAGGGAGGTGAGAGCACAAGTATAGTAAGGGATTCCAAATGTAAAGGGTATTGTGAATTTTAAAACGATTTAACTGTCTGAAACTATTTCATCTCCTCATATCAGCCTCTTGAGTTTTGCAATTACTTGATTTTCCCCCAGTTTTAGTGAACTAAAAGCTAATGAAAAGGAAAGTTTTCCCTCAGGCTGCTGCTGCGGTTGCGTCTTCCCACCCCCCATTCCCACTGAAGTGCTCATGAAGCTCATCCCGAACCAGTGTAGTTTATATCTTGATTTTGCTTTGCCATAAAAGTTCAGGCTTTAGACTCTGCCTGTAAAGGACAAGAGAATCTCAGCTGTCCACGGCACCAACTAAGAGCAGAAAACAGTGACAGCCCCTCCAGTGTCACCAACAAGCCCAGAGTTTCTCATCTTTTTGTTTTGTGGAGAGAAGCTGGAAAACATAATTTCAGTGTAGTCTAAAGACTCCAAGCACCTAAATCAACTCAAAAGGTGTAAAAAGCAAATCAGGATTTATAAGGTAACTATGTCATTTTAGCGTGTATTGTTTTGATTTACAGGACTGGTGACTGGAGTTAGATAGAAGTTGCATCTGAGACTTGAACTGACTGCTTTGACAGACACAGGAGAAGACACCAGAAGGCTGATATGTACCTGACAGGTCTCTGCACAGGCAGAGTCACTGTTTTCTTTGGGCGGGTGATGAGTCATTTGCTTGAACACTTGCTGTTTACCTGGACCTCAGCTCACAAAGCTATGAGTTAGCTTGCAGTACTTGGTTTCCTGGTAGGCAGTGATTATTCCCAGAGCAAAAGTGCAGAGGAGAAAGTAATTCATAAAAACAAGGTGCAGTGTCTTAAAAAATCACAGATGTTGTGTTGGCAACAATGGGATTTGAGGCCCCAGGCTGGTATTGTGGGCAAGAGAAGAAAATTTTGCTTTTGAGCTGCCTCTGCTGCTTCCAACTCACACTGGTGACTAAGCTCAGGACTGAGCTAAAATCCCCCACGCAGGCATGCTTGTGGGTTCATATGCAGTGTGAAGAGGAAGGGGCAGGTGAACATGAGGCTGGCTGTAGCCAGCCCCCAGGGCTCTCACACACTGCAGGGACCAACAGCTTTCCTAGGGTGGCACCAACAACTGTGAAGGCAGCACTAAGGGAGGGTCCCCTTCCAGGAACAGCAAAGGGCTTGGGCTCCCTTCCCTGCTGTCCCAGTGAGGTGGTGGTGAGCCAGTCGCATGCTTTTTTTCTGGTTAAGATAGCCCCTGGCATCATTGTGAGCAGCCTCTGAGCTGCTCTATCTCCCTCCTCACATGGATGCCAGCATGTGAGAGACAGTCAGGGTGACGAGTGGCATGGCACTAGCAGTATCTGTGGGAAATGTCCCCTGCCCCTTCAGGGGGAGTTTCCCAGTCATTTCTTTATTTCAAATGTGAGCACTAATGCATAAATGGAAGTGGTGGGGAGAGCAAAGATAAACATCATTGCACACTGCTGAATATAAGTGAGGGAGCCATGGAGAAGACCTTTAAACTTGGAAGATGAAAACCCTTATAATAAGGGTAATTTCATGGAGGAAAATACTACTTTGTTTTACCTTCTGTTGAGAGGAGTAAAACTGCATTGCACAGCTTTCTTGTCAGTTAGGGACTAGTAGCTGTTATACACTGTACAGCCTATGGGATTGGAGAGGAAAAGGTGCTTTCTTTTTCCTCAGGTTTAGGAAAATAATTTTGAAGCAAATTAACAAGAATGGGCCTTCACTGACATCAAGCACATCTCTCCCAAAAAGATATGTACCAGCAAAAAGCTAGCCGTCTCAAAGGCTAAAAGAGGTCACAAAGACATATAGCTTATATAGATTTGCAGTTGAACCTAGAAATATGCAATGAATCTTATCCACAAAATCATGAGATGTTATGAAACAGGTTGTCCTGGTCTGACCTAGGACAAAACCAATTTTCTTTTAAATAATTTTACTTTTCAGTTAAGTCTCTTCTAAGAGACTGCACTCTCTGAGATCAACAGCATGTTTTTCAGACAGTGTCTGCTTCTAGGAGTGATAATGCTCGATGTTTATAGTTATTGCTGGAGTAACGGTATGAATGGTATACAGAAAAGGTCTTGCTTGTATTTATTCCTATGGAAACCAAGGTCACTGCTTGGTTCTGCTAAAATTCTTACGTGCTAAAAATGAAAGGGCGGAAGAGGGGTCAGACCTGCAACCTTCCTGCAGGGAAGAGCAGGCCAGACAGGTGACCCAAACCTGACCAAACGCAGTATTCCATCCCATACACATCACAATCGATGTAAAGCTGAGAGATCACGAAGGTCAACCTCTCTTCTTCTATGGCTGACATCCAAGGAGGACTCTGTTTGATTCTTCTGCCTTCAATCCTGACTTGTGCATTCCTGAATCCCGTTCCCATCTGCTGCTGAATCCAGTCTGGGACTGTCCCAGGGCCTGCCCTGCAGCATCCGGGTGATGTGATCGTCATCAGGTGAGCTCTATATTGGTTTTGTATATATTTGTATATATTTCATTATTTTTTCTATCATTATTATCATACATTTTTATTATTGTTACATTAAAGCTGTTTAAATTTTTCCAACCCGTAAGGGTCTCTCTCTTTTCTCTTTCACTTTCCCTTCTGGGGAGGGAAAAGGTTAACAGAGAGCATCTGTCATCCATTTAATAGCCGGACCAGCTTTATACTGTGACACAGGTTGAAGATGCTTTTCTGGCAACTTAATTTTTAAGCTTTAGGGATCTTACAAGCACTCTTTGATTACCATAATACCTCTTTAAAGACTTGGGTCTTTGAGGAAATGTGACTGAAATCTGTGCCCATTGGTCTCTTTGTCTTCCTGACCCTCTTGAACAAGCTGGCTGATCCTACCAGAATCAACAAAAGGGCAAAAGATCTTGAAGTTACAAAGATTGGCAACTGTGAAGAAAAGGAAGCCTCAGATTAATACTGTCACGGAGGCAAAAGCTTCAGCAAAAGCACAAGAGCTATAAGCACGGGCTGAACTAATCACAGTAGATATGGAGCGTGCAGTTATAGCCCTGCAATTAGGGGACATGGGAGGGAGTTGGGGGTGTGCAGAGGATTGGCTGAGATAATTGCAGTAGGGGCAGGCAGAAAGAGGAACAGATGCAGGATGTAAATAAGTAGAAAACTAGTCATTATTAGTTCTGCTATTACCAGAACTGGTTTCTTTTTTATGCAAATTGCAGTTCCCTAATAGTCACAAACCTCCAGGAGCTGCAGAATGAAGTGAGACACCAAGTTTCATGACACTTGCAATTGATAAGTATCAAGACATCTGGTAATACTGCAGTACTAGAGCTCATTCTTATATTCCCACAGGGTCAACCAAATGCTGAGTGGTAATACTGACCTCATTAAAAGCACTTTTCAGAAGCATTTCCTGTGCTTGGTGTAATGACCTCACCAAAGAAAACAGAGCTTAAGAGTATGAGAGTTCATTGGAAGTAAGATGTGTCAGCAAGACCAGGCCACTTACTTGTAATCTATGACCCTAAACACACTTTTGGAGAGGAGGGGCAGGACTGACTAAAATGATAGTGATGTGTAAGAGGCATCTCAGATACATCCATAATTGGGTTCCTCATATCCAATATATTCAGGGAAGAATGTATTAGAACGGGAAATATCTGTTGTTTTGTTTTCTAACATAGGTCCCACTCCTGGAACACTTGTTCTGCTTTGATTGAAAATTAATATGTTGTTACAAAATCCCACAAAGGATGGTTTTTGCACCATCTACTGACATCACATACCTACCAAATAGTTCTGAGAGAAGAAAGTCAGCTACTTATAACTCAAGAATGATCTCTCAGAAATAGTCTTTATTTTGCAGAGTCTTGGTAGCAGCCATTTTTTCCCCCACTCTCCTTCTTGTGAAAGGAACTGCTCTTCCAGCTTGGTGCGTGTGTGGGCTTCATTGCCCTAGTGCTGAGCTGCCCTTCTCCTGGAACCGGCAGGGGGATTCAGTTCTGCAGCTGATCTCTGGCAGTAACCATGCTTCCAGAGGATTAAAGTCCGATCAAAAGAGAAGTGGTCTCTAAGTCTGATCTCTTGTATGAAGCCACTTAACCAGCACCTGTTTGCCCACCCTGTAGCCTTAGTCACGATTCTTGTCCTTGTGGTGCCTGCTCATCATCGCAAATGCCTGTTTATCATCTTTGCCCTAGCCTTTGACTATCTTCTTGCAATGTCCTTTTGCTTCATCTGCCCTCATCTTCTTCCATCCCACACCCTGACACACACTCTAGCTTCTGACTCTGTCCCTTCCTGATACCACTGGCTACGTACTTCTTCCGTCTTCTCCAGGCCAGACATCTACTTGCTTTATTTTGTTCCAGTGTACCGTAATCGTAACCTGTCTACCCTCATCCTGCTTATGCCTTCCTGGTACTGAGGATCACGACTATGTCTAAAAGACAGGGATGTCCTCTGCATACAGGTAAAAGCATAGCTGTTCAAGCTGTTACTTGGCCCATTCTTTTTTCCACTGTTTATTAATGAATTGACCATCTTCCAGGCATTATTTCTCCCCCAGCTCCCTGAACTATGCTAATAGTCCAGGTCACCTTCAGTAACAATTCAGACTAAACTAGTTTATTTTGTACAGAAGCAGACTGCATAAATGATCATACAACCTCATCATGCAGGTTGGTTACAAAGACAGGAGAGGGCCCATAATGAATAGCTGGTAGGCAGAAAAATCTTAATCCACTACAAGTTACTTCCAAGGGGATTGTATGTCTATATCATTGTATGTGTATTATAGATAGTCAGAGACTAAGGCCAGGTCTGCAAAGTATTTTCAAGGGAAGAAAAGCTCCAACCTATCTCATAAATATCAACCTGTATGGCTTCCTTACAGACACACAGGGAACCTGTGATGGAGCAGGAAATTGAATTAAGCTTCCCAGGTAGCAAGTTTAAATTGCAATTTTTTTAAAGTTGGAAGCCAAGTTAGAAAAACAGTTTACGGGTAAGCAGTGCACACCAGTGGAATAGGAAAGGAAAGTTTCAGTTTATTTCAAGGTAGAGAAACTTCTGTGAACTGCAGGTGTTACAGATTAACGCTTTAATGGGAGCCACATGCATTGCATCCTTTATGTCTGACTCCAACTCAGGGCGAGAGAGAAAATTATTTTGACATCTGAGGACATAATGTTCTTTCTGAATATAGATCAAGTTGTACGTGACATGTAAATTAAACTCATCTGAGTAATTTTTTTTTAAAGAAATATGATGGAAAAGAAGACGCAGAAAATTTTCCATGCTTATGTGCTATCCTGGGAGTCCACTTCTAATTATAGAATCTCTTTGAATGAACACTGGCAATGTTTTAATCTTGTTTTGCTGAAACACTTAAGCATATGCTTAAGTATGGCTGTAACCAGAACAGCGTATAACTAACACCTAGACCACAATGCTTTCCCCTGGTCCTGGCTGTAATTTCCATTCTTTAATTCTGCCAGCCCTGTCTGGTCTAGTTTTTGGAAGATATTTACATATATATTCACATAACTTACCATTAGTGTATACAGGTTTTCCTTTTATATGCTTAAATGTTTGCCCCAGACTTTCTGTACTTCTAATGAAATATTTCTAAACTAGCTTCATGCTGCTTCTGAATTTCAATTTTTATATTTTTCCTTTCCGTCTGTTCCTATCTAATTTTCTCATTTAAAGAAAAAACATTTTGTACTTGGAAATTTTGTGTTTGAGACAGCTATCCTAAACTCTGTAAGGAAGCAGAAGACATGTAAGGCAAATGGACCCAAACTCTACTTTCTTGCAACAAACAGGACTTTCCCTTAATGGCACTGTCACTTCTCAGACTCTACAAACTGCTGCAGTACTATGCAATGTTGTGCCCACACACTCTTCTCCCTTTTGTGGCAGGTTGGTTTGCTTCCCATGTTTAGCTTCTGTACTAACATGTCTCTTCTTCTCAGTACCCAACTCTATTTCATGCTGGTGAGCAGCTGTCCCCTCATTGTTTGTCATTTGGTCCTACCCATGCTTTCTTCCAGACTGTTGCAACATTCAGTAACTGCACAGAACTCTTGGTCTCAGATGCTCACATCTGTATTTGCACAGCATTCTCCCTTTGTCTTATCATGCAAATCCCTACATGTTCAACATTTATGTATCATTGCTCGTCTGCACAAAGCTAGCGTTCGTATACACAGAAGCCACATGCAGCAAGCTTTTATTTGCCAAAGGTTTTGTATACATTCTGTAATTCAGTCTCCCAAGAAGCATAGTGCAAGAAGTGGCAACATGGAAAGCTTCGTTTTGTAGGTCTTGTAATTTTTCCATTCACA
Organism: Steatornis caripensis; assembly: GCA_013398225.1. Classification (NCBI taxonomy): domain Eukaryota; kingdom Metazoa; phylum Chordata; class Aves; order Caprimulgiformes; family Steatornithidae; genus Steatornis; species Steatornis caripensis. The sequence goes on along the minus strand of VZSC01001141.1, from coordinate 471,318 downwards.
GTTTAGTGGTCCCATCTGTGGGAAAGAGTCCTTGATTCAGAATGCCATGCCCAGGGTGAAGTATTTGATTTTGTGATATTTCAGAGAGGGGAGGACAGAGCATGGGGAAATACCAGAACCTGGTAAAACAGAGATTCTTGGGTACATAGGGACCTTCCAGATGATCCAGAAAAAGAAATATCTGTACCCTGGTCTTCTGAGCCTTGATGTTGTGGCTGGTTTATGAATATTTGTCATCTGATTCCTGGAGCACTGTGATTTCTGTGACTTTCTTTTACTTTTCCTTTCTGTCCCACTTACAGAGGCACTACAAAAGCTCCCACAGGACATTCCAGATGTTCTGAAACATAAATGCAGAGGGAGGTACAGCATTCAACATTTAACAGAGATTTGGTTTTCCTTCTAATTTCTGTTTACAGAAGCAAAAAACACTTAAAACAAGGCTGCCCTTCTCATTATTCTCTGCTTTTCCTCACGCACATGCTGTGTGGGTGGGAAAAATTAAGCCTCATAGTCTGATGCTGGATACTTTCTCTACCTCAGCCTGACCAGCCTGCCTCCATCTATATACAGGGTTTTAACAGTCTGAGGTGATAAATCAGGTGGAATGATCCTGCCAGCAGCTTCACCCTGGAAATCTGACTTGGGTGGCAAGGAGAGAGAGAGAGTGTTCATGGTGGAAGCACCAGTGATCATACAGATTTCAGTAACAGGCTCCTTATCCTGTTTGGCAGAAGTGTCTTCAGTGCAGAGTTGATACAATGTGCCATTGTAGACCCCTCAGCCCCTGCCAGCACATGAAAGCCATGTCAGCCATGCTTGAGCAAGGCATAAACCGCCTTCCATTCAAAGCATACAGGGAACCCTGGCAACTACAGAGATAATGATTTACTCTGTCTTCCCTTTGTTCTCTTGACAGCCTGGTAAGTGCATAACTGTGTTCATGGTGTTCAGGGGAGTCTGACTCACTCATGCTAAAAGACTTAGTGGAGAACAAAAGATGTCACGGCCTCAGTCTCTCCATGAAAGGAAGAGTTCCACTTATGTTCACAACAACCTCATAATATGAAAGATCATCCTAAGTATTTCTCACCAGGCATAGACAGAGATGTATATGGAATCAGAAAACATTTAATTATCACTGGCAGGTTTAAGCCCCTTCTTTGGGCTTTGAAATAGCTTCTCAGATTGAAAACAGGAGAAGGTACATATCAGGTTTGTGTCCTATGCTCTCCTCTTTGGATGAAGGGGGCATGGACTATCTAAGGTACACACTTGTGACTTACTTAACATTCCGCTGCCTTTGTGCATAACCTCTTCATTCACTTTCTCCACCTGCAAACAGGCAAGTTTGGGAGGTGAACACCACTTTATAAATGATCAAGGATAACTTCTGTGAATCTGTAGGAATGTTGCTCACTTACAGGAGACAGAGTCCACAACAAAACACTTAGGGAAGGCCAGCAGATATCACTAGTCCTAAATGTTCTTTGAACATCTTGCAACTGATTTTCAAGACCAAAATAAGGTGGGGCTTCCTTTCGTGTGCCTTTCTGGCATTTAGATTTCATAAGCACCATTTTCTTCTCTTGTTTGAAAGCTAGCTAAGATGATAAGAATCCAGAATGTGAGAATTTTACAAAATCTTGACACTGGACAGTGCTATATTCAGCCTCAAAGACACTCTTTTGACTGGGGACTAGGCAGATTTTGTGTTAAAAAGACCCCAAACAAACAAAAAACCCCAGACACCAAGAGAAATGTGCCTGATTGATAGGAGAATTAGAAGGAAGGGGTCTCAGGGTAGCCATAATCTCTGAATAATTTGGTTCTTGTTCCAGTTTAGCTCAAACAAAATCAATGTGAGGATTTGTCCCAATTCCAATTAGTCCACATCATAGATCAGTACATCTGGCAAGTCCTAAGAAGATCTGAGCAGATATTTTAAGAGGTTGAGCAGCCCCTATTTCTGCTCAGTTAAATGTCAGCTGAGCATACCTAGCACTTTGCAAGAATTGGTTCCCTGGAGAAGATGAAGGCTGACTGTGACAGAGAAGTAGAGGGTGAAAAAGAACAGACACAAGCAGCTGAACCTCTTAAATGTTCCTGAGCATCATTAAAAATAAGGTTGCCTGAGGAATGTAAATGTAGAAGACACCTAGGTTGAAACTTCAAGTGTGTTTTTGCAGAGGTAAAAGACAGTTTCTTGGTGAAGCATTTCTAGCTACATTATTTGGATGTAGTCCGAGACAGAAGAATTTGAAAAGTATTGACAGCATCCCAAAGACATTTTAACATCCATTCATTTGTATGTTTTAGTTTTGCACTGAGATGAGGGCAGAATAATTCCTGCTTGGACTTTGTTCACTGAAAAATCAAGATCACTACTTTTGCAAAAGAGAAAGAGAGTATCTTTGAGCAAGTTCTGGCCAACTTCATAGCAAAGATGCTGAACTCTTCTCTGTGAAGGGATCTCATGTAGCAGAGATAATTTTGTACTGAATGGTGATATTTCCTCCGAACTAACTTAAACTGGCATTCTGCCCCAAATGCTGAAAAATATTAAACCTGATGCTCTACTTGTTTGTTCTCAGTTCAGAATGTCTACAGCTACCCCTTTTGTGGCTTCCCTGTTGCTGCTGGGTTTCCACTTATATTGCTTAGATGTCCTTTCCCACTATTGTCAAAATCGGTCCTGGCCCCCAAGTGACTCCTGCACTGTGACTCATGGGCCTCTTTCATCAGGAGGCAAACTAATGGTCTCCTTCAACACATGCTGGATGCGTTCTGCACACCTGCAGGGTTTCTGCTGCCACTAATGAGATTTTTCTGGATGGTTGTGAAAGATCATTAAGAAGTGGTTTCTGAAAGCCCAATATTAGTTTTTCAGTGTTTAACCAGGGGTGCCTCCTCACTGCTCAATGCTAATAACTGTTGCTTTCCTGTCAGGGTGGTCAAGGATCAGCTCACTGGTGTCAACACACAGGTCCATCTGCTAGATTGGGTGTTTTTGAACTTTTGGAGGGATAAAAAAAGGAGTGATACTTGCTGGCTTCTTTCTAGGTGAGTTGTGGAGCTGAGTGGCAAATGGAAGTCTTGTCAGAAGATAATAGTATAACCTGGCTGCACCTAAAGGGAATTCTTACTTTAGCTAGGTATCCGGTCCAGTGGAGGGAACAGAGAGAATTACCACAGAGAGCTTCTTCAAGAGAAATCCCTATCGTTGAAGACAAACTGGATGGTACCAGGTGGTGGTGGGCTGGGGAAAATGGGAACTGTTCTTGGGAGACAGTTCCATGGGCTACTGTTTGTGGGGTTGTTTAGGGAATGGGAAGCATGGGGAAGAGAATATCCACTCCTGAAATAAGAACTGTGGAGAGTGCTAGAAGAGCTGTGGGGTCGAGGGCACATAAGAACTTGGGCAAGAAATTGGAAAAGCTCCCTCAGATGCTGTTCGTTAGTATGGGCAGAAAGGATTCAAGAAGATCATGGATGAAAGAGTATGGTCAGAAAGGATTCAAGAAGATCATGGATGAAAGCCTTGACCAAAGGAAAAGATAGAAGTAGTCCAGGGAGACAGAAAAATGCATGATGAAACATACTTCAGTTGCTCTAGAAAACATCCTTTCCTCACAATCCAGAGCTTACAAAGACCTTAGATTTCCCTACTCTCTACTTTGGAAGATAGCATGAAAACCATTAATTCAGGGAACTGTAAATGCTGAGATTGAGTTTAAAGACTATTGAGCCAGCTGAAGAAATGAAGAAAGTCANACAAAGACCTTAGATTTCCCTACTCTCTACTTTGGAAGATAGCATGAAAACCATTAATTCAGGGAACTGTAAATGCTGAGATTGAGTTTAAAGACTATTGAGCCATCTGAAGAAATGAAGAAAGTCAACAGATCACTGTTTCCAGGATTTCCTTTTATCTAGGAAGGAGAAAGACTGAAAGGCATCACTGATGGAGAATACTTCATAGTTTTTGCAAGAGCATGAGAAAAGATGACCCATATGGGGGCACTGTGTCTTCAAGAGGACTTTGGCAGGAAAAAAGGGCATTTGAGTTTAAGAGGAAGCTTAAGTTCTGATGTGATGATCTATTAAGCTTCAAAAACAGGTACACAATTCACAGAGCTTTCTCAGAACAGTGGCAGAACTGTCCAAAGGCTCGCTGTCAAGGGATTTCTGAATACCACATCTGAAACAAAACGTAGATGTCTCCTTCTTAGTGAAGTGGAGCAGGTAAAATCACTACAGTGCTGAAATACTGGAATTGTAGATGAAAGGTACAAGTTTGAATTCTGCTTTGCTTTATGTAAAGCAATGGACAAAGGTTAATACAAAATAGACGGTTGCTGTATTTTTGACGATAGTCTATTGTGAAACATTTAACACTTCTAAAACTTCAACTGAAGAGGTGGCTAATTATGAGACTGTAATACAGACATGTACATATTCTCATGTTAAAAATAAAATGTATAAGTAATTATATTTTTAACCTAAAAATACGAAAAGCAGGTGAAAGATCTCAAGAGGATCTAGGATCAGAGAGCTATTTTTACAATTTCCGGGAATTAATTACATTCCTATTAAGATACCAGATGGTGATTATATAATGACAGGGTTAAATGTATGAATGATCATACTGGAAATGGCAGAAGGCCAGAATGGTTACACACGAGGATGTCTTCATGGCACAGAGCGGCTCTGAGCATAGGTTAGAGCTGAAGGATCCCAAATGCCCTATCATTATTGCTCTTTAGATTGTTTTCTTTCCTTCTGTAAAGCCAAACAGTCCTGAAAGGGTTTTAAACTCAGATCAGCAGAAGTGCTGACAGAAAGGCTATATTCAGTTGTCAGCCAAGGGAGGAGTAAGCCTCTTCTTTGGGATTTACATCTGCACATAAAACAAGTTCCCACTAAAATGGAAACCCTTCCCATCACTTAGAAACAGAGATCTTTTTTACTGGTCGCATCAAATATTTTCTTGTCTACTTGCTGTGTCAGCTCTGTTTCCGGCCTTAATTTCTCAGGGCACCTACATTTGCCTGCATTTAATTCTTGCCTTAGGGTATGGTTTTGGCAAACTGACAATTGGCATGTGTTGGGCACTCAGGGCATTCCCCTGGGAAACAGACTCTCCAATAAAATCTGTTCCACACTGATAACATTTAGATCTGAGGAAAAACAGCAGAAAAGTATGGCCAGGGGCCTTTGGCAACTTTGGAGAGAGCCAGAGCTCCTGGCTACAGCTGCTTAAAAGAGCCTAAACTAACTAGAAAAGAGGGAGGCTTACTGCAAGCCTTTAGCCTTGGAGAAAAGCTAAAGCAGGGAGATGTGCAGGTAGTTTGAAATTATGACCTTCGAGCCTGCAAGGACAGGAAAGATAGAAAGACCCTTGTGTGAGGTAGTTGCCATGGGGAAACTAGTTTTTAGCCTAGCTACGTGAATCAGCGATTTGAGAGTGCTACCGTGCATAAATTTACAATAGACTAGGGATGCAAATGTAAAGGGTGAAGAAAGGGACCAGAGAAGGTGAATTGTTTGGGGGCCCTATCCCATACCTCTATGGAGAGGCAAAGCTAAGCCTGTCTTTATCAAGTCTTTCTGTGAGCAGCAGATCAACAGCAGTCTGGTTACCCATGAAACTGTGTGGATCTATTTCTAAAGGTACAAAAGTCAATTGACTTTTCCTTTTTAGAGGTGATGCTTTTCATGTTTCTCTCCTGTCTTGATACTAACAGTATCCTTCCCTTCTTCAGGACTATCAACGCAGTTTAAATGAGCTTAAATATTTCAGATGAGTGATCCTCCATTAATTTAGCTGAAATAAATGAAAGTTCAAAATTTAGGGGTACTAGATGCATGGAGAGAATAAGCAAGTTGACATGCAGAGTGTGATTGGGTAAGTGTCGTTGTACTTTCACTTCAGAAAGCAGCCTAAAAGCTGTTTGCTGGCAGATGAAAGGCAGACTGTGATTGCTGCCACTGCTGCTCAGGATGAAATCCTGGAAAAACTAAGTATGGCTGTTAGAGTAAGCAGCCAAGGACAAGACATATCCTGTTTCACAAATGTAGGAGGCAGCTTGTAGAGGTGGGATATATGTACCAGGCTGATGATTCCTAAGGTCATACAGAAAAAAAACATTATTACAAGGAGTTACACATGTTGTTTACCAGTAGAAAATTCAAGAAAATAGCTAGACATATGTTTATACAGGCTTCAAAAATAAGTGACACAGAAGAAACAAAGACTTGTCAGGCAGATTCTGTCAATTCAAAGACAGCCCACACTGAGTACCTCCAAAAAACCAAAAAGTTCCCTGGAGTAAAGTCAGCATAGTTTTGTGGGGGCTGGAAAGGGGCTATCTACCCTTTTTTCTATCATATTCTCACCTGGCTTTAAGAAAACAGAAGACAGAAAACAAAAACACCTGTGTAATCAGACTTGATGACAAAGTAGAGGGCTAGCAGAGGGAAAAGGAAAAATAAAAGGCAGTTCTAAGTTGGATCGCAAACTTGAGTACCACTTCATGGATGTGATATTTCACAAGAAATTGCAGGAGTAGCTCTGCAGTTGTGTAAATCATCCTCACTCACCATTTGGCCACATAGAAGTAGGAGGCACCTTTGTCTGCAGACCAGAAGCAAATGAGATAAGCAGCCTTAAGATGTCCATTTTACCTAAAAAGGCCTAAGGGAAGCAAGAAGCATAGCAGTTTGAGAGGTTGTGTCCCTGCTGTGTTGGGGCACAAGGGTTCACCCCCTTTCTGACAACCCATGTGCTCAGACTGGGCCTGTCTATGTTGTTCCTTCCAGAGCCCCGTTAATGTTCCTGCCAGACATAAAATGTAACTGAAGTTTTTTGTGTTAATCTCTGAAGCAGCCTTCCTTTTACTCACTGGCCTTTCATCACCAGCTAAGTTGCGTTCCTCTGTTCCCTGTGTTTAGATATTGCAATTGTCTGAGAATTTGATGGGGTGTTCTGGTTATCAATTATCTGTGAATAGGGAGCTCAGATGAAGATATCACACACAATTTATTTTTTCTCAGATAAGAGTATTTAATCTCAGTCTTTTAAGACAAGCAAAAGGCTATGTGCATTTCCAGTCCAAATCGCCCATCTGTTGATTAGTTAAGGACATATTTTAGGCCTGTGGTAGTTAATGAGTAAAACTCATTGGAAGTAAAGTTTAGCCCGTGGCGAAATGGCAACAGCAGTAAGAATTGCATGCCTGAAAAATCAGGGTCTTCATGCTCATGTAAACCAAACAAAGTCTTTAGAGCTCCTCATCTAAGTCAATGTTCAGTCATCCGGTGTCTTTATGTTAATCACTTTGGAGAAACTAAGACCTTCCTTCCTGATACCCTTACTTTTCCCTTAAAGGTACAGATAGTTGAAAAAGAAGAAAAAGTTCTGGGCTTTTTTAATGCTTGCTGTTTTTTCAAGATTCAACTTAACCCTTTTGCAATATGTGGAAGCTTACTGAGTTATTTCTGAATGCATTTTAGAAGTTGTAGCTAAAATGTTTTTCAGAAGAGTATTGTTGAAAACACTATGTAATTTGAAAGGCTGCAAAGTTCAACAAGCTAAGCTGGTAAAGTCATCTTTCCAGGGAGAAGAAAATGAAAAATGTGTAATAAATCTGAACCATCTCTTCCAGACAGAAGCTGGTCCCAAAAGTCCTACAACCACCGTCCAGAACTGACACTCAGTTCTACATAATCACTTTTCCTAAGGCTTTGCAGAGTAGCGTGAGGAGAGGCTGCTCATTTTGAGGACAACGAAATTACTTCTAAACTGCCTTGTGAGGCCCTTCGACCAATAAAGCATTTCAGCACGTCATGGAAGTGGGCTTCCTCATGGCCTGTGGACGGGGCTCGCTGCCCAGGCAGCACGAGGCTGCCACGGCTCTCAGTGCTTTTTCACTGCTTGTTACTTTCCTCCAGGGAACAAGTTGAGTGGAGGTATTATTTCTTTCCCTCAGAGAGTATCAGAGTGAACCCCTTGGACACAGCGGGAGTCAAATGCCCATGTTTGTTAGCAACGCACAACAGCATGAGACCTGGCTGTGCATACGTACAACTATAGACCGTTGGCTTTTGAAGTGGAAAATACAGCAAAGGTGATGGGAAGGCAAAACAGGCTAGCTAAAGGGACATCATCATGTTACTCTAGACTTTAAAAGACTTAGCAAAATCAAGTGCATGTTGCAATTGTGTAAGCACAGTGTGTGTGAATTCACATTACGCAGACATAGAAGTACATCAGCTGCACAAATGCTCTTATAAATCTCCTGTAACTGCTGGAAAACTGTCTGGATGATGAACCCCCTCGCATGTGTCTGAGTTTTGCCCAAGGGACCACCGTCTAACTGATGAACTTGTTTATCCTGCAGCATTGGCAATGCTGGCAGTGCATTACAATCGCAGCAGAGCAAGAGCTCACATACAAAATTCTGCAGTGAGCGTGCCTTGTGTTGGGTGGTTAACACATGCATGGATCGCTCCTTTTATTTCCATGCCCTTTGCAGCCTCCCATGTTGACCACAATCTTGCATTTCCAAACCTACCCAGCAGCCAGGTTCTATTATTTTTTTCTCTTGTATATTCATTTTATGGATAAACTCAGTTCAGGCTTCGTTGGCGGTTCAGTGTAGATCATTCACCCCATAGATTGCTTTAGCTAACGTTGGTCGCTGTGTTTAAAATCAAGTCTGATGTTCTCAGACTTGTCTGTAAGTTTTACACCATACTTCCCTGACATGTCCAGGGTAAACCCATGAATCCTGATCTCCAATATCCTTCTGCTGCCTAGCAAATTATCATTTAATTGACTACCTGTGAGCCAAATCCCTGTTTAGCAGCTGTTCCCTGAAGAAAGCAACTGTTTTGTCAATAGTTCAATGACAGAAGTGTCTTCTTGGGACCAAAGATCTTGATTTGAACATTTCAAAAGACCTCTTTTGGAGACAGTGGAAACTGTGTGGTACATAACTCACATGGCCAATTTTCCTATGAGAGGGGGAAAGCAAATAAAAATGAGTTTATTTAATACACGTAAAGAGAAAAAGTAGACTTTGTAAGGAAGCACTGCAACTGGCAGCTATCTAGTCATTGCCATTCAACAGTGGCACCCTATGTTTTCAACACTGCTGTCCTGTGCTGACAGGTTCAAAGGTTCAGTGGCATCTGAATCATAGATACCAGTGGGCAGCCACTAGTAAGGAAATGCAGATGGCACTGTGAAGCCTGTCTTTGCTTGAAGCTAGAACAAAGCTGAATCCCTGCTCAGAAAAGCTATTTATTCTGTGTTCATTATAGGACTGAAACATACAGCTCTACCCCTGGGTCCCTGTTGCTGCCTGAAAGCAGTGTTTCACCAGGGGAATTCCTGTCTTTCATGACAACTGCCATCTCGATCAGCGCGCTGCAAATTGAACCAGGGAATCACTGCACCTAAAAGCATAAGTTATCACAGCTTGTGTCCGTGCCTTAGCATCGTACAGGTCTGTGTCTGGAGAGGAGCTGAGTGCTGTATAATCCCCCTCTAAGCCAGGGGCTGCAGAATCTACAAGGAAAGGTTTTATTTCGCACAGCGTTAGGGAAGTTGGGAAAATACTTGGGGAAAGGTCAATAGGCTGTTTGCAAAAACTCTGAAAACATGCTTTTACAGTCTCAGCCTTGCAAATGTTGAAGAAGCCACACAGTCTGAAGCGCTGAATCGTCAGAGGTTTCATATGTACTTTTAAAGGTGCCGGCTCTGTGGGAGATGTGCATTCATTTAGCTGGTCACTGCCCAGCCTGTGGCATGTTTGAACTCTAGGTCTGAAGTGTCCTGCAGCTAACTGGATAGAGGGGCTGCACTGGAAAATGTCAGTCCTTTCTAAAATAGGAAAAAAGGAAGCGCTGTGGGACAAATTATGATTAAAAATAATGTTTGCCCCCTCAGTACAAAATACTGGTAAAAATAAAATTCAACACTTCCAGTCTTTCTGTATCTCTTGCTGACAGCCAGGTACAAATTCATGCCATTTGTCTTGCTGCTAAAAGAATGCAAAACAAAGATGACTTCCACCTTTATTTTTAGTTCACCTCATTAAATTCCATGGTTCATAATAGGGTTAAATTTGGCCCTGAGAACTGGTTTGTCTTGAGAAGTCTGCTGTAACTAATAATGAATTTATATTCACATTACTTGTTTTAAAATGTAAATGGGATTAGTGAGGGATTGTGAAGCTTTTCCCAAAGAAAAGTGATTTTTCCAATGAAAAGTGATTTTTGGACCAAAACAAGGATTTTTATTTTTGAAACAAATTAGATTGTAATTTTTCTTATTTTTCAGAAGGAAAAAGGGGAGATAACTTTCTGGCAATAAAATATCTTTTTCTTTATAAATACATTCGATCTTAATTTTGAAATTTGAATGTATATGTTTTTTGNGGGTTAAATTTGGCCCTGAGAACTGGTTTGTCTTGAGAAGTCTGCTGTAACTAATAATGAATTTATATTCACATTACTTGTTTTAAAATGTAAATGGGATTAGTGAGGGATTGTGAAGCTTTTCCCAAAGAAAAGTGATTTTTCCAATGAAAAGTGATTTTTGGACCAAAACAAGGATTTTTATTTTTGAAACAAATTAGATTGTAATTTTTCTTATTTTTCAGAAGGAAAAAGGGGAGATAACTTTCTGGCAATAAAATATCTTTTCTTTATAAATACATCCGATCTTAATTTTGAAATTTGAATGTATATGGTTTTTTTTTTCNTTAATTTTGAAATTTGAATGTATATGTTTTTTGCTGTAGAGACCTTCAATAACGGTGTTTTGTTTCTTTTATTTTTTATTTCTAAAACGTGCCTGTGTGAAAACTTTAAAAGTCCCATTAAATAGGTATTATTCCTCCAGGCTTTGAGCAGAATACAATTGCTGGCCCTTTTGTTTCATTAATTCCCTGTACAAATATACATTCTACTCAATTTAGGATCATGAAAGGCACAGGGATTAGAAACCTATTTAGGCTGACTAAATCCTTTAGAAATTTAAAATGGAAAATATTATCACAAGTTTGGTGTTCCGTCCACCAGATTTTTGTCTAACTGGTTAATTATTTGCTTGAGAGGATCCTTAAACCTTCTCGTGAAAGCAGGGAGCTTTGGCAACGTTTGCAATCTTCAAACCAGAAAGGCAAGTACACATTGTCATCCAGAGCGGGGGAAAATGCAAAGCAGCTGAGGAAGGATTTGGGGGTTTTTTTGTTAGAAAGTCTTTGCTGAGAGGACAGGTGTATGTGCACAACGAGCAGGAACAGCTCGAGAAGAGAAAGTTCAGGCAAACTCACAGGAAGTGACCAAGCACAACCACTTTGCATAAAAAATCTGTCTAAAGAACAGGCAAACCTTGTTTACAGAAAAGTTGAGAGCTAAGAGAGAAGGAGTGCAGGATGGGTTGTGAAATGGTGTACCGCCGAATGCCAACAGTGCAGTGAGCAGATAAACTCTGATGGTTTGCTTCCTCCTGCCTCTAAAGCAGCAGGACTGTGATGCATCCTACTGCAGTTAGAAGGCTGTGTTAAAAGGTGTGGGCTTCCATCATCCAAATGTTTCTTTTCCTGACAACAATTGCCTGCGAGACCTCGATGTTTTGAACTGGCTGCTGAGGCTGGGAAGTAATGTTATTTTGTAAGGGGAGCATTAAACACTGCAGGGAGGTGATAACTTTGCAGGAGGAGGTGGAAAAGGGTAGGCCCTTTTCATAAAAAGAAATCTGTGCTGCCAGATGTAAATAGGATGGATGAGTTTTCTGATCAGCAAGAGACATCTGGCTTTGTGAGATGCTCTATATGACTCCTCAGTCAGCAAAAAAAATGTATATGAAATGTGATAGCATGGCATCTCAGGGAGCCCTGGCTTGGGAAGTGACCACTCAAATGCTTTTAAAGGTGTTGAAGTCACTTAGCGCTATTATGGTTTTAGATGATCTTCTAACTTTAAAAAAATATTTTTTTTTAAAGTGACTGTTTTCTTCTATCTGAAATGGGGCCTTGGTAGCTATTTTTAAGTTACTATGGCTACCTTGACTTGTCCAGCAGTAAGAAGAGGGTCAAGCTGACTCTAAAGGAAGGGTCTTCTTTGGCCAGGCAGTAAAAAGCATGGGTGTGAAAGCCAAAAGGCGGAAGAAAGAGCAGGAGGATACATGGCTGGTTAGAATAAGAGGCTGGGAGGAGGTGTGGGGGCATCTTTTCACAATTATTTACCTCCCTGTCACAGCAGACCTTCCAGTCATCTCTAGAGGACACATGATGTCTAAAATATGTGAAGGAAAAGTAATTATCTCATCTTGTTGGCTCAAACTTTTTATAGAAGTCAGTTAGTCTGAAGTATTTTCAAAAAGAAATTAGAAGCAGGTTTTTCAAAATAACTTAACTACTGAACATCTCAGTATGATGCTTCCACATGCATGTGTGTGTTTTCGGCATGCAGCTGGCATTGTTCCCAGCCTTTCTGAAACCAATGGCCTACTTCTGGGTATTTCTTTCCTTCAAAATCCCACCTCAAATCTCTGTAGAGCTTTGAACTTCCAAGCCATTTTTTTTTTATTTTCTTTCTTTCTTCTTTTCTTTTTTTAATGCTGGTCTCGGAGTTAATAATGCAGACAGGTATTCAAGAAGCGAAAAATCTTACGTGCTGAGGGGAATGATAGATTGAGCCAGCATGGGACATTGTTTTTTAAATTGGGGGATGACTTAACATAATACAACAAGCCTCGATAAGGATTTGATCCTTGTTACATATCTGCTTTCATCACAATGTGATATATGACTACTAGGAGACACATGTATAAGGAAGGGGGGAGGAAAGTAAGGGAATACATCACTATTTTCTCTGTATATGCTTTTCAGCTTTATGTATTGTGTAGCTCTGTGTCTATTTAACAATCAATCTGCATTTTCCAGCCTGGATTGATGCAAATATGTATCCTGAAACTCTATTTCTTCTCTATCCACTTCTGGGATGATGGAAGGATTTCAGGTGTCTGAAGGCCTCCTTGAGAAAACAAAACAAAGTGCCAGTGTATTGTTTTTGAAATGGAAATGCACCCAGTGGCAGACAGAAACCCACACTCTATTCCTCCGCAGCTTCCTTACAGGAAAACAGATCTCTGCAGCCGGGATGTCCTTGCGTGATAGCAGGATAGGGGTCTGATGTATTTCATCAAGCTTGTAGTGTTGTCTTTAATGTGTTTTTTATTCCTATATGCTTTTCCCCTCTCTGTTGGCCAGCGGATGCTTCTTTCAGGGTTGTGGAGGGTGATCAGTGTTCCTGGGAATAGATTCACAGGGGTAGAATAAAAACAGGATGTAGCCCTCTTTCCTCATTAGTGCTGCCTGATGGAATATGTGTGCTCCCGATCAGGAGACAGGAGAGGTATTGCACTGCCATGCAGCCAGTTCTTCCACATCAGGGCTGCATCTGGCCCAGCTTATGAATTGCTCTCATTTTAAAGAAACTAATTTGCTAGCCCTTTATTTTTCAGATGCATCACTGCAGATGTGAAAAGCTGGACTATGCCTGGATTTTTGCAGTAGGATTTCCTCTCTGCTGCTTTGCTAAGGCAGAATAAATATATTCTCCCCTTTATTCTCTTCCCCCTACCAAGATTCACAGCCCAGACATCAACCTAAGTAGGTGCTTAACAGAAACAGTTAATGTTTTAAGTGGTAATGGGTTTTGTTGACCAACGAGACTATGAAACAAAACATGTCTTGTCTGACAACAGTTTTTAAATAAAAACACAGTAGATTACAATCTTCCGCATGTTTCTGTAATATTTATGAAAGTTCAGAAAAGATTGTGGAAAAATACTACATATTTCTCTTTTTAGCCTACTGGAGCTGAACCAGAACGGCAAGGAGAGTACAGGGAAGAGAAGACACTTGCTCTTTCCTCGCAGGTTCCTAACCCAGAAGTCACGACTGATGGGTGTAGTCACTGGGAGAGCCTTTTCTGCCCTCTCCACAAGTAGAGGTAGCAAAATCAGGCATCAGTCCTTGAGGGGATGCTAGCGAGGAATAAGAACTGACATTTGGATTGAGGTCTCTATAAATGGCTGTTTGTCATTACATGATGTGCATTGTTTAAGGTTTTGCATATGCCCCCAGAGGCTGTGAGAATCTGCCAGTTCTTGCGGTAATGAGTGAGCTTTCCAAAGTGGATTATATGAAGTACAATATTTCAGGCTAATTTTGAGCACTGTGTTTACTTTGAAGGGTTGGGAGCTGTTTAAATCCACTCTAAAATAGTTCAGCTAGAGCTGCTTGATGAAGCTTTCTAGGCTTTCTGAAACAGAATTACATGAGAAATTGCTTTTACAAAAATTCAACAAAAATGTTTTGCCGTGCACAATGTAGAAATATTTACATATTTCAGAAGCAGGAAACAAAAATGGCTTCATAGTTCAGACAGCACGTATGTAGATGCTTTTCCTCAGCGCCTTCTTTCAGATGAGCTCATACCAGGAAGTTGGCTTCGCTTTCTAAAAGAGATGCCCAGAAAAACAGAGTATTTCTGGTTATGGTGTTACGCTGCCTGCCATGACTGATATCTCAGCCAGTCATTAAACCAAGGGCTCCAGGTGAAGGCACTGGGACTGCTGAACTTCCTTTGACAGTTCAGAAGAGTTGTTTCTTTTCACTTCCAGGTTGTATAACTCTTTTCTTTTATTTCTTTTCCCCCTCCTCCACTCTTTCCGTCAATAAAGGTTAAGCGAGTTCATTACTGAAAATGTCAGGAAATGAAAAAAGGAGTTAGTAATGTAGCTCAGCTTTTGACTTTTCCAAATTGTTTCCTCTTCTTTGGGATGGCCCTACTGTATCTGTAACTTGATCCCAGCTTGTAGACTGTGTTGGCACTGTGGGATGGGTGAGAGCACTGCACGGACATGGGTAAGAGTGCTGCGTGGATGTGCATGTTGCCCTGTGTGGTGGTCAGGATTGGTGCTGGCTGCATGACAGTGGGGCAGAGACCAAGGCAGGTGGTGGTGCACACCAGGAGCAAGGAGTGCAGGCAAACAATGTGTGCATAAAGCTCACCGAGTGCCTCCTGGCTGTTGGGCAGACTTTTGTCAGTGCTGCATCAAATTAATACCAGCATTAAAGTAAATCTCAACTCGAGCCATGGCTGATAAAGAATCCACACCATGTCTTTGTTACCTTCTCTGTGCGTCTGTCTCCTGTCTCCGCTAGAAGGGCTCCTTAACCAGCTCTCTGTGAGCAAACAGATGGGAAGTGAGCAAATCTAGCAGTCGTCTTTCCCTCTGGTGCCTCAGTCGCTCTAGGCTGTGACACATGGAGGCTCCCAATGGTGGGGTTTACACAACAACTTAATTTTAAAGAAAGAGGGCACATATGTTTTTGGCAGTTGCGTAATTAGTGCAGTTCCTTAGCAGACCCACCACTGCTCTTTATGCTTCTTATAGAGGAAGTAAGAAATGACATACGGGTTTTAGCAGACAGCGGTTTTCCAGGGTAGGAGTCAAAGACCTTGCTGGAGCTGATAAAAGCTGACAGTGGTCAGCTCATCAAAAAGATGACTTCAGCTTCATTCCTTGCCCTCAATCTTATGTGGCCTTTCATTCCAGCACCCAGAACTTGGATGTGCTTTAGGGACTGGGCCAGGGAGCAAGGTTATAAATGGGCAATGTGATCAGTGAGGTCTTACTTGTGGTTTGGCCACGTACTAACCATGCCTATGTGTGGTTCTCTTGAATTCTGTTTTCATCCCAAACCTTTATCCCTTTGCTATTATTATATAACTGTATATAATTACTATTTTATTATCCCTTTATTATTATCAGAAATACAGACTTCTGAAAACTTGCACAAAATGTTGAGAGAGGAGAAGGAAAGACCTTGTATAATTTAAAATGGCTTCTGATTTTAACTACTCTTTGTGTCAGCACTTTTTGGGATGTGCTGGACAGGGTGGGAAAGATCTCCATCTTAACCATTGTAGGAGGGCAAGGGGGCAATGAGAATAAAAGCAGCAAGGCAGAAAAAACATAAATTCTTATTCTGAGAAATTGCCTGAATTACAAGAGTTATGCTCCGGCTTTCAGCCTGGAGTGGATTTGCCTTCTTTGAAGCCAGGGAGAAGAGTCCTGCCAAGCACCAGCTCACCTTGGAGAAGAATAGACAGTCTGTACTTCAGAAACTCGTGACCTTGGAAGATGAGGCGCACTGAATATTTGCGATTCCCTGGTGCTCACCATGTCCTGACTGTTGGTGAGGTGCTTTGCTGGCCTGGAATGACTACAGGTAACAAATAAATATACCTGAGTTCAATTCATTTGGTCCTGAGACATTCTTTTAGGGAGGCTAAAGAGAAAACAGAGAAGTGTCTTTGTGCGTAAGTGTTTTCATCCCATCTCAAGTTGATAAAACCACTCTTTATTTACACCCAAGCCACAGCTGATACTACCCCAAGTTGTCCCTGCTGGTCTGACTCCTCTGGAAGAATTATAGGATGGCGGGTAAAGTTTGGCTACAGATGAGCTAGCTCTATCTCTGTTGTTCCTGCTTTAATGCTTCTTTCTTCCTTTTTTTTTTTTCTTAAAAAATTGAATTCTATGGTGAGACTGTGTGCCTCTCTGCCTCTTTAATCTTCCGCTTTGAATTCATTTGCAATGTGATAGATCGAGTTTGTGTTTCAGGATGTGTCAGTGGGACCATGATAATGCATCTCAAATGGTAAAAGTCTGCATCTTAATTGATTACCCGTGATCCTCCTTGGCCATGTCCTCCTCTACAAATTCAGCATCAGGGGCACAGAGAGAAGGGCCTGGAGACAGGGAAATGGAAGGGAGAAGACACTGAAGAGTTTTAAAAGGATTTGTGTTAATTCCTCCAAGACATCCCTATGTGATGTTTCTCAGTCAATAGGAGATTAGATTGAAGAGGGGATAGCCACTGTTAATCCTCTTCTATCCATTCCCACAATAGGTATTAATATAAGAACAAAACACACACAAACTTGCAGAGGACTTTTTTTTTGTTCTTTTTTCTTTTCAATGCACATGAACGAGAGCACTGAAGATCATAGTCTTTTTGGTCTCATTTTTCCCGGGAAGGTAGTACTCAAGGGAGAATTTCACATCAGTGTGGACTGTGAGACTCAGGTTCTCTCTGCAGCTGCTTTTGTCCCAGAGCTGTAATCATAGCCAGGTGGAACGAGCCTTTCTCCTTCCAGCAAGGTTGGAGGTAAAGGACAGTGATTTAGGGTCTGTGTTCCCTTTAAAAGAGACCATGCAATTCAAACTTTGTCATTAGCATGAATCTTCTGGGTTTTTTATTGCACATTTTTGTTAGGAAGGAAGTTCCTTTGCATTCACTCAGTGTCAGCAAGAGGACTAAGGAGTCTTTCCAGTCAGCCAGACCCAGGTGTGCTGTGAACCGTTTCAGTTCCAGTTTGTCCATCTGGCCTGTTCTGTCACGTATCCCTTTATTAATGCATATCTAGCTTATTTGCATGCTACAAAGAAAAGGAAAAATTAGTGATTAATAACTGGTTCCCTCCACACGCTCTAGTTACACCGTTATAAGCATCTTCATGCCTTGTTCGAAATTACTTTAGGGAGCTCCTGCATTCCTGCTGTCTTATGCATCTTCCCCAGAGTAAGAATATATGCTCTAAAATAGGTCACTGTGCACATCTTTTCTTAGGTAGCAGACTGGCAATGAAGAGGGGAGCAAGTAAAGGCAGCAGCGAAGTGGGGAGAAAGAAGAGACTTTCTTTCTTCATTCCTCCACCTCCTATTTTTTCCCTATTGCCAAAAGAAAAAAGAAAATTAATGAAAAATTAATGCAAGATGCAAGCCAGATCTTTCCGTAGGCTCTGCCTAATTTTGAACCTCCTGATTCTTGATGGCAAGTTCCCTATGTTCTGCCAGTATTAACTTCTGAAGAAGACTGAGGTTATGATAATAAGTATTTCTATAGTAACTTTTATCATAACGTGCTGAGGTAATTCACTAGCACTAGCCTAACCTTGGACTAACCTTCTGAAGCAGTTACCATTTCTCTCCTTTTACATATAGAAAAACAGTGTTGCAGAGCATTGAAGCAACTTTCCCAAAGGCGTTCATAGCCTGCGGCATAACTCAGGACCAAGGCACAGGGCTCTAGGCTCCAAAACTGGTGCTCTGAGCACAGGACCACCCTCCTTAAGGCATCCCACTGCCAGGCAAAGCAACAAGTGGGACTTAATTCATCATTTCCAGCCAACACCCGAGCAGTGGAGAGTCTCCGCTTCCCTTGCTTTTGGCCAAGCCTTTTCCCTGCAGGAAAATAAATAATCCATTTCCTGTTTCTGCCTGACATATCATCTAACACGCATGGCTTAGACATCTAAAACACAGGTGACAAGAAATAGAATCTGTTTTAAATATATAATTGTCCAGTTTCTTTCAAGATTCTGGAAAAATATTCCCTATGACCCACAGGAAGTTTAAGCAGGTTTCATAGGCAGCACCTGTCATTTTCAAGCAGAAGATTGATAAGGCCTGGCATCAACTTTGTCCACAGTCTCTCTCCTTCCCTCTTCCCTCCTCAAATACGTTTTTATCCTTTACCCCAATATCTGACTGTGGCAAGCTTTCTGTCCATCTCCAGACTAGCCGGTCCAACACATAGTGTCAGCCACCAGCAAGGCAGGGACATGCTGTTCTTTCAGCAGAGCATGTGAAGGGTAGAGCAGCTCTGGGGTTGTTTCAGCCCACTAGTCCTTACCTTCTGCTCCTGCTCTCTAATAGGGGCTGTGGGGTGGGAAGGGAGCATGGATAGCCTCAACACAGCAACCTCTGCAGTCTGGGCTTCAGCTGCTCCTTTGGTTGCATGCAACCTTTGCTGAACTCCGTGGTTAGCTCAAGCATGTAATAAACCCCCCCCCTTGTGCCCCAAACTATAGCGTTTTAATTGCTTTTCTTCCCTGGTACATCTGTGTGAGTCACAACTGGGCAATTCTTCATCATGAAAGTACCAGCCAAGCCTTGAAAAACAATCCTTTTTTATTGTAGGCAGCGGTGTGCTTTTGGAGACTAGGTAGTTAAGGTATGCTCTCTATAAAAGCAGAAAACAGCACGCAACATCCAATACTGTTCTGACTGAAACAAAACCAGGGCCCGGTCTTCTACCTTCTCTAGCACTTCACCTTGACATAGCTCATGCCACCCCAAGCAGCCTTCCCAAAAGTCCCAGAGCTCTTGGAAAGATCAGCGGACTGGACTTGCTGTAATTACTTGGGGTTATTCTAGCATCTATGTTTGACTCTCTCTCACTTTTCCCCTTTGCCCTGTCAGAGCTTTTATTATCTCCTTGTTTAATCAGGTATAGTTACCACTTTGCTCCAAAGAGCTCAGATATATTTCCTTTCAGGTGCAGCTTCAGTGAACGATAAATTTAAGTCCAGTCACCCATAACACTCTTAACCGATATAAGTGCTCTCTTCCCCAAATTCAGGAGCTACTCAGGGAAAAACTCTCCCCCATATTCCACCTCCCCCTCCCAAACCAAGGTCTCTTCCACACTGATTGATGCACCATTGCCTCTTACAGCCCAGCTGGAGCTGAAAAGCTCCACCTGCTGCTATTACTCAGCAGTAATTGCACTGCATTTTCATGCAGGCTTCAAGCATTCATCATCAGGATGACTCAATAAGGCAGCCCTATGTTGATGAAAGGCCTTAGAGCCTTCATCTCGCTTGCACATGCAGTAGCCACCTTCTNGAAAAGCTCCACCTGCTGCTATTACTCAGCAGTAATTGCACTGCATTTTCATGCAGGCTTCAAGCATTCATCATCAGGATGACTCAATAAGGCAGCCCTATGTTGATGAAAGGCCTTAGAGCCTTCATCTCGCTTGCACATGTAGTAGCCACCTTCTGGATAAACTCTGGTGTGTGTTGAGGGGGAGGGGAGAATGTGTTTTATGATGAATAACTCACTTGCCAAAATTTCTCCTCTCCTCTCCTCCATATTCTCAGGCTGTTTGAGAACCAATCAAGTAATCCTTGCAGTCATACATTATTCCCTGAATATTTCCTGTGAGCGATGCTCCATGTGTAGCTCATCCTCAGGCAGTCCCCTAGGGAGCACTCAAAATCAAAGCTGCGTGCCAGATGCAACCTGTGTTTGCTGCATGGACCCCAGCCTGAAGCCAGGACTTTGGTGTCTCTCAGGAGGCCCAGATCCTCTGGCTCCTTTGCATCTGTCCGCTACTGGCTGTGCAGGTTGGGACCCTTCAGCTGGGCTTGAGTTCTTGGCATGGATACACTCATGCCCAGGCTTCAGCCTGATGTGCTCAAACACCTTCCCCACTGCAGCCCCATTGCTGCCCAGGCACACTTAGAAGTCCCCTCCTTTGCCTCCTCATTTGTCTAAAACCAGCCAAAGAATCAGATGCCACCTAGCACTAATTACCCTTGAGGCAAACAAGAGAGCTGGAGAGAACTGGAGATGAAATGTTCACTTATTTCTCTCCAAATCCATTTCCCCTGCTGCTGTAGGAGCGGCTGTGCACGTGTGGCACGGAGGGACTCACGGAAATACTGATTGGTTACCAGGGGGCTATTTCTGTTCCTGTACTGGCCAAATATAACTTCAGGATAAAGGTCTCCAGAGAGCTCAAAATTCACTTTTCATAACCGTTATGTAATACTCCCTTGCAGCCGTCTGGCAGAACATTTTTGCTAACTAAATCACCAGAATGTATCTGGAAAGCAAGCAGAGCATATACCTGCAGGGTCATACAACATTTATTTACCACTTGCAGGGTTTTTTTCATTTTGTTGTGGAATATCATTTATCCAGCTTTGGGAAGGTGCAATAGCCTTGTCAGGAGACAAACCCAGAGCCAAGAAAACAAGCGCTGCTCTTGGCATTGCCGTGAGCTCTCTCTGTAGCATCCCATTAGCTCCTTCGGTGTCTCAGGTCACCCTGGACCTGGACAAGAGTGGTGTTTCAGGTTGCTGAGGGGTGGTGTGGGTGAGCGTGTTGGTGGATGAGTAGTATCAGATGTTATGATGAAGTTGCTGAGTGAGCATTCCTCCTTCACTTCCGTGGGCTTTCTTTGATCTCCCTTGTGCAAGCTGTGGAATGCATCCCTATCTATTTTTGGACATCCATATCTACATACTTATATATCTAAAAAAGTCTCTCTATATACATACATATATCTAATACAGCCCCAGACTGATAATCATTATCAGCATGGGGGTGGTGGGGTGGTTTACAAATCTGAAATATAGCAGGCACGCATGCTTGTGCCAGTGGGATTGCATCAAAGCTGGCTGAGAATATAAACAGACTTCGTTTTCCCCCTCAAGTATCAACACTTTGAAAATTCAGCCTATTCAGCAACTGATACAAAATAAAAAGAAAAAAGGAGAGTTGCCAAATCTTTCAGTTTGGGAAAGCTGAAAGAATTTTTCCCCTTTCAAAATTAAAAATGTCATTGAAAGTGTGATAAATTTTACCTCCTCTAATTGGGAAACACTGTTCTCTCCTAACTATTTCTGTCCCAGGCTTTCTGACATTCTTAAAAGCTGTTTGGTCTGGAGTTCTAAAGGTATTGCATCTTAAATGGGCCTAGAGATGCAGACGAGTGTACATAGTTTTGAAAAATAAAACTGATTTTCATTATGCAGTGTTAGTTACCAAGCAACTTTACAAACCCTGCCCATTTGAACTCTGTAGATGGGTGTCACAAGGGTTACAGTAATCAGTGGTTCAATTTATCTGTAGTCATTGGGACACATAATCGCTTGATCTCGTCTACTCCAGAACTCCTCAGAGACCTGGTCCTGATTTCCAAAGAGAGGAAAAAACCTCATCCTCCAGTCATCCAGTTTTCCAATTTTATGCATTTTAATTGCTAAATCAAATAATTAAGCATAAGCGTAACATAAAATAAGTATTAACCCAATTTATTTTAATTTACTTTGATATAAACAAAAACAATTAATCTAATTATCAGGTTAATTAAACCATTATAAATAAATCATCAACCTTATGAGCTTTATCTAACACACTGGAAGACAGCATTTAGCTGCCAGCCATAAGCACAACATAGCATTATCAGCACCAGCTGGAATATCTTACTCCATCTGAATGCCAGATATAGCAAAGTGCTAGTCACTCCCAGATCAAAGGCGATACTGGTGTTCATTAAGATAGTCTGTTCGAATTACAGATGGTCTGGTAGTAGCCAATATCTCTGCTTTACCAAGAGAGGTCATGTAAAAACTTCCTGGTGCGTGTCAAAATGATGCAGCTTCTTACATGCAAAATTCAAATGGAAATGCACAGAGAAATACTTTCAGGATTAATCACATAGCATTCCCAATCTGAAATTTCATGCATGCTTTATTCTGGAAAGCGGCCATTTAGTTTAGGAATGCCTTAGGTGTTCAGAATCTATCAGTTAACTTCCATTAATAGGAAAATCCCTGGATTATCAGCACACACACACATGCACACACACAGAGCAAGCATCATCAAGTTTCAGAAGTCCTCTTTTATTGAGAGTGGCGCTAGAACTATGCCAATAAGATCACAAAAAGACAACCCCTCAAAGCATTTTCTGTTTAGGCAATATGGTTTCTGCGACTTTCCTCTGAGAGTTTCAGAAAGCTAGCAGGGTGTTGAGAAAATTACTTGGTGGTTTCCTTGAACTACATGTTTAATATTGATAACTTTCCTTAACCAGATTAACCAGATGTCAGTTCTGATGATCCTGCATATTGTAGCACATCTGCCCACATTTTGTGGCTGCCTGGAAAGGCAAAGGAAAGACAAATTTCATTAAGGGTGGTAGTTATGTGATGGCAGCAGCAAGCACAGCCAGTTTCAGTGGCTAGAAACAGAAACAAAGATTTTTGATATTCAGAAGAGATGATGTGGCTTGTCCCACTTTTTCATAACTCCTGCTCGCCAGTTTCTTGGTGAACTGAAATGAGATGCTTCTGAATTCAGTGGCACTGCTTGGTATATCTTGCCCCTCCCTGTAAAAGACAATACCATGCGATCACAGGGGAAACAAAAATCCATTCCGTCAGAGAATACGTAAATCTTGTAATATTTCAGATCATATCTCAATGGATAGATGCCACTTATTCTATCCTACAAAAGACCCAGCTCAAAAATTACTTGGAAGTGCAAAGCTAAAAAAGTGCTGGTGCTAAATACAGTAATTCTGTCAACTCTACATGACAGTTGCTAATCTGGAGAGACCCACAGGACTGCTTCTTGACAATTCAGTGCTTGTTTCTAGCTACCTTTTGACCCAGGCAAATTTAAGAGAAAGTATTACCTTTTGTCACCACAGAAACATGAGAGTTTCCCTGTACACACTTTGATTTTTAAGCAAAGTTCCCTAGGCACAAAGCTGCCTCTGCCTCCCAGAACAGCCTCCTGAACAGAAAGGCCTGATCCCAGTTGGGTCCCCTTACTCTAACTAGATTAAAATATGTACAAAAATTAAAAATTGATAATCGTAATAATTAATTAATGAATAGCTCATATTTTATGGTAAAAGGGCAGTATTTGTGAAAACTCCTGCATGAAGCAAAAGGTTCTACTGTTCTCAGTAATGATATTGGGGACCCACTGGATCCTACTGCATTACACAGAGCCCTCCCTCCCCTTTCCCCATCAAAGACAAACCTCACTCGTGATAGAACAGGGCTTAGGTGGTTCAAGTGAAAGCCTGCACAACTTGATACAAGCAGGGTACCTCAAGGGGCAGAAAAGTATTGAGGCACATTCCCCAGCACAGGAAATCCCACTGCTGAGAGCAGACTTGGAGAGCTGCACCTGGTGGTGATGGGGCACGGGGGGATTGCAAAGGGCATGCAAAGAGCACCCAGGCTTTCCCTAGCTGTGCTGCAGGTGGTCACAGTAAACAAAAAGCAGTGGCCTTCTGCAATACAAAGCACAGCTAGAATCTAGTTGTGGTCTCCAGCAGTGGTCTCCGTGAAGTTTTTTTCAGCATTATCTCCAGTTTGTTGTGTTGCTGGCTGCCCAGTGTCTTGAGGTGATGACCTTCTTGTCAGGTGAAATATTCCCACCCTGATTGTGAGGCTGGTCAGGTTCCTCCTCACACCCTGGAAATGTTTGTTCATCAAGAGAAAGCACCTTCCTATATACATTACAGCTCCTGATTTACAGGCAAGGCAGAAAGTGTAATTTGTAATGTTGAAGTGAGATTGACAGGAATAAACTAACAGTCTGATTTTTTTTGCTTTACAGCTATGTTAAAAGATAAATCGATTTGGCTTCTCTGTTGTTTTAGCTATGCAAGAAGAAGGACTTGTGTGTTTTTGCACAGTATGCAGTCAGAGAAGGTAGAATGAGTTTCCACTAGCCAACAGCCAAAGACAGATATAAGATACATATGTGGAGAAAATGAACAAGGTTTTAAGTAGTAAGTGTCTTTTCAAAACAGCCTTTAGGAAGATTAGGGTGTATGTACTTGTGCCGTTATCCCAGCCAAAGGGGAAGCATTGACAGTAACTTATGATCAGTTTGAAACCTTTGTCTGCAGCCTAAGATTTGCTTCAAGTTTAAGAGAGGATATGCAGAGATTAAAGGCTAGGACCGGGGATCCAAGACTCCAGTGTCCTACACTCATCTATACTGAATTACTTTAATTTAGGGTGTATCCTTTAACTTCCCAACACGTCTCTCTCCTTCTGCGTCCCCTTTCCCAGTAAAACAGCTCCCTTTCTGCCACCATTCTCTGAATTACTTATGACTTCCTCTGATAGCTACACTTAAAAATATATGAAAGACTGGAAAGAGCCCAGAAAAAGGAAAAAGAAAAACCTGATGACAAGGTCTGGATAAACTGCCTTACTGTAAAACTTCACACTTTTAATATCAAACCCCAGCATCACTCTGGAAGCCCTTCTAAGTGATTAACCTTGGCCTCACAGGTTTTGAAGGCCAAAAGGTGCTGTTTCATATGGCAGCACCTTTAGAGATTCTAGAAGCCACCTAAAAAAATGTAGGTCAGGTTCTGCAACGACATGTGTGTAGGTGAAGAGCATGTATAAAGGCAAGGGGAGAGGACTTGAGTTCATGCCTGCATAGAGGTGGTAGCAGGGAACTACCTAGCTGGAGCATCATATGCGGGAGCTACTGAGGTAAGACTCTAGTGGGGCTGCTGTGCTCCCACATGATGGTGAGACCCAGAGCCTTGGAGGAAGAACCATTGCTAAAAGTCTGTGTTCCCAGCCAATCAGAGGGAATGCTTCAAGGAAAGAAAACTTGGGGTGATTGCTGTCCTGCAACCCCACAATGATGCCCTCCCCATGTAAGAAGAGACCTCTTCTTACAAAGCCATGGGGCTTTCTAAAGGGACACTTTCACCCTGTACAATACCAACACCTTCACCAAACCCGTCTCACAGCCCCTTCCCATTCTTACAACACAGTTAGTTCTCCCTGTGTTCCTTCCCTGGCCCTTTCTAGCTTTGGAACATACCTTGAAGACAGAGGAACATGAGTGGGGTTCGACCTTGACATCTGGTGCTGGGTGGAAGTAGTGGAGAGGGCTGGTCCTGTTCCAGGGCCTCAGTGGGAGTTGCAAAGCTGAGGAGAGTTGTGGGAGCAATTTTCTCTCAGTCTACCCATGCATCGGGATGGAGCACGCAGGGAACCGTGGGTACCTTTACCTAGTGGGCTCCACAGAAAGATCCCTAAAGATCTTGACCAGTTCTTGTTGGACAAAGAAGATAGTTGCTTAAGGCATGTGAGAAGATAATCAGTGAAAAGAGCTGGGCTATGATGTGCTGCAAGGAATTAGTGGCCCTTTTTGACCCTGGCTGTACAGGAAAAAATGTCTCTTAAATAATTTTGGCTGTTTCTCACAGTTTTTAGAACTCTTTTTTTTTTTAGTTATAAATAAGCTTCATTTCCCAGTTACATGAATGCTCATGATTCTGGGTGGAGAGTAGAGAGCTGGAGCACTTATCCAGGCACCGCCAATTCTCTCTCTGTGTATAACCCCACAGACAGGGCGGAGAGTAATTGTGTGTGAGGTCAGGCAGAGAAAGGCAGCAGTGAAACTGAGGACAGTACTGACTAAATAGAAGAAAGGAAGGAAAGAAGAAGTGTAGAGAGGCAGATCATGCTCAGGTGAACAGTGATGGGATAGGGCAGATTACTGCACTCCTCCAGAGAGCTTTGCAGAGCCAATGTCTGTAAGTGATACTCTGAACGTTTCTACTCTTACCAACACATTGATTTCTGCTTGACAAGTAAATCAGGCATCAGAGTGGAGTCCTGCTGTTTCCATGGAAATCCCCCATGCCTATGAGATTAATGAAGGGCACATTGCACTTTGCATAGAAGTAAACAAAAGAAGGCTGCTGCAAAGGCAATGGGTTACCTTTCCCATTCAGACTAAAAATTCAATATGCTCTCATCATAGATTCTCTCCCTCCCTGCTCTCTACTTCAGCAGAGAGACCCCCCCTGTCCTACATACAGCATTTATTGCAATTGACTGGACCCCATGGAGAGTCTTTCTCCTGGATAACCAGCATAAAATACATGACAGACAAATTACAGGACTAACAGCTTAATCCTCTATAGCAAACTATATATTCCTTTGATGTATCCAGCTTTTCTATACCAGTTTTCGGATTTTCCCATGACCCAGAATTTATCTTCTCTAGTTATAGGCACCTTTTCTGGCTCAGTTAAGACAATATTTTGATAGTACATGTTCCATCCTTTAACCCTCCCAAGGAAATCAGTCTGCTCCTAAAAATGAAACCTTTGGACGTGACAAAGGAGCAACCAAATATCCTCTTAGCATGTAGCTCCCATTGCAGCCTATCAGTGGAGGTGGAAATATTCGTCTCCATTGGACAGCATGGATGAGGAGACCTTTGGGTTTATTTTTCTTGTTTGCATCAGCATCAGCTATCTAGCCTAACAAAACAACAGGCTGTTCATCAGGCTCTAACAGGCCAAACGACAGCAATTTATTACCGCCCAAGCACTTGAAATAGTTTGCATAAATATTTGTGTAATGCAAGTTTACCATGGCATGAGTTATTTCCTACCTCAAGCGCACTGACAATATATAGCATGCAGTAGCCTGCCTGGAGCAATGTGTTACCACAACTAGACCACTTCCAACCCTGAAATAACTTGGATATGTCTATATTCAGCCAGATTGTACAGGGTAGGTATTTTCAGCAAAGATCTAAAGCTGCAGCTGCCTCAAGTTGGTCATTCCAGCCATACAGCAGAATCTCTCATTTCCCAGAAACAGAATCCTGGGTTTTCTCTGGCAGTGGCAGCAGCCTTTGGATGCTCTTCCTTCCTTCCTTCTGGCCTGGGACATAACCAGGGATCACTTTTGTGGTCTCAGGCTCAATTCAAAGTCACAGAATAGGAAAAATGCAGAATTACTCCTCTTTAACCTTATGCATATAAGGGAGCTACAAACCTAGTTGTTTCTTTCCCAGCCCTTTTTACTATTTAAGCAGCATGAAGTTGGCTTGCAACCAAACAATGTGATTTTACAATTGCGGTCGTAGATTTCAGCAAATATGTTTTCCCCAGACAGAGAGAGACAGACTAATAAATGCAGCTGAAAGATGAAATGCATCAGAAAGTGAAGGGATAGGAAAAAACAATGAGTACTCTTGTCAGGGTGTGGTGATGAATGGGTAGCTTTTATTTTCAGATGCAGGCATGAACTGGGAATTGTGTTTAGAGAAGCTGAAGTTGCAGGTCAAGGTCAATACCTGAGTCAGGATTATGATTCAATGTCTTGATCATGTTTCTTCCTCGCTCTTCACAGCTGACTGCCCCAAAATCAGGGGCAACAGGGCAACACTAAATATTAATATTTAAGCTTAGAAACCAGGGATGTTTCTTAAGTGCCTAACATATTCAAACTGCAAGAAACAAAGTGCAATTACATCTTAATGAGCTTGGAGCAGGGTGACCAACTGCTCAACTTCTTAAAAATCAAGGATTTACCAGGGCTGGATCCCTAACCTAGATGTCCCAGGAATGTGTTACAGCTGGGAAAGAGAGAAAGTTAAAGTCAACAAAGTGAGCAAAATGCTATATTGCTCGTGACTTATGACTATTCCAGCATTGCTGCTGTATAGACATCAAGATGGGGAGACTGCTGCTGTAACGTTGAATACAAAAATCCTAGGCTTATGGTTCAGCTTTTCCACTCACCAGCGACCCAGACTAAGCTCTGCATGGTAACTTTCAGCCACAGAGCTCAGACTTTTATCTTGGTGTCCTGGGTTCGGCTGGGATAGAGCTGATTTCCTTCTTAGTAGCTAGAATAGCACTGTGGTTTGGATTTAGTATGGGATTTGGTATGAGATGAATGTTGATAACATACTGATGGTTTTGGTTGTTGCTAAGACATCAGAGACTTTTAGACATCCCATGCTTTGCTAGTCTGCAGGTGGACAAGAAGCTGGGAGGGAGCGTAGCCAGAGCAAAGGACCCGAACTGACCAATGGGATATTCCATATCATGGAACATCATGCTCAGTGCATAGATGAGGGCTGACCAGGAAGCACTCTCTCTCTCTTCTGAGATTGCAGTTTTGGGACTTCTCTCCTCTGAGATCACTAGCCAGGGAAGGGCTGGGTGTTGGTCAGCAGGTGGTGTGCACTTGCACTGTGCATCACTTGCTTGTATGTTCTATTAATAGTATAATTTTTATTTTATTTCAGTTACTAAATTATTTTTATCTCAACCCATGAATCTCCTTAACTTTACATTTCCAATTCTGTATCTCATTCCCCAGGGGTAGGGGAGAGTGAGCTAGCAGTTGTGTGGAATTTAGCTGCCTGCTGGGTTAAAACCATGACACTTGCAACAAAATATTTTAAAAAGCCAAGGTAATGATAGACAGAAAATGAATAAAAATTAAGATGAACCATCCTCTGCTGTCTCCTAACTTATCCTCGTTTATGCTTTCATCACATTGGAAAAAAAAGGTTGGTTATTTTACAATCCTCTAGAGCTTGAGCTGAGGTCACTATAAAGAAGCTCTCAGCCAGCAATAAACTGTCCTTAGCATGGTTTTAGGACTTTCTCAGAGTTCCATGGTAGTAATCTGCAGTCCTAAATCCACCTCAATTTCAGCTGACTTAGTGTATCTACATGAATGATCCTGCTATCACAAGAATTATCAGGACTCATATCTCTGGAAAAAAAAAATAGAGTACTACTTGCAAGTTTTCTCCTTCCATTAAAAAAAGTTTCAAAAAATGAAGGGCAATGAAGATTCTCCTGGGTTCACAAAGAGGGGTAGGCTGCTGAAAGTTTTCAACTCTGTAGGTAATTTTCAGAAGAGCAAAGGAAATGTGTGTATAATTGCGAAATGAGAAAAAGACTAAATGAAAGCCTAATAAATTCCCAAAGGGAACAGGAAAAGAAAAGATGTTAATGCAATTACTGCTGATAACATTTAGAAAGAGTGTGTGTGTGTGAGAGAGAAATTAGTACATCATCTTGGAATCCTTAATTACTGACATGTTAATTACACAACAAAGCTATCCTCTTCTAATGAAAGGAACGAAGGAATATCAGAAGTGTTGTTCCATTTAATCCAGAAAATGAGCACTGAGATCCAAAGCCGTGTGATGTAAATCAGGAAGAACTCCAAAGAAGTCATGGGAGTTACCTTTGCTTTTCTCCAGCACAGGAAGGCAGAGGTGCAATGCAGTAAGGAAACCCACAAAATACTGCCTGATGTTTATCTTGGGAGCAGAGAGGCTATAAGGTTTGTTCCCTTTAGTTCCTGCACGTGGATAAATGCCGACTAATGCGTAGCTTAGTTAATGAAGTTCCCTCGCTTGCTTCATTGTCCCCTTCTTGATGAGGTATTGAGCGAGGGGCCCTTGTTTCCTTGTCATTCCATACAGAGGTTGTTACTCTGCTGTTAATTGGGAACCAGAAGTAATTAAGGGGATGGGATCACTTCAGTGTTCAGTTAGTACTACACATAAATCAAGAAAGTAAATGTTTCACTCAGACACAAATTAGGCTGTTAATTAGGCTGCTGTTGCCTACGCAAGTCTGACTATGTTTAACCTGCTCACCAGGGTGCAGAACTTAGATTTGGTCTTCCACAGGGAAAAGAAAGGATTTCTCCTTTTAAGAAATGGGAAATACAATGAAAAGATAGCTTTCCTGTCTCTTGGGGTTGAATTCTGGGTTCTTGTTCCTTGAACAATTTCTTCTCATTGTTTTGAAGGTGAAAGACCTATTTTTCTCATGTAGGAGCCCTTAAGCAAAAGTTTGCTAATGAGGTGTTCTTTAGGTATGAGGTATAAAGCAGGTATAAGAAGACATAAATCTTGTTTCCTTTGTTTTGTGAAAGAAAGGAGAAAAATACAGTGCTGTCCTGCCCTAAACCATTCTTCCCTCCTTGCCGTATGTTCATGCTCTTGTGTGCTGGTTTTGGCTGGGATAGAGTTAATTTTCTTTATAGTAGCTGGTATGGGGCTGTGTTTTGGGCTTATGCTGAAAACAGTGTTTCATGAGGAGGAACTTCTTTACTGTGAGGGTAACAGAGCACTGGAACAGGCTGCCCAGAGAAGCTGTGGAGTCTCCTTCTCTGGAGATATTCAAAACCCTCCTGGATGCATTCCTGTGCAACCTGCTCTAGGCTAACCTGCTTTAGCAGGGGGGTTGGACTAGATGATCTCTAGAGTTCCCTTCTAACCCCTATCATTCTATGATTCTATGATTCTGTGATTCTATGATAACACAGGGATGTTTTCGTTATTGCTGACCAGCTCTTACACAGAGTCAAGGCCTTTNGGGGGGGGGGGGGGGGGGGGGGGGGGGGGGGGGGGGGGGGGGAGGGGGGGGGGGGGGGGGGGGGGGGGGGGGGGGGGGGGGGGGGGGGGGGGGGGGGAGCAAGCGAGCAGCTGTGTGGAGCTTAGTTGCTGGCTTCTGTTGAACCATGACATCTTGCAGAATCCATTTTGGTACTGTCAGATGACCTCAGTGAGCTCAAGTGTTCAGAGCATGCTTTGAAGCCTCAACTCCAAATTCCAGCGTCATTTTGGTGATGCGAAGTAACTCATAGACACGTAAGTAGTGCTTCTTGGAGTCCATATGCCAGCTTGCTAATTCTTATCCTTCTTTCTGTGAATCATATGAAAGTTACCCCCTATATTAATTTTAAGCAGCTTTTTCCCATACCAAAATGAATTATGGATTTCATTGGACTATTTCTTTGACTATAACTATACACGTATTTCTCCATTAGTGCAGTGCTGGTTTGTTTCATAGTCTTCTGTGACCTGACCTTCTTCAGGTGTTGGAGCCAAAGCAGGAAAAAGCCATGGCCTATCACTTGCTGACTTGATGGGGCTAGAACAGTTTATCCTGTCTATAGCAGAGAGATATCACTCTCTGGGTGAAGGAAAATAGAGCCTAGTACATATAGGACCTATTAGATAACCCCAGGAACAGTTAAGACTGCGAGATGGTTCAGATAAGAAGTTCAACTATTATTTGAATTTGTTAATAAAACAAAACCCCAGGAAAGGGGTGAACCGCATTTTTTACAGTTTGTGCATTTTTTAGCAGGAGTAGGATAAGAATGCCATTTTGCTCATAAGCAAGCCTTATCTGAAGTTTTCGACACATACAGAGCCATCAGAGTAAAACAGCCATTTCTGTGCTTCAGAGAAGTTCTTGGGCAAATATGCCCTCATTTCCTTCAGATCCAACTGCTTAGAATTCACACAGAGACCTAGCATGGGGTGGCTGGATTTCGTCAAAGGTTTCTTTCCCTTAAGGTTTTGTTCTTCCCCTGATGCGCTCTTGTGACTCCCACTGACACTAAGGGGAGTAATGCATGCCTGGAGGACAGCTCTGGTTCCCCTTGGTGAGAAAGGAGAGAGTGAGTTTACGGAGGAGTGATGGGAAAGGAACAGAAGGAAAAGTGAGGCTTTGAATGCTGTCTAATTATAGGCTGGTGTGTTAACTGCTCCACCAGCCAGCGTGCAGTGCTGAGTATTTGGCACAGTACAGCCTTATTTTTCCTGATTAGAGAGGAGCATTTGAAAGAGTGGGGAACGAGTGGGGAACAGAGCAAAGAAAAAAGCCCACTCCACTGGTAAAAAGTGGATGTGGCTGCTGAATGGATTCCAACAATGAAGCTGATGCTGCAGTTCTTTCTGTGGGTGGATGTTTATCACTTTTGCCAGGCGGTATTCTTGGCTTCCGTTAGACCGAGTGAGCAAGGACTACTTGTACAAGAGCATCCATAAAAGAGCCTGAAGAATTGGGTCCCTGAGCTGTTAAGTCAGTAGTGTTACTGCACAGGGAAGACCTTCCCTTTCTCCACAGAATGACCTAAACAGGAGATTAATGTTAACCCCAGAGGCACACTAGCTCCNTGCTAAAGCAGGTGCCCCCAGAGCAGGTTGCACAGGATGGCATCCAGGCGGGTTTTGAATATCTCCAGAGAAGGAGACTCCACAACCTCTCTGGGCAGCCTGTGCCAGTGCTCTGTCACCCTCACAGTAAAGAAGTTCCTCCTCATGTTCAGGTGGAACTTCCTGTGAATCTATGATCTATGTGATCTATGGGAGATCTCAATTCAGTCCTACTGGGTGGCTCATTGGGAGGAGGTAGAGGGTTATATATTAACATAGAAGAAGAAAGAAATAAAGAAGAGCGAGACTGCGCAGCACAAAGTACCACTGTGCAGAGCACTCTACTGTTCGCGCACATGTGCCTACAGTATTACGGTTATGTGTTCTTCCAGGTCATGCCTGGATGGTGGAGAGCGCTGTGTTGTGTCCACTTCCAGGACCTCTCTTTCCCGACAAATGATATTGTAATCACAATCCCCACATGATAAAGTCCTGAGTCAGTAAATTCTGCAGATATTTGTCTTCTCTTTCATTTAAGTAAACAAATCATTCTGGCCCAACTTCTCCTTCTGTATAACTTTATAACCAATTTCAACTAGACTAAAACGCTCATCAATTCAAAGAACAGCAATTTAAAAACAGCATCTTAAAACAGATTTCATTTTCACTTCAGTCCTGGTGCGAGACCTCCTTACTGGTTTCTGCCTCAAAGTCTCAGTCAGACCTGGTCACCTCCCTCTTCACTGTCAGCCACAATTATAAGCTGACCTTCCAAGAGTTTGTCCTGGCTACTTAGGGGAGGATAGTTCACTCCATGCAGAAAGGACCTAAAATTGACCAGTGGGGAAGAAAAATGTGAGCGAGCCATTTACAAGATTGTACCTGTCAGCTCAATCCCCTTGTTGCAATGAGCCAAGAGGAAAAAGAAGAAACTCCTAAATCTGATTATGTGGCTGTTTTAGACTGCTTCATTATAAGCCCAGTGAGAACTTTAAATGATGCATTAGTTTCAGCTCTGGAGGCAGAAGAATAAGGAATGNAAAGGACCTAAAATTGACCAGTGGGGAAGAAAAATGTAAGCGAGCCATTTACAAGATTGTACCTGTCAGCTCAATCCCCTTGTTGCAATGAGCCAAGAGGAAAAAGAAGAAACTCCTAAATCTGATTATGTGGCTGTTTTAGACTGCTTTGTTATAAGCCCAGTGAGAACTTTAAATGATGCGTTAGCTTCAGCTCTGGAGGCAGANAAGCGAGCCATTTACAAGATTGTACCTGTCAGCTCAATCCCCTTGTTGCAATGAGCCAAGAGGAAAAAGAAGAAACTCCTAAATCTGATTATGTGGCTGTTTTAGACTGCTTCATTATAAGCCCAGTGAGAACTTTAAATGATGCATTAGTTTCAGCTCTGGAGGCAGAAGAATAAGGAATGTGCATACTACAGTAAAGGTTCCATCTGAGATCTCATGTGAGATCACTGAGTTCACATGCTTGACCTGGCATGGGTTTATATAGCTGAACTTGCACAGCAAAATCTGGAAAAAACCCATGAAGGATGAATCATGGAAGAAGTGTCTCATTGTGCATCAGGATTCAGGTTTGGATTTAAGTTCTCATGTCTCAGAGGGCTGAAACAACCTAATAATACAGTTACTTTACATTTTGTAGCACAGGTTTTAAAATTTTTGGAGGGCAAGGTTGATCAGCTCCTATGTGTCTAAGGAGAGTCAAAGGCGTGAGGAGTATGTGCAGGCTGCTGTGAGGCACCGGTGAGAGGCTCCTTACTCCTATCCCCATGCCGGCACCGCAGGGCTTCTTTCTTCTGACAACTCGGCATTGGGGGTTGCAGATGTGAAATTCCTTGACTGTTACTATCAGACCTTCCTGCAACACACCNGCTGTGTCTCCTCCCAGCTCCTTGTGCACCCCCAGCCCACTCGCTGATGGGGCAGTGTGAGGAGAAAAAAGGCCTTGACTCTGTGTAAGAGCTGCTCAGCAATAACGNATTGTGCATCAGGATTCAGGTTTGGATTTAAGTTCTCATGTCTCAGAGGGCTGAAACAACCTAATAATACAGTTACTTTACATTTTGTAGCACAGGTTTTAAAATTTTTGGAGGGCAAGGTTGATCAGCTCCTATGTGTCTAAGGAGAGTCAAAGGCGTGAGGAGTATGTGCAGGCTGCTGTGAGGCACCGGTGAGAGGCTCCTTACTCCTATCCCCATGCCGGCACCGCAGGGCTTCTTTCTTCTGACAACTCGGCATTGGGGGTTGCAGATGTGAAATTCCTTGACTGTTACTATCAGACCTTCCTGCAACACACCACAGTGCCCAAATAATTCAGGTTGCAGTGACGCAGGAAAACGATGGTGTGCCTGAGGGTATTGCTCTCTCAGAAGTGCTGGGAGTGTGTTCAGAGCTTGAGAGGCTGGGGAAAGGTAGACTGGGATGTCAACTTGACTGAGTATGGCCCCTCTTTTGAAAACACAATTTCAGTTACTTTCTCTCTATAGTCTTACTATCTCTAAAAGTGACTACAAAATGGATATAAAAAAGCAAACTTTACGAGCTCATGAATTTGCTTCCAGTGAAAGGTACTGTCTTAATAGCCCTGGAGATTTTTTCTCTACAGAGGATAGTAAAATCTTCTCCTATATCTTCTCTTATTCCATTGCCCATCAGAGGGCAAGTGGGACATGAAATCCCTGCAGCCCATGCAATGTTTGGCCTCTCTATTAAAGTAAATGCAGTAAAAAGATTTTCTCACTGCATTTAAGAAGACCCAAACCAGTGGAATAAATTCTGTAGAAAGATGTAAAAGAAGATGTCGTGGTTTAACCCCAGCCAGCAACCAAGCCCCATACAGCCACTCACTCACTCCCCTCTGGTTGGATGGGGGAGAGAATTGTAAGAGTAAAAGTGAGAAAACTCGTGGATTGACATAAAGACAGTTTAATAGGTAAAGCAAACGTCACATGCACAAGCAAAGCAAAACAAGGAATTCATTCACTATTTCCCATCTGCAGGCAAATGTTTAGTCGTCTCCAGGAAAGCAGGGCTCCATCACGTCTAAAGGTTATTTAGGAGGACAAATGCCATCACTCTGAATGTCCCCCCTTCCTTCTTCTTCCTCCAGCTTTATATGCTGAGCATGACGCCGTATGGTGTGGAATATCCCTTTGGTCAGTTGGGGTCAGCTGTCCCAGCTGTGTCTCCTCCCAGCTCCTTGTGCACCCCCAGCCCACTCGCTGATGGGGCAGTGTGAGGAGAAAAAAGGCCTTGACTCTGTGTAAGAGCTGCTCAGCAATAACGAAACATCCCTGTGTTATCAACACTGTTTTCAGCACAAACCCAAAACACAGCCCCATACCAGCTACTATGAAGAAAATTAACTCTATCCCAGCCAAAACCAGCACAGAAGGTTTTTCTTTAGCATTCTTATGATCTTGAGGAGACAACACATGAAGGAAAGGCATGGATGGGAGAAGACAGGACCCTGAGCAGAGTGTGTTCTGAATTACCTTTGCAATTTTATATTTCTCCTGCATGTTTCATGCTGTGTGCAGGTTCCATTGGCTGTGTGTGATTCCCATGGAAAATCCCAAGAGGGCTCAGCTCCACCGCAGTGGGGATTGCTGTGGTGCATATCATCTTTGGTCTTCTAACTGCTAGATGAAGAACCACCAGTTCTTTGGAAGCAGTGATGCGGTTATAGAAATACTCTATTTTCATCTGCCAATTTTCCAGTTTTATGGCTGGCTCAAAGAATTTCGAGCCTACTGCCTGCTCTGCTTTGTGACAAAATATTATACACTGAATTTCCACTATCTGCATTAATGCGATGTGCAGGTACTACACGTAAATAGCAGGTGCCAGCCTGGAGACATTTCTCCTTTGAAATTTCAAAGAGGTACTTTTGTGGCTCTAAGGAGGTTTTTAAAGCTTCTCAAATGCTAGGGCTTTTTTCAGTAAGGAGACCTATTTCTGCTTCCTTCTTTTTATTTCCCCCTCCTTTTCCTTTCTGGAGGAGAGAGTAATGCTAGCTGGATTGGTATGTAGGAACTCAAAGCATGCCTTGCTACTGACGGTGTAGCTTCCCATGCACTCTCTGGGACTGGCAGAGGTCAGTTTGCACTGTTTGCAGCTTGTCTGTTCCCAGCAAGGCTTTCCAGGCAGACTGTTTCACTACAGGAAACTGGGCAAATCGAGGCAGTTACTAGAACAGATGTCAGAGCAACGCCTGAAGAGTTTTTCTCCATAGGGGATTTGTCTTCAGGACTTGAAATAGCCCTTTAAAACTTTAAGAATACCTTTTAGCCTCTCCTTATTTCAGTTTCTCATTGATGTTGTGTGCCAAGAAGGCCATATTACTAAGTCATGTAAATTTAATGCTATCCAAGGGCCTGATGGGTTTTAACTATTCTCAGGGGTAAACACAGGGAACTGCTGTACAGCAAGCAGCTGAGAAGTCTGTCCTCACACCTGCCTCTGTTGTCACAGAAAGCGTGCCCTGCAGAGACCCCCTTCCTCTTGATCTCTGCCTGAATTCTGCACATCCTTGTCTCAGTGCTGACTAGGGTTTAAAAAAACAAGTGGTCAGGTGGAAAATAGCCAATGGGTTGTAATTAAAATAAAGATCAAGACACTTTCCAAGTTAATGGATATACTTCACCCATCATCCAATCACTACAGCTGCAAATATGCCTGAGAGCAGCCTCTTACTGTGCAGCTGTCACAGACATGGATCTAAGAGTATCTTTGTCTGCTCTCTGTATTTACCTATGCCAGAATGGGATTCTGCTATTATTCCACTCTTGACATTGCCTTGTATGTTGTAACATGCTGATTTAACTGTGCATATGCAGACTTGTTCCTCATCCTTGCTTTGTCAAGGTGATAGCAGCACACGAATCTAATATATATATGATAAAAGGTACTTTTGGAAACTAATCCTGGGTTGGATTATTTTTTTTCTTTAAGACAAGAAGTCATTTTTCAAAGTAGTCATGGGCTAATACAGATGGTAAAAACTGGTGTAGTTTCACAGAAGCCAATAATACTACAGCAGTTTAAAAGACATGGAGAGGTGATTCTGTAGAGCCAAGAGGTTACAGAACAAACATTTCTGTTCAAACAGCTTGTAAAAGACAGATGTAAGAGACTAAATAATTATCCAGTATGTCTTCCTAATGTGGGAGTGTTCTTCATTCATTAACTAATATTTTATTCAAGTAGATCCAAATGATAGGGTTTATGCCATTTTCCTCATAATTTCCTCATGATTATTATTTTTTTAAATAACCATAACATACTGTGTCCCTGGTTTTCAATTCAGGTGCAATTTCTTTCCAGTTTATGCTAGGGCACACTAATGATAGAGACCTGGAGTTTTATGAGTGATCTTACATCTCTTCTCAGAGTTTTCCTACTTTTAAGATATTTGGAAGATTTTTTTTTCTCTATCACTATATCATACAGTTCTTTCATGGTCAGGACAGACTTTCCAACTCTGCTACTGAGTGAAGGATATGGTCTCTAAAAATGAATGTAGTACCCCATCACTGAGAGAGAGTTTTTGAAACAGAGAATAAATGCTAGACTGTCTTCTAAGATGCAGAGTGCCTAGCTAACCCGTGGACCAGCAAAAGTCACCTATTAACAGCACCAGACCTGGCCCAACTACAGGGCCCTTTCCTATTTCACCATTGAGTACCTTTTGGTATATCTGCACTTTTAAGCGCCCTCCTCCACAGCGTGCTGACTGCACNACCTGGCCCAACTACAGGGCCCTTTCCTATTTCACCATTGAGTACCTTTTGGTACATCAGCACTTTTAAGCGCCCTCCCCCACAGCGTGCTAACTGCAGCCACAGCCCACTGTTCCTTCTGAGCTTGGCATTATTGTTTCCTTGATTTCTTGCCTCCAATACTTTTCCAGCATCCCAAATGCTTCCCTGCCCTACCATCGTCACCTGAGTTTCCCCAAGTCGGATCTAATCGCATTGGTATTATTTGACTATCCTTATTCTTCCTTGGCAAATAGTGAAGCTCCTAATCCCACAGCAATAAGAAAAGAAAACAAACAAAACCACCTTGAATGAAGCTTCTTTCCCAAAGCTTAGGGACATGCTTGGAGATGACTCAATTCCCTTAGCCAGCTTTACAAATTGCTAGACATAGTCGTTATCATCTCAGAGCTAAATCTGTTGTGAACTACGGAAACTGCTTTTACAGTTTGCCCTGGCTGTGCTCCCCAGCCTCCTTTCACTTCCTGACCCTTCACANGCTTGGAGATGACTCAATTCCCTTAGCCAGCTTTACAAATTGCTAGACATAGTCGTTATCATCTCAGAGCTAAATCTATTGTGAACTACGGAAACTGCTTTTACAGTTTGCCCTGGCTGTGCTCCCCAGCCCCCTTTCACTTCCTGACCCTTCACACCCACCAGGAGCTGAAGAAGGAGGTGATGATGGCTGCTGAGCATTGGGAAAACTATCACTTACTCTTTGCCAGCTGCTATTCAGAAAGCACTGCAACCCCCTGCTGTCATTCCCTTCTGTCATTGCTTGTCCTCTCTGGTGTTTACAACACAGAAGTTGGTATCAGCTGTAAGCATCACAGGTGTGTTGTTATTAATTCCCATTTACATGGGGAGCTACAGTGAGACAAAACCCGGGAACTGAGGGCAATTCAGAAACTTGAGAAATGTCAGTGAAGAGCAGGTCGCAATAGAGGTGGATGAACTGAACAGAAGAATAGTTAGTATGTACTGGAGGTGGGCACTGGACATCTCCCTTCACTTTACGCTTTGCCTACAGGGTCTCTCCCACCCCCATGTGTCTTTGGAGGCAAAGGTGAGAGTCTGTACCACTGGAGGTACATTATGCGGGTGACCTTAGCTAGAGACCAAGTAAAGGTGGGCTGGGGACCCAATCCACCAAAGTACTCTGTTTGCTGTTTCCTGCAGCCAGGATTATATTTGCTGCAGTCTTAAACGTGAGTGAGAAACAAAAAGCGAGACTGTTACAGTCCTTATTTCTTTTCTAATGCCAGCTGTAAATGTTTATCATGTAGCTCAATGCACCTTGTCAGGCCATAAGAGAAAAGCAAATAAACCAAAGGAAGGTGGTTTTATTAATGTCTCTCTGATCAGAATGGTGTTATGGTGGTGAAAGGACCCAGACATGATTTAAAATAGGACCTTGCCTGCCCTAAAGAATAAGCTCTTACGTAAGACAGTTGAGAGGCATATTTATGTAAATGGAAGTGCAAAGGAGGTAAGAGGGAGGGAAGGCTGTAGTCTTGATCAGGTATGTGAAAGAGTGGAGAGAAACAGAGCCTCTGGGAAAGACAAGCCTTCTGGAAAAGTTAATTATTTTTTATTACAGGATGGTTCTTTTCTTCTAGGCTTTGAAGCAACTTTTTTTTTTTTCCTGTCAAAACAGAGTGTTTGGCCCTTTGACTTGAGCCTGTCTTCCTAGTTTAAACAAGATGAATACTTTGCATTGTGTATTGTGATGCTGTGGTTTGACAAATCCAACTGAGACTCAGGACATCACAGCTTTGCTTTCAACTCTGTCACTGGCCTGCAGGGTGACCTGGGTGAAGTCACGACATCAAGCTTTGTCTCACATTCCTGCCTTAAAGTCAGGCTAATGGGAATAATCTACCTTTTATTTTGGCCTATATTGAGTAACCCTGATAAAAACATTGGATTCAAGCTTGTGTGGAAAGGACTAGTGATGCCTGGTCACATATATTCAAATACTTATTTTAATATAGATGAACTGATAGACACTGCCCTTTCTCCTGATCACTTCCAGGAACGTTTTGTAACACCCAGTGCTGGAAGTCCTGTAGACTACAGAATCATTGGAAAAGTACTATTCCTGTGCTGGCTTCAGGGGGTCTCATTCTTTGCTGCCCTGCTCCGTTGAGGTTTGGTGGACTGCTAGTGTGAGGCTGAATCTTTGAGAAGGCAACAAAACATTGAAACCACCAAGCATAACGTAGTTCAGAAATGCATATACTGGCTTTGACACCACAAGCAGTTCACTCATTCCAGCAGGAGCTCTATTTGACCTAATTTCCCCTGCTTTTTCAGCATGAGCACAGCTAATGCCCCTGAAATATTTCCAATACTTACACTCAGAGATTTAGTGCACTGTCCAGTGCAGTGCCATTGGCATTTCCCAAGCAAACCAGATGCTCAGCAGCTCTGAATGGTTATATTGACACTGTATTTTCATCCTATGCTTGAGGCCCAGGCTTTGGCTCCACACACCCTGCTATTTTGCCCAAGCTGATCTCAGCTGCTGGGATGCGGTTCAGAGCATCCTGCCTGAGTGTGACAGGAGCCTGGCCTTGCTACCCTCTCTTCACTCTCCCTCCCCATGCACACCCTCACTTGTTCAAGCAGGGCTGACCTGAGAGGTTTAGGCTGCCTGTGCAAGACACAGGGCACTTAAGCCTGGACTGAGATTGGGAATGGGAGACAAATTAGAGTTCTGACCACAGCTTGCAATGTGGGATAGCTGGCACTGCATGGTTCTTATTGAAAGCTGCTACACAGAAGAGGCTGGTCAAGAATAGGACCTTTTCCAGGCAGACTTACTCCCATATGAATATAAACTCCCAAAACATAAACATAAGGCTGAAGCATGGCTTGGGGTGATGTTTTCCTTTCCTTGTACTGTGTGCCTCCTCTGCCCCTCT
Source organism: Steatornis caripensis (assembly GCA_013398225.1). Lineage (NCBI taxonomy): Eukaryota > Metazoa > Chordata > Aves > Caprimulgiformes > Steatornithidae > Steatornis > Steatornis caripensis. The sequence continues at coordinate 430,160 of VZSC01001141.1, read as the reverse complement.
CTCTCTCTCTCTCAGGTGACTGCTCTTTCTCTTTGCAATGTCGTGCAAGAACAACCCACATGCTGGGCGTCAACTGAAGATTATACGGACTCACATATCAGCAATTTATCTTTTGCTGGCTTGTTTGAGACTCAAAGTACCAATCCAGCTTTTAACACCTCAGGTGCTACTGAATTTGAAGTGACTCTGAGGGATAGCTACACAGATTCATAAAGCTTTTTACACAGCCTCAGCTTCAATATAGATGGATGTCTGTCTGTCTTTATTCCTCCCTCTAGAAGTCTTATAGTATGTAAGTGGACAGCTAGTCAGGCTTTCGGGTTGTCTGGTTGGGTTCTGTCACACTTCTCAGAGGCTTGGCATCCACAGAGAAGTAAATATGATTTGGTATGTATTTTGTATACAGTCTTAAAGCTATTGGGCAAACAAAAATAAATTCAGGACTACACGTTACCAAGCTTGATTTTCATGTCAGTTGGTGTTATTGTAAGAAGCCCAGAGCTACACAATCCAGCTTCAATACCAGAAGCAGCATTTAATCATCCCATTTGTGCAACCACCAAGCAAACACAGCATATTCCCTATCTTAAAAACCGTTGGAAAAGGGAGGGTGTGACAAATGGTGTGATTGGCTGTAGACACCGGCAAAAAGTACTGAACTTTAGAGCTGGAGAAAGATGGTCATGCCAAAAATACGTTAATTTGGTGTCTGAATCACCTATCTAGTGCCTTGTGTAGGCGGCTGCCCTCCCACTGCTGCAACAGAGGTCCGAGCAGGACACATGGGGAAACCGAAATTTCGCTGTCCTTGTTTGACAGGCTGTACCTGATGGCTTTAAGTAGTCCCAAATCCTGTCATATAAAAATACTCTTCAAATTGTGCTTGAGAGCGTGAGGAAACTAAAACTTTGTGAGTTTTTATTTTCCTTCCTGGCTCTTTCCCAGTGGTAGTTATAGGCACTGAGTGTATATGCAGGCACACAGTCGCATGCTCTCCCCTTAAAATGAGGGGGAAAAAAGTATGGGAAGGTATCCNCTTGAGAGCGTGAGGAAACTAAAACTTTGTGAGTTTTTATTTTCCTTCCTGGCTCTTTCCCAGTGGTAGTTATAGGCACTGAGTGTATATGCAGGCACACAGTCGCATGCTCTCCCCTTAAAATGAGGGGAAAAAAAGTATGGGAAGGTATCCCAGTGCATAAAAACTGAAAAAGTAAAAAAAAAAAAAGGAAAAAGAAAAAAACCAGAAAAATTCCAGAAAATAAAATGCTCAGAATAACAGCAGGGCCGTATTCTCTTCATTGCTTGCAGCCTGGAATCCAGTGAAACAGGGACTGGAACAACTACTAAGGGATCAGGCACAGCTCTGTCTGGTTTGTTACTGGGTCATTTTTGGGGTGCAGGTAGATGGGACAGGGAGTGTCCTGTTTTGACCCCAGACCCCTGGATTTCCACTGCTGAAAGTGATCAGTCTCCAGTCCTGGGATGTGGTCTGGACCAGGGACGCTCAAGTGAGGGATGCCTCCCTAACTGTTACCAAGCTGGCTTTGCTTGTTGTGCCTCTTTTAAAAAAAATAGCCCTCCACTTCTTGGGCATGGACTTAAGCCTGATCTGGAGAGGGATGGATTTAGGCACATGCTCGGTGCTTTCCCTGGTTAGAGCTGGAACAACTAGCGGATCACAGTCTGCAAAGCAATAGTACCTGAAAAAATCTACTTGTTATGTCCTTAATTAGTGGTGTTCCAGTGGGAACCTCTCCCTTTATTTGGCTGAGTTTGCTGACCCTCAGAAACATAACTAATTAGCAGATATGTATCAGCAATTAGACTCTGGAACATTTTTCTGAGCCCTTCATATAGGTAGGCCACATTCATAGCCAGTTCAGAGAAGACTTTCTAGATTTCCTCCATGGCCACAGCCAAGAGTTGAATGGTTTCACAGTTACTACAGCGAAGCTACGCCAACTTTGGGCACTTAACTGGGCCACCAAAATTGTCCAAGGCTTCTTTCATTGCCAAAGGGCAGAGTTAGGCATCTCCAGCCCAAGACTTGGATGTAAGCGAGGCCATAGAGGGCAACAGGAGCAGCAGCACTCCTGACTGCAGAACACAGCAGCTCTACTTCTGTGTCTGCTGACAGATGAATTTTGGGGGTATAAATCCAGCCCCACCAGTAGATTAGCTCTGACTTGTGAACATATTATAATTCTCTGAGGGCACTGCTGTGTAGATCTCTTTTCCTGAGGCTGTTTAACAGAGGCTTCATTACAGAAGGAGGTGATACAGGGCCATGTAATTTCAAAGGAGAACAAAGCTTGCTGTAGAGGTGTGAGCAGAATCCTGGCAACTATCTGTAGTCAGGCTGATTAGATAACATCTCTCAGATAGTTTTCATCAGGAAAAAAGTCTTTGTATTAAGCTCATTTTTAGTTTTTGCAAAATCTTATCAAGTTCTGTGGAATTCCTGCAGGAAAAACATTTTTTTTTTTTAAAAAAAAGGGATTTAGTATCCCATTTCAAAATTTCAATTTGAACTTTTAAAATAGTATCTGTACTACTTTTGTGTGAATTCTTCATATTTTGGTTTTGTGTACACATTCTTTCATGACATCACTGTTGAAATGTTCTCATTTTAATTTTAGCAGAATAAAGCAATCTGTTGGATATCAATGAAACCAGGAGTCAATCTGTTTCACAAAAGAGGTAAAATACTCTAACTAGCTTGGTATAATTGTGCTTAATAATTGAAAACAGACAAATACCAGGATATTTTAATGACCAGCTGCTGTTATACTTAGACATACCAGTAGCAGCAGGAACAAATGTTATATAGTGTAAATAATATAAAATAATTTTTTAAACCTACATAAAATTCAGAATTATTTTTGAAAACCAGGTAAGAAATATTAGACGGTAAAAAAATCCAAATAAATTGTTTTTGAAAGTCCGTTTTTTTCCTCTTTTGGCTGAAATTCTACTTCCATTTTTGAAACCAAGCTTGCGGGTAAATAACCTGCAATAAATCTGGCTGTAATCATTTAAAACTGTGGTGCCCCAGCTGTATTCTTTCTGCTGGTGGAGACAACCATCCTCGGAGCAAGGTTCAACAAACTTAGCTTAACTCCCTTATTCCGTTCCCCAACACACTTCACTGGTAGGTGTAACTAAAGGTGCTAGACTTGAAAAAGAAGAGGCTGGAGCAGGGTCTCACATTGCACCCTGTCATTCAATCTACGGCAGAAGCAGTGACTTGTAGCAGAAGTTAGCAAATAGCTGGAGGAAAAGCATTTCAGCTGGTTCTTGATGCTCATCCACCTCCACCTGGTAGTCTGCATCTCATAGCCAGCAGCAGCTGCACGCAGATCTCATCCTGCCTTTGTCTTAATTTCCTATTTTGTAAAGAATGTAAGTAATAATGGAGCTACCTACCTCAGAGGACTGCAGGAATTAATTAATGTTAGTAAAGTGCTTTGAAGATATGATCTAAGTATTATTATTAATAATTTACCTGCAATTTGCTCTGTGCCTTAAAAGACAGAAATAATTTACCATGAAATGATGTGATACTACCTGGGGCTATATTAAGGTCTTGAATGGATGTGAAGGGTGTACATTACCGTTAATGTAAACTACTATGTAGAGGTGCCAAAAGGCAGAACTGGGCTTTATGTAAATACCCTGTCAGGACCTCATTATATCACACAGAATTAGTATTTATAGGACACAAAATTCTTATGAATTATAAGTTACCAATTTCCTGGAATATATACAGAGGTCCAGATTTTCAAAGGACATCTTCTTTGAGAAAGGTAAAAATTAATTAATAATATGCGTTTAAAGACTATAACAGAAAATACTTGAAGATTTCTAAGTCTGAGAGACAACACAGTTCAGGTTTTCTTTGGTTTCCTCCAACTGATAAAATGACTTATCTCCCACTGTTTACCCCATTCATTATCCTGACAAGACACTAAGTGTAATCTTCATTGGAAATACTTGCTTTGCCAAAAAAGTGAAGCCTTAAGCTTCAAGAGAACTGGTTTCAGTGGTGAAAATCCAAGAGACCCATGAACAGCAGCAGAGAGATGAGGAGACCCATCACAGCTTCTTCTGTCAGAGGAACCAGAAAGAGCATATCCACATGCTCAACTGGCATGTATGGCTTTTAGGAGAGAAAATGAGGCAGCTCCAATAACATCACAGTCGTTCCTGCACCTGGAGAGCAGAAGGATGTTCACAAGAAGAGCTGTGAAAGGCTCACGTACCTCTGCTCAGCTATGACCCATGCTGCAATAACTTGTCAAGGAGTCAACTTTCCTTTGAGTGATAAATGAAGATAAGCCACCAGCAGCACTTCATGAATCTCTCCTTTAAACCTTTTCCAGGGATTGAGACACATTTTACTTCTATAGTTTATGAAGACACTGCCCGGAGGTATAAAAGGGGAGAGAAATATACCCATCTGAATAAAGGATTCTTGGCAGCCGCCACAGCTCTGAGATGAAACAGGTTGACTCTGGTGTCAGTAGAGAGTATCTTCTCTCCCAGTCTGAAGGCCAGGCTCTGGGCAAATTTTATGCACAGAGAACAGCAAGCAGCACGAGGAAGACTTAATATCTTTAACAGCTGATAAGCTTTGTCCAAGTTTTTTTCGTATCTGTGACATAACATCTTCTGGAAGCCTTATCAAATTTATATCTATGAGGTTAACGAAAGGTAATACTAATGAGGATGAAATGGTAGGGATGATGAACTGCAGCTGCTGAAGAGAAGGTGAGAGCGTAAATCATTTGCTTGCGAGAAAGTCTTCACAGAGGGAAGTGGCAGTCTAACAGATTAGACAGTCCTCAAAGGACCACACTGAGGAGCTGGAATAGACACCCTAAGGTACCACCATGTGAACCAACGATCTCCGATCCTTGGTGACAACAAGGACCTGATTTTTGCCTGCCTGGAGACAGAGACATAGTTATTCTCTCTCATTCTTTGCTTAACAAGCCAAAGCAGCGGAAAAAACTTCTGTTTGTAGTCTGCAGACTTCTGTATCTGAGCACACGATTCATGACTGAGGATTTAGGTCAAGCTAAGCAGATTTAGCTTAAGGACCTGACCACTGTTCTTAAACTGTATCTGCTCTGACATTTGGATGTGAATGGTAACATGAGTCCCTCTCACAGCAGTACAGCTTATATGATAGGAGACAACAAAGAAGTATCATGTCCTCTCTTAAAATAAGAACAGTATTATAGCTGTTTCACATAGTCATTAGCTAACATTTACAGGGATTATGAAGCAAATTTCCCACTAAGGAATTAAAAATAGTCATTAATGCCATGCTTCTCAGAGCTTTCAGAGCTCACCTTTGGGATGTGTAAAGATCAAAGTGCTCAGGATAAAGTTAATTTGCAATTAACAACACTTTGTAAATGGTATTTGTGCAGTTCCAGTTTTATCCAGCAGAAAGCAGTGGTGGTCAAAGCAGTCCACAACTACTTTGGCGGCCCCTCAGAAAATATTCTGAGAACTAGAATTTTGTCAAAACACCAGAAGGCTAACAGTCAAGTTGTCTACTTCCACCCAGTTCAGAATACGGATGTGAAACTGGATTAACCTAGGAAAATACCCAGCTAATGACAGTATGAAGTCAGGTTTTTTTTCTGTGTTCCACTTTGTGTAGATATTAAAAATTCATTGAGAAAAGTGAGTTGGAAACTTAGTCATAAAAGATCAGAAAATATCAAAGATGCATGCTCTGTTTCCTCATCTGCATCAGGATGCAGCTGCTGGCTTTTGGCTCTCCATCTCTGGCTGTGACCTAAAATCCTACCTTGGTCTTAGGAAATCTTCTTGATAAAACTTTCATAGGAACACTGATGCTTATACAATGAAAACTTCTGTTTCTGCAAATAAATCTTTTTCTGCAAATCCTCATTTTTCTGCAAAACAGTTAGTTTGAGACAGCTCCAATAACAAAACTTGTTGCAGAAAATGACCCAGTCTCATTTCTTTGTTACCAGTGGTCCTCACTCCTCATCTTTATTCAATAGTTACTGGCCTTTTTGATGGATATAATATCACTGGATTCTGCCAAGATGGTGCTTCTCTCCATTGCTTGATCCACACTCAGTGGTCAGATATACCACAGGTGTCAGCTGTCTTTGTTGCTTCTCAAACCCACCTGCAGCCATTTGGTGGTCATGCGGGGCAGACCCAGTTGCCACCAGGTTGCAAGGATTTCTTCAACTATTAACACTTATGACTACATTGCCGTTCATTTCCCAGATCAAATGTTAACCATGTTTTCAAACAGTTCTTTGCATGTTGGCTCTGGTGAGGGACACTAGTCAAGTGATCCTTTTGCTGAGTTTGTAGCAAATTACAGGAGCAGACATCACTGGAGTTGAATGTGCACACCAGTGATTGACCAGTTCAGCTGATGATTTAGTCATATTTTCAGATGTTTCTTGTGGTACTAAACTGCCCTGTAACACATTGGTGATTTGTTTACAATAATCTCTGCCTGGGTAGCAGAATCTGTCTGGTCCTCACTGTCAATGATCCAGTCTCATTCATTTATACTTCCATTACAATGCAGATGAATCTCAGCCACCTCATATGTCGAGCTCTTAGCTACAGAGGCTGCTCAGCCCCTCAGGCTGGTCTCCACCCTTTCCAGTGAATTCCCAGAGTCAACTCAATCAACTGTCTTCTGGTATTACCTTCAGTGTAACTGACATGGGATGCTTAACATGTATCAGACAAAGGGGCGTGGTGCAGAAATCTCTGTCTTAGCAGAGGGCAATAAGTCTCTACATGGTAGTATGTGACCTACTTCTTCTGAAATTAGAAACTTGATGTGGCAGTGAAAATGAAAGCTTAGACAGAGGTGAAAAAAAGAAGAATTAAGAATGAAAAATCTGTTACTCTGGCCCAGAGTGCAAAGTCTGAAGGGAGAGAAAATTTTCTTTACAGGAGGAAATGACAGCAAAGGTAGAATTGTTCTCAGACCCAGAAGAAGGACTTTTTGAGGCTTCTCTGTTCTTACTGTACTGACATTTCTGATGTGTTGAATCTAATTTGCATTTTACTTCTATTACAAACTTTTACTGCCGGCCCTATGTTCAAATTCAGTCTTCTCAAATTCTTCATCATGTCTCCCTCTTTGTTATATTGAACCATGTGCTGTGAGAGATGTAACTTGGATTGTTACTACATGATTTGTATTCATGGCAGCCATCTTTGAAGATATCTTGAGCAATCAACCTCATGCAAGCAGTGATATTGGCTACCCTGGAATACTCAGTTGTCCATGGATCCAAGTGCCTTAGGGGCTATTATCACAGGATGGACTAGAAATAACAACGGCTTTCTTTTTCAGCTGTTCTACTGAGTCTGGATTGGGATTGGGATTGTATGTTAATCTGATTACACTCTTCTAGGTGCAGACATTTTATCTGGATACATTAAAGAATTGAAAATGTAGCTTCCATTACAGAGCAAGCATGTTTCTGCATAATACAGATGATGATAGCATGACATCTTTCAAGCAAGGCAACCCTCTGGGGAGTGCTCAGGCTGTGCATGTTTAGCTCCAATTCTCTTGATTTTCATGTAAGCGTAGCTTTTCAGTAATTAGGGTAAAATATTCTCTAGACACATCTGAGCTATCTGCTACTGTTAACTGGACTTGCAGAGAGGAGTCTTGCTGAAGCAGTAATAACACTGTATTTGTGTTAACAGCAAGTGACATCCAAGAAGCAGAAGTTAAAATAAAATAAACCCGTAAGTAACTGGAAAGCCTGTGACTTTTTTCCTAAGTTGTGCAATTGCAGTAAATAGTATTGTGCTGTGACAAAAGTGAATGCAAAATAATATTGCAGGACACACAGTGATTCAGTTATTGGGAAAACAACTGTGGGTTCTGAAAGGAGTTCTATGTCTTCTTTAAAAAGATTATTATAGTTATTGTTGTTATTATTATTATTGTGGGACTGTAATACTCCTAAAAACAATCACTGACATGTTGGGAGTCTTTTACCCTAGTGGGGTTCTTGGAGTTTGTATTTTTGTATTGTTTAGTTACATAGGATACTAGTAGGTAGAACGGTACCCAGAAGTGATATGTCAGGGTTCAGATCTTGATTTGTATGCTGTTTTCATTTTAAACATAGAAAGTCAAAGGTTTTCAAATTCATGAGGTGAGTGAATGGATCAGGAATCAGAACAATCCCGTTTCCACTGGAATCTGATGTCTGCTGGGGAGAAGTAACAAAAAGTCATTCATAGCGTCTGCTGAATAAGGCGCCTCAGAGTTTGGAAACTATCAGTTTTAGGACTTCCAGGTTCCCAATTCCTTGTCAGCTCCGCTGCTGAGCTGCAACCCAGCATGCCCAAAGCTCAGGAGCAATGAAAGCCAAAAAGCCTCGTGACAGGCAGGAGCTGGGGACGTGGAGACTTTGAAGCCTAGAAGCTCAGAATCCAGCAGGGTCTGAGCTCTCCATCTGTCATCGGCCTGCCAGGAATGCAAACTGTCAAGCAGGAGGGAGTACGAAACGTGGGGCTTCTTGACCTCCAGACGGAACGGTGGGCTGGTAGGAAGCCAGGCAAAGTTTTCAAGTAGATTTTCAAGCCGGTCAGTGGTTTCACAGAAACGTCATTGCAATTAACCTGTCTCAAAGGTGAATTTTATTTTTGATGAACAGGCAGTTCTTTTGCAGGAAGGAAAAAGTAAACTAAGCAGAGAATTTCCAATTAGCTACAAAAATAGGCCTGTTGCTCACTGAGTGTGGTACTTGACGTAAATATTTTCCAGGAAGCACAGTGGTGGGGGTGAGAGGATGAGTCTGTCTATTGGTAGGTAATAGGTAATCCCACCCACAAGTTACTGATGAGTGTCTTTCTTAGAAATCTGCAATGATGGTTCTTGGATATCAGGGCAGCCAGGGTTGCAGGTAAGTGATTTGTAATGAAGACGTAGTACACAAAAATGGCTATGCTGACACTATGGCTTCTGCCAAAGGGATCGTCCTGCTCATTCCTGCCCATTCTCTTCTCTTGTGCCCTCTCCAGCTCTCCTCTAAGCCATCAGCAAGCTGATTCAGCTCACTGAACTGACAGAAAAGTAATTTCTTCTTTTCTCAAGGATCTTTCTGCCATCATTAGGAGAGTTTCAGATAGAGCTGGAAGTTGGAGTGGAGGAGGAAGGAAAAACATGAAAGAGGAGAGCTGGACCTCTTTTCTAGTTCCCTTTCCCAGGGCCAATAAGCCCTCTGAGCCGTATCCCCTGTGGCCAGTGATGCAGACATGGACCCCACTGTCTGTGTGCAGTTTGTGCTTCAGCATGAATTTCTAAACTCATCTTTATTTTTCCACTTTAAAATTAATCTTCCCTTGCCAGATCTTCTCAACATACTGTAATTGTTACACCTGTCCTCATAATTCTTGGAAAAGTCTGTAGGAGAGAGATTACAGACAGGTCTTTAATGCAGAGGTTACAGGCAGATCCTATTTTCACATACCTCAGTTCTGTCTCTGGATTCTCTTGGGTACCTTTGTTGACTCTAGTAGAACTATGCTATTATAAAAGGTAGACAAACAGCACACAAAAGTGATATCCTATTGCAGTCTGCTGACAGCAATGAGAGGTATGTCCGTAGGAAAGCAATGGGCTTTCTATAAGACCATAACACATGGCTTATAGAATTTTTCTCTTTAGTCTCATTTTCCAGGACACAGATAATTTAGTGTGTGTCAGCTCAGACAGCAAGATTTGACTTCCCACCACTAGCATAAATCTTGAGTAAACCTGAGTTTTCTCTTACACGGAGAGCAAAGCAGACCCCTTATTATTTTGTTATTTTACTTTGATGTATGACCATGAGACTAAATATGTCATCAACAATATCAACCCAGAGCTAGAAAAGGTTTTGGTTTTTAGGTTAGTGTCTCTCTGAGAGATCTTTGATTGAGTTTGAGGCTGTAGCTAATAGACCCTGTACTGCATGGCTGTTAGGTGGTGTTACTTTGGTTTTTCACTATTAGTAGTTCTATGAAGATTTTCTGTTTATGCTGCAGTATTTCAACTTTGGAGTTATTTTCCCCTCTTCTAATTAATTCTAGGTGCTTTCAAACTGGTTGGAACTTATTGTCTTTATCAAGAAATTGGGGCTGGTAGGGCTGACAGAATTGAGAAGTACTTAGAAGAATCAGTGTGTATCATATCCTTTTAATTTCATACAAAAGGGGCAGAGAAGTGAGAACTTTAAAAACTATGACGATAAATACTGTTCTTGTTGCAGCTTGAGGACTGCCCCATACAAAGATTCTGCCCTGGCACAAGTCTACCCACAAGAGTTAGTCTTTTTATATATATCAGTGCATTCTCTAGGATGCACCAAAGGACAATTATACAGTTTTAGCATCTATAATAACGAGCCTTATCTGAATGAAAGACGCCTGAAGAAGGAGGCTCTGTCTGCTGCAAAGATACCACTGAACACATCTTGAGGAATAGAGAAGAATCACAGCATCACAAGATGGTTGAGGTTGGAAGGGACATCCGGAAGTCATCTGGTCCAACCTCCCTGCTCAAGCAGGGCCACCCAGAGCAGGCTTCCCAGGACCGTGTCCAAATGGCTTTTGAGTATCTCCAAGAATGGAGGCTCCACAATCTCCTTGGGCAACCTGGGAGATGCTCCTTTCCCTTAACCATCTGTGTGGCCCTTCACTGGACTCTCACCAGCATGTCCATGTCTCTCTTGTACCAAGCAGTTCAGACAGAACTGGACATAGTACTCCAGATGTGGCCTCACCAGTGCTGAGTAGAGGGGAAGGATTGTGTCCCTTAACCTGCTGGCAAATCTTGTCAAATGACAGAGCAGTGACAACTTTGTGGAAAGCGTGCTGTTTTTCATCAAACCCTAGCTCCTTGGACTGTCATGTTACGTGTGAATCCCAGCTATAATACAAAAAACCGTCACATATGCTGAGATAAACTTTGAGGAAGAAATCCGAAAAGCTCAAGAACCAGAGAGTAAAATGAAGGAATGGAAATATCAAAATATTTTTATCTTTAAAAATCTCAGGGCATTTTTAATACAATCCATGATTTGGGGGCTTCCTGAGACGTTAGGTTACTTGAATTTGGCAATATCAACTTCATGCAGCAAACATTTTCCTTGAAGGTGTATGAATTCATACCTGGAGTCTCACTCTCACCCAAAGTCCTTCTTAAAAAGATTTTCAGTATGGTAGGAATATTATGACTTCAAGCAGCAGGGAAGAGAATTTGTTTTTTTCACCAAGCACTTCACCAAGAGAAGGTGGTCTCCACTTTAGAGACCTATAATAACTATTTGTTTGGAGTCAGGAAGTGAGAACAGCAAATTTTATGCTAAATTTATTCATAGACTAGATGTACCTTTAAATAAAGCGGATAATAATTCTGATTTGTATGTTCAGATAATACCATCTCTTCAGACTTGCAAAGGAAAAGGCAGGCTCTACTCCTATATCTCTAGGGAGGACCTCTGCCTCCTGCATTTATTTTTTTTAATATAATTCATTTTGAGGGGGATATGGAGAAAAGGAGTTATCAATTTGTATAGCAGCTCTAAAAACATAGAAGAAAATTCAACAGCCTTTTGCTCAATGCAGTTTAAGGCTGTTCGGTTAAAAAGCCCCACACTGACAAGAAAAAAAACCAATCCAAAACAGACAAGAAACATTTGTCTCCTGGACAGACTGTGAAATCTAGTGTAATCATTTTTTTTTTTTTAATTACCATAGGCATTCCCAAGCTTTGGCAGCGACAGAGGCCATTTTGCAGTGGCATGATGTGCAATGTTGGCAAAACCGAAGGCCCAGCATCTCAGACCACTGGCCTGCTGCTCAAGCTGGATCATTCATAGAATAAAACAGCATTTAATGTCCTGAAAGACCGTGGTTTGGTGTAGCATGTCTATCACATTAACAAGGGAAACTGGAAGTATGACAACATATTAGAGCACCTTGTACCTCCAAATTTGAAGGCACTTGGCAGGGACAGAGCTTAAACGGCAAATGTATGAGAGGACTCATTAGTACCCCACACTCTTCTTGCCCCTCAGCTTCTTCTGTTGCAAGAAGTGTCTGGTACTGATTTCCTTTATAAAGTGCTTTGGGGACAGGGGAAACACATAGTCTGAGTGGGATATCTTTGTGATAGAAACAATGCAAGGAGAAAAGTCCTGCCCCAGGATGTCCGTAGTCTCAGGCTCCAATCAAGCAATGTATTCAGAATGCACTTCACTTTGTGCTCTGTGAACAGTTCAGCTGAATTCAGTGCTGCCTAAAGTTAAATTCATACAGGTAAGTCTTCAACAAGTTATGGGCCAAGTGCTACAATTCCTTTTGCTGTAGATCTCTGGATCTGTGGGGAGCTCCCCCGAAACAAATGAAATCACTTCTGATGCTAAGCTCTACCTAATGACAAGAAGGCAGAGATGAACAGAATATATACAAAAGAGAGAGAAGACAGCAGTGAAGCACATGGGACCATCATCCATGGCTTACAGGAAAGGAAGAGTTGCCAATATTCCATGTGGGATGGCTGAAAGAGCATGGGCATCACTGGACAACATGTGCTCTTCCAAGATCAGCAGTGCTTAGTGTGATCTGGGCTGCTTTAGGCACAAGGCTCAGCATATGTTACTAATCTCTCCCCGCAGCATGAAAAATACGTATTCAGAGGAGCAGGAGCACTCCTGACGTGGCAATGGGTGAAGACACTCACCAGCAAAGTAATAGCACTATTGAAGAGTTTTTCCACCATTTTCACAATGAAGCTAAAAGGAAAAGACAAATATCAGTAGGTATGGAAAATAGTAGGTACGAGAGAGGAAAAAGAAACAGAACTGGGTGGAGGAAGGAGGAAAAAGAGAAAAGGGAGGAAAATGAGAAGAAAAAGAGAACATGTGAAACATAGAGGCTGGAAGGGGATTTAGGTCTTTCTGGTGGATTTCAACTATGTTTTGCCAAATCTCTGTCGTCTGTGGACTGTTTCACAGGCATTGAAAGAAAGATGTGGAGGAAATACACATTAGTTTAATTTCTAAAGCAGTTTGTACATCTTCTGGAGAATGGCTAGGGATCCGTAAGTCAAATAGTTGAAAACTACTGCTCTAGATACTGGGCATGGAAACATTTCTCTTGCTGGCCATGCAGCTGTAAAAGTGAAAAATGAGAAATGGAAAGAAATAGGCAGTTGTATAAGAATGTAGATTATCCCTGACAGGGAAGTGAGAATGTACTGACAACTCAGCAGTAGCTGAAGTAAACGACAGATAGAAACAAAGAAAGAAAATAGGTCTTAAAGGAGGGAAAAATAGCTCAGCACAATAATTTTTCTTCATCTGTGGCTTTCATAATGGTGCAGTAGGCAACTTAGCCATCTCTGAGCACCTGGAAAGATAGTTTAATAATGAGACAGCCCCGGCACCAGCAGCAGCCAGCAGCTGGGGATGGCAGAGTGATCATTTGTCAACACCTGAACCCCAGATCAGTGCACGCCACACAGGGTGAACAGAGTGATGGAGGGACAGGAACCTTAATTGGAGCTCATGGCACAGTGAAATACCCTGGCTAGATTTACGAGTTTTTTCCCATCTCTGTTAAAAATTTGAACAGTAAAATACGTTGTTTCCTCCTCTGTCTCTACCTGTGGGAGAAGAGGGGTCACCGACAGAAAGTCCCCTCTGGGGCATTCCTCAGCCCCTCTTGTCACTTCCTGAGCTCAGGTCCTTAGCACACATCTCCACTGGTGCAATTAAGTGTCTCCTAAGTATTTATTTTTGCTGCTTTTTAGTTGGAAGTTAAATACAAATCTTAGCTCCTTTTCAGACTCCTGAACTGCTGCACTCCTGTCTTACCTGAGCTGAAGGAGCAATTTAACAGCCTTAACAAGATGTTATCATAATTTCTGTTTTGATATGCTATTGCTAATTTGCATCCTGATTCCCTTACCTTCAAATTCAATAGAAGACGAGAGCTGTTCCCTTTTATTCCCTGTTCTTTTTTTTTCCTCTTTTATTTTTTTTTAATAGGGAGAAAGACATAAAGAAAGCGAAGAAATAAATACAAATACTGAAACAGCTTCAAATGAAAGGCAGTAAAATAACTGCCTGCTGCTCCCTCTTGAACTGACTGGCAGCAACTCCAAGTTGCTCCTTTGATGCTGGTGTGCTGGATTGGCTGCTGTTGGTAAAATGGGACTCCTCTCTCTGCACTGCTGGATGCTTTTAACTCCTCCTGGTCTGGCCAGGAGACACAGCTGCAGCAGCAGCAGGTTTCTTAGATTTGGAGACAGAATGAGACGACACAGGGTTGTCCCTTGAACTTTCCTAGGAGCATTGCGGGCCCAAATCAGCTCCAGTCTCATCCTCCCTGACTAGAAAGGACTGTAGCTGCTGTGCAAAGACTGAGAGGCTCTCATCTGTTTTGTCCTTGTCATTTTCCTAGTCTGTTGCTTCAATCCCTTTCCAGGACAACTGAGCCAGAACCAGCTGGCCCTTGCAAAATGGTACCAAGGAACAGCAGCAGCACAATTGAAGAAGGAATGGAAAAGCGATATTTCAAGTCTCCTTAAGTGTCCTGAGCCACCCGGTATATCTTGTAATTGCTTGTGTCTGGAGTCTCCCTTTTTGGAAAAATACATCGCGCATGAGATGTGAGCTATGAGGCTTCGTCATGGGGGTACATACTCATGTGGCTTCCAAGAAAGCTCTCGGCCTTTGGGCCTCAAATCTGCCTGGTCAGTCCTGCTCCAATCCTGCCTTTCCTGTTGCTGCGTGGAGATGGGAGAGCAGCAGAAAAGAGTTAAACGGTAGAGCACACTCACCCAGGGTTTTATAACGTCATATAAGCATAAGGTATAAAGGCAAGGGGAGAGATCATAGTAGTTAGGCTGCTGCTTCAACATGCAAAAGAAACCATACATTAGGCTGGATTTGTGGGAGAGTGTGAAGGTTTCTGAGAAGCTGTCTCCCCAACTTGCGTTGCCTGGTCTGATGGGATGCAGAGACAAGGGAGTAGCTGCACACCCCCTCCTCTCCTCTCTCGCCAGACATGTTCTTCTGAGCTGACACCAGTGGTAGCCACATCAGAGACATCTCCACTCAAACAGCTCCACCCTTTTCCCTCCTATTTGGATTTCACCCGCCTGCTGCTTGGGCCAACTGTGCAGTCCTCAGCGACACTGGGGGGTGTGAATTCCCCATGCACATCATGCGCCTCCACCCCAAAGATGGTTTGGAGGGCAGCAAGGGCAAATGCTCTATGCAGATTATACCCTGTTAATGCCACTGGGGTGCAAATTAAATAAAGCAAAGCTGCTCTCTGCTGAGCTCTAACTCTCTGGGGTGCAGAACTCCCATATGGGGGAGCAATGGGGCAGCTGCCTCTGATTCCAGGCCACAGCATTGTATGAAGGTTAAGCCAGGCACAAGTCAGAGAGGAAGTGGGAGACACCTCTGCCTTTGAACTGAATCCTCCCTGCCTATGCCACCCCTCCATGCCGACTCCAGCCTTCACAAGAATGAAACAGAGCCCTGTTTAAAAACGCAGCTGCAGTCGTCACTGGGGCTTTTCCACAAGCACAAATATTCCTTTGACAGTATGTCTGTATTGAGTTAACTGGCAACAGAACTGGCAACAGTTCTCTCCAATTGAAGAGAAACGTGAGTCCCTTCATTTAGGACTTTGAGCCACAGAAGCAGCCCTGCTCCCCCACAGTTCCCAGCCTGCATCTCCATCCCCAGGCCTTGCCATCCCCTTTCCCTTTTCCCCCCATATGGACATAGCTCCCCCCTTCCCTTCTGAAGCCCTCTGAGTTTGTCCCCTCTGTTGAGTTTTCCCAGATCAATCCCAGTGCCTTTGCACAGCATCACCCATTGTCCTTTTTTATGTCGCAAATAAACCTAATTCAACTAACTGACTTTGCTACCTATTGATGAAAACCATGCATTACAGACACAATGAGTTTTATCTTTTTTTTTTTTTAATCTAATGTGAAAAGACAAAAAGCCAAACCAGTCATTTGATCTCTGAGAACTCAGGAAACCTAAACCTCAGGAATCCTTAGAGAACCAGGAGATGAGATATAAATTAAACAAATTATCCCAAACTATTTCCTGACACAGCTCTAGGAAGTTCAATGCACAGAAGGGAGGTGAACTGTGGGATGACATCATTCTATTTTCCTTGCCTAATAGAACCACCACTGAAAGCAGAAGGGACGTTCCAGCAGAAAATTCTTCACCAAAGAAACAACTATAAAGTACTCAGCTCCCCGCACTGTACCCCAAACACCCCTAAGCTCTTTGAAGAAGGAAGGTCTCACACACTGGTGCCTAGGATAGAGTAAAACTCCCAGACTTGTCTCTGCTGGCCTTCTGGAATTCCTTACTTGTTTTGTAAATGGAGCTGTCTTTGTTGCCTGATGGTTCCTGGGAATGTATCCTGAGCTAATTCTAGAAGCACTAAAAGCCCCAAAAAAGTGCTTGCAGTACAAAAGTGCTTGCATCCCACAGGTTGTTGCAGGGATCAGTGAAAGCAGAGCTCCAAGCCCCATGAATCCAGTGGGTGGCAGCCAGCTTAGAAGTGGTAGACTTGATTTGGAAGACCAGATGGGATATGTCTTAGCTCTTGCATCTGGTGAAGGAGCCAAGCAGCTGCAGCAAATAATCAACTGCTCATTTCATAGCGCCTGCTTTTCTTTCAGCCTGTGGTTGACACAGCAGATATCTTTACTTGGGTTGTCTTTCCTTGTGTGCCTGAGTGTCTACTAATGAGATCAGAGCTTCTGTCCCATCATTTTCCTCTATGATACTATACAACTCAAAGGCGTTTTTCTAAATCATGAAGATGTGAACTCTAGTTCAAGCCACAGAATGCCAGTCTTCGGTTAGGCAGAAAGCTGCTCGAAATGGTGGCAAGAGCTGCTTTCCTTGTAGACACTAACAAGGCAATGTTGAATCATCCTCCCTCCTGATCTCTGGGGAGCAAGAGACTGGGACCAGTAACTGAATCCCTGTTCCCTCCTGGCAATGCAGCATGATGAACCCCTCGCCCACCACTTGGCTCAGGGGTTGCTTTCTACTCTGTGCTCTGTCATTAATAATACATTTGTCAGGTCATGTGAGGACTTTCTTGATCAATATGAATTCATCTGGGACTAATGTGCATGTTATATCCACTGCGACAGGAGACAGTAAAGCAAAACAAACCAATCAGCCCAGCCGACCAGTATCTTTCTGTCTCGGCTTTATCCATTTGTATGTAATTGATTTGCAGTTGGTTGATTTTTCAATTTGGCTTTTTGAGGTTGGTTTGCAATTATTAATATCTTTCTTTTGAGTTTTTGGGGGTTTTTTTAAAAAAAATTCTGATTTGCATCTTTCTGTGATTCCCTGCAGGACATTCCCAGATACGCAGCATGATCAGACAAACAACTTTTTTCCCTCCTTCTTTTTTTTTTTTTCCCTTTATGTACAAATATTTCTGAGAGCCACAACCAAATATTTAAATAACTATATTTTTAGGATCAGATTTTTTCCAAAGTAGGTTATCTTCCCACTGAAGTAGTACAACAAATAGCCAGAGCTTCACAACATTACAGTGCACAGACAGCCAAACTCCTCTGGAAATGTGCTTTCTAATCAGTCATATGCTGGTGAAGATGTCAGACTAATTGTTGTGTCCATAGAGTGCTTTGCATTATGCAGCACAAGAATCCCGTTGTCAGCACTCCCCAGCAATATCTCATTGATTGGACCGTCTCTCAGAATGAGAGGCTACAAAACCAGCTTCTTTTTGCCGATAACTCAGCAGAAATGTAATCTGCATCATAGTCTTTTGTAGTAAGGATGCCTTTCCGCTGCAAGTTTGACGAGGGCAATGCAAACCAGTGTGCAATGGGCACTGACTCCTAGTCTTTGCAGTACTGAGCAGGTTAGAAGTGGTTATAAACCAGAGTGGAGGTAAAAAGTTTGGCATTATATTGCTACTCCCCAAGTTGTTCCCTGTCTCTGTTTATTCTCATTATGGAGAAAATAACCTTTCAGAACTTTTCATCAAATGCTGCTAGTTAAAATGAAGTGAAGCAAGGTGCTTGGTTAGTTGGTAGTAGCTAGAAACTCAGGATATGATTTTCCACTTTGCTGCAGCCTGCAGCAAGTAAGAAAAGCCTTGGTTTGCACAACACTAGATGAAAGCGTCCCACACTTTGAAATTCTATTTCCTGGGCCTTTGTTACCTGCCTCCACAATTTTATGAAGCATTTTCTCCACATTTCCACAATAAACCAGCTCTGCTCCTTTCTCTTTTTCAGCTTCTTCTCATTACGGAAGCAGTGGCTGGCTGCATGTGCCGGCTGGCTAGACCTGTGAATGAACATCTCCCAGATGTGAGTGAGTGGAAGAGAAAGGCTGTGTCTCTGAGCCCATGGTTTGAGAGGGAAGTGGAAACAGAGGCACATGGAGCCTCAGCATGGACAACAGCAGAGCTCAGGCTTGCTCCTGCACTAAGGCTGTGCCATGCAAACACAGCAGGCAGCTGTCTGGCCAGCACTGCTGTCAGTGGAGTCCCACAGGAGGCTTACAACCAGCAGTCATGGGAAAAGTCAACAAGATGAAATATCTATGTCCCATGGTTCATCTGTATAGAATGCTACATGGTGATGGGTGTGATGGGTTTGGGTGTCGGGAATGTTTCGGCTGAGCAAGGCCCTTAGCTTTCAGTGCTCAGCTACTGCTGCCAGTTCATCCAAGTACCTGACCTGACGTGAGGCAAGCCCACGTGCTTGCAGAGAGCCCCTCTTCCTTGACTTTGATCTTCCGTGCTGCAAAAGCCAGATGATGCAGGGCAAAGTGGTTGCCAGCGGGTAAGCAACCCTGACAGTCACAGCACTAGACATGAAAGTCATAACCACCAAACACGGCAGTATCTTATGCATACATCATCTTTTTTCCCCTTGTGAAGCTGGGAAGTGAATCAGTAGGACTTCTGACTTAAGTAAGTGCCTTAAGGCACAAAGATACATCAGGGGCATCCAAGAGGAACTCTCCAGAGTTATTTGAGATTTAGGGTTGGGCTGCTCCTCAGTGGTTCTCAGAGTACAAAAAATCTTTCAGTTCAAAATTCCTGCTTCGCAGGGATTATGAGCCATTGCCAAGAAATCCACTCTCATTTGACACCCATTAGGTCCCCAAAATATATTCTCCAGTCTGAACAGAGTGAGCAGAAACAAGGAGGAGAGATACACGCTACACAAGCACCATAACATTGAACTGCTTCTTGCATTGTAGTGGTGTAAAGAAATTCCTATGGAGTAGCTGAAGTTTTTTCAGAAATACCCTTAGCAATACATTGCTGGTAAAGAGCTTTATGTGATATATAGGGTTTGAGAGGCTGCAGCACCATGACCATAATTCACTGCTTCTGCTTGAAAATAAATCTTACTCCAAGTGGCATGAAATGAAGGTAAGGAAAGGCAGGGCGAGTGGAGATAATTCAAGGAACAGAAAAGGGATAATTGCATTTCAGGACTGATTTTGTCTTAATTCAGCTTATATTTTACAAACGCAGACTCAGCCCTCCTTCACCAACCCTGCTGGGTCACAAGGTGTTAGATTTCTTGCAGAGAAGATAACGCAGCTTTCGCAAAAGGACCTTAGAAAAGGACAGCCTGGGCTGGGTAACTATTGTCTGGTTTCAGCAAATGTGAATTCGGTTCTTTTTTCTGCAAGGCATTCCTTGTGTAAGCTTGGGCGAGATATCTCACCCTTTTTTTCCCCATTCTTTTGGTCTAGGGACTGTCTCTCCCTAGCTTTATGCAGAGCTCCTGGCACAGACAGGCTCTGATCTTGTTGAAGGTCCTTAGCTAACAGCAGAACAACAGGGATGAGAGGAGCATACAGATAATAAAAGTCATTGTTCTGAGTGAGTGCATGTGATGATAGATATTGAACACTTAATTCACTCCCCCTGAGCATAAGCATTCAGGAGCATTTGAAATGCCCCAGGACTATCTGAAACATTCACAGAGGGCTGGCAGACACTGTGCAGGACCTATGGGACACCCTGAAGCAGCAGCTGGAAGCCAGGCAGAATACTGCAGGGCATCGCAGATGTCTTTAGATGCCTACAGTGAGAGAAATGAACAGAGCCCTGGAGCCTTTCCTCCTTAAGCTAGTTTGGAGGCCTCTGTATAATGAATCGGCATACATTATTTTACCTCCCTACTCTTTTTTCTACATACGACAACTAATATGCCTCTAACTACCTCCAAACCAAAGGAACAATATGCTGTTGCTGACTGAAATGAAGGAAATTCATAACTACTTCTCCAGGTCACATCATAACAGGCAATATCTAAACCAGGGATGAACCTGCAAGCACCCCTCTTTCTGTTCCATATGGCTACAGTGTAAACAAGGGTGTATCTTGCTGTGTTAAGCTCACCTTTGTTTTAGAAGACTACTGCAGCCTAGAACCAGGGTAAAGGAGCAGCAGAGGGGAGTCATGGGTTAAGCAGCAGTGGTGAGCACTCATTCTGCATGCAGTGAGTTGGCCACAAACTTGTAGGTCATGTTAGCAGGGATATAGTAGACACAAACTCTCATTTTTCCCATGAACTGAATCAAAAGAAAAGGTGGTGCTATTCTAGCCCAACCACCAGAATAGAAGATACATGAAGAAGAATAGTGGGCCTATTCCTTATCTCATAAAAACAGAGGTGGACATCAATCATCCACACCTGCCATCACCTCGCCGTAACTGGATAATCTTATGTCTAGGCACAATAAGGAACAGAAAAAATCTGTTTGTATAAAATACGTATGTTATTTTCCATATTTATATGAGATGATAGATAAAATAAATTAAGGATCAATAATCCTTAAGAGGAGGAAATGAAGAGAGAAATGGAGTTAAGAATCTACATGTAGTTCCAAGGAAACCTGAAGGAAATAATTAGGTATAAAATTTAACATACTTCCAGGGGTAGCTCAAATTAATGTAAGTTAAAACGTACATTGTCCCCAGGGATTGATTCCCTAACCACATGGGTTAAATGTCTAACAGCTTGTCAGTTAGATACAAAGGAAAAGATCAACCTTTAGATTTAATCTCAGGATAAGTAGAATAAATGTAGTTTTATTTCCATTTTGTCACTCATGTCTTTATAAATCTTTGTAACTGTAGTGTCTATTTTGGATTCTGTAAATAAATATTTTTTACTTGCTTTTGCCTTTAAGACCTGCTTTGAGCTGAGGGTGACTTCAAGGTAACCGCATAGTATCAGCACGGCCAGCTCCAAAAGACAATGATGTGAGCCATATAGGCTGGTACCTTGCCTAACCTCAGAGTACCCGGTACCCCAGTGGAAAGCCTTGTACACCAGAGGCTTAGTCAGGCCCTTCCTCAGCTTGGCTTGGGAGTGGATAATGGAAAAAAAGCCATTCAGAGGCCATATGACCACCACCAGCCCAGAGGATCCCTTAGTGCATGTCTGGTTAGTGGGAAAATTCCACAATCCCAGGAGAGGCTGAAGAGCTTGCAGTATGGTTAGACAGGGAGTCCCCTCTCAGCACAGGATGGAGCATGGAGGTTTCAACATTCCTAGGCGTTTAATGTGCCCCAGCTCCCCTTACAAAATTTTCCACATAGTCTCCAGCAGAGGTGGCTTACAATATTCATGCTGCTGTGAAGTCTGCTGGCTGAGACCATGGGCTTGTTTATCCTGGGACTCCTCTCACTTAGTCCGGCCCAATGTAGATCCCCAACAGCCATCACAGCCAGTTGCATCCCATATCCACTCACCCACTTCTGGTGCTGTAATGAGCCAGCACTTCCCCCTTGGTATCAGCTAGACAACCTTAAATTGCTATTGCAAGTGGAGCCAGCATACAGTCTGAGGCGGCAGCGTTGCAGCAGTCATCTTGTGTGCCCCACACATGCTCACAGAAACAGGTGCTTTCCCAAAGCTAGAGTTATGAGAGTCAACACTGTGAAGAGTAAATGGATATTGTCTTTCTCCCTGCCAGGTATTCCCTGCAGCATGGCAGGAGAAAAAAAGAATAGAAATCATGAGGCCACAACATCTCTCCTTGTGTTTTTCCTATCTGTGAGGCATTATTCACACCTTTGAAGTCACATAAAAATGTTTCCTAATAATAATTAATGATCTGTAGAATTAGTTTATTGCCAGACAAGGTCATCAAACCAAATGCAGTGAGCGGACTTTATAAAAGAATGAATGCTTTGAGGGCCATTGACAATATTTATAGTTTTATCAACCCAATAAAAAGGAGGTTGAATCTCATTGGCACAGGGCCAGGAAGGGTGCTGGCCTCTCATATGCAGCACAATGCAACTGGCCAAATGCATTAGATTGCTTCCTAACTGCTCCAAGACCATGTGACAGAAGCTAATGGGTAACTGTGAAATTCAGTGAGGTCTCGTAACATTACACAGCACTGATTTTTTAGTGATAAGATAAATTCCTTCTTGCATTGCATGTAGATAAGCGGAATTTAAAAGAACTCACTTCTATTTTTCATACGGTGGCAAAAAGACAGCGGCTGTAATGAATTGCGGTTAGAGTTTAAGCATTTGTTTGACTCCTCAAACAAAGACCTTAACTCTAGAGCTTTTAACCTTTTTTAACTACTAATGAAAGACATACTTTTCCGTTAGGTAACTAATATGTGTAAATCATCCCAGAATGAAAACGTGACACAGACTAGAGATTTCAGTAAACTCAATCTTCTCACATGAATCCATTTGTAGCCTGAAGCATGAGATACAATAAATATAATAAATGAGAAGACATCATAAGTAAATTATTTTGTATGATGATATTTTCAGCCACCTTATCAGAAACTCCACCCCAAAATGCAGTGTTTTGACATGCAAGAAAACCATGTAGAGATATCCCTAACGCGTCTCACCTTCCCCATCCTAATCTTTGCATTATAATATGAATGTTGAACCTTTCTGGAAATAAGCTTTAGAATCTGAACTGTAAAATTTTGAATAACTTAAATTATTTTCATTCCTGAAATATCTACACGGTAGGCAGGAGCACCACAGTAGTTCTCTTTTTTTTCTATTCATGGTTTTAGAAGAAATGCACGGAATGTCATATCTGGTGTTCCACACATCACTGTGGTTAGTTCATGAAGATTTAAAGCTGCCCTGCGCATGGAATTACTTTGGAAAACCTATTCCACAATTTCTGAACAACTCTGTATTATTTGGACATTTAAGACAGGATTAATCTTTCTTTGCTTTCTAAATAGTAAGTAATTTCTGCAGCCTAGTTGCCTAGATTTGCTCTCTAGCTGATATCAGCTCTCTTAGATGCTGTCTTGAACAGGATGAACTGCCTTTGGGCATGGCTGTATCTTTCCGACACTTTTACAGGCTACAGAAGAAACCTAAGTTAGCTTAGGTGCCTCACTGAACTGCCTAGTTTAACCTGAAAGACTGATTTAGGTACAGACCTGCTCAAGAGTAGCAGTGCCTTGCTTCACTTTTATGTAATCTTCTTGGACAGTAGATTTAGTTGAATGGAAATAAAGCACTGTATGTGGACACTGAGTAAGCATTTTTGCACACAGGTTATGGGCAGAAAAACACTAATTTTCGTATCATGAGATGAAGCTCAATATTAAACGTCATTACCTTACAAGCAGCAAGAGCACAAACTGCCCCACAGGAGGTTTAGTGTGGCTTGTCCAAAAGTCAGTAACCTGTTGGTTGGGTCATGTGCTTGCATTCACAGATTTATTTCCTACACTTCTAATGTACACGCTACTTTAATATGAATTAACTTTCAGCTGGAGATATGTCCCTAATGCTAGATGTTTAGAGTAACATTTTCGCATGTGCTTGCTTAGATTTAGAGTTCATGTCCTTAAAGGTATTTCCGTTCAAATGAATAGAAGCTACAGGACTAAATATCTTTGAGGATCACGAATAAAGTCCCATTTTCAAAATAGCAGGCACTTAGGAGATTAAGCTTTATTGACAGTTAATGGAACAGAGAATCTTGAATTCTCTTGCTAAAGATATCCAGGTTATAAAGTTTGTCCTGATGTGCTGAAATATTTTTAAAAGATTTGTTTTCACAAGGCACAAATTCAAGACATGCACCTCTTGTCTCTACCTTTTAATATTGTTGTCTATATAATGATAGCTCACCTCATATGTAACAAAGACTCATCCGAGAAATAAGCATGGAGTTAGTCTTCTCAAAAACACCATCTAAGGGTGTGGTGTTTGGGTCTAATGCTACACTCTTCCATAAAGTAGCTGTATCCCTAATTCCCATACATATATAGTTAAAAGTATATACCTGTAAGCCTTTTCAGTTCTTAACATTTTTCGTGCTAGATCTCTGGCACTTGAGCGTATTACTAATAATGTAAATACTAAAAACTATTTTCTTTAAGCTCACCTCTATTAGCAAGAAACTCACAAAAGATCAATTTCGGCTGTGGCCAAAGGGGGGTGGGATTGCCATCCTTACTCTCATTCCCACTGCTGTTTGCTGGCTTTTATGGAAGATGTATCAAAAGTGCTGCAAAAAATGTCAGTTTGACACTTTTACTGCCAGAGCTCAGACAAGATACTCTAAGTTACATCCAACCTTCACTGTAGCAAAAATATTGTGTTAGTGGGATTTATCTGGTGGCCCCACAGGAGGTTATTCTCATCCAAATACAAAAGCAAATTAAATTGGTCAAGACTGATGAACAAAAGTCCTACATTCCTGTTTGATTTTTATCTTTCTTACTCCTCTCAGATGTTCAAGTGCCATGGATTATAAGGCCATTAGGAATCATCAGGGCATCTTGTCTTACCTTGTGTGTAAGCAATTTTACTCACTTGCTCCACAGGAGCACAGCAATATGTTTTCTTCCTTCCATTGTTCTGCTCTTATTTTGCATATTATGCTCCAATGTGGACAAAACCTGCACTTAAGCCTGATGGGATCACTCATGGAGTAAGACCCACTCTGCACAAAGTAATGGCAATAGAAACAAATTTAAAAATTGAGTGGAAAATGAATCCAGATTCCTCATAAATCTAAATTTTCAGGCATATGATAAACTTCTGCTGGCCTACTGAGTTGTCAATCATCGTAACTCTTTCTGTGCTTGTCCTTATCTTATATAAAATGTAACACCATGATGGAGCTCAGTCTATTTTTATTGCACTAGCCGTAAGTGTGCAAGTGTGGACCTTTACGGCATCTGCCATACCACAATATTTTTACACTGTGGAAATTGGACCATTTGCATGAACCATCAATGTGTTTTGTTGGAAAGAAATGCACTGCATTTTTTCCATGAAGAAGCTGGGTGTGTGTTTGCCCCTGGAAGAAAGGTGAGCTGAAGGTCTGGCTGTACCTCTCCACAGTGCGCTGCACAGTGCACAATGTGCATGCATTGCACACTTTCCTTCAGAACTCTGTTCCAAATAATGCTATTTCACATCCTCCTGAGGCTTCCTGGTTTGAATTTAATTTGTATGCAGTTCGCATCACTTAGGAACAAGGGGAAAGAAATAACAGTTGTAGTACATGATAATAATGTCTTTCTCCCACTTTTTTCTCTCTTGACTAACTGAACTAGAAATTCTCTGGGACTAGGAATGTTTCTTAACATGTCTATTCAGAATGACCAATACCTCTCTCAGCAGAGGCTTCTGGGACTACTGAAAAATATTCTGTGAAAAAGTGGGAAGAGGAAGAATTTCTATCTAGTCTCCACTGATTGTATTGACTAGGTCTTGATCAGCTACAAAGAGGAGCCAAGGTCATTAAGTTGGATATATCCAACTGCATCATAGGCACTGCTCTTTAGTCAAACGGAAGTTAGGTGAGATGAATCCCTCCAGAGTGTTTCCTTCCACAGTATTTATGTATAAAACAGCAGATCTTCTGCTTGACTGTTCTTCCAAATTTTCAGTGGGAACTTTTTCCCTCTAAAGCTATTCACAGTGTCTTGTAGTGGAAACTGACAGCTCATCTCGTTCTTGTGTAGAATTAGAAGTAGCATGACATTCCCCAAGGTTATTACAAAGCCACTATGAAAACAAAACCACATCATCAGGGCTGGCACAAAAACTAAGGCCCTATTTGTTTCTTTTGTATAATATCTGCTTTGTCTGTGAATCTAGCTGTTTCTGGACAGTCATATTGGTGGATGTGCCACAAGATGTCAGACAGAGTATTTGGAGACCTGAGCCATAATAGTGGGGGACAAGATATCAAACTAGTAGGTGCACTGATCTTTGTGGCCCTCAGAAATATTATTTTTCTACCTAACCCCACAGTTAACAAGGTCACACTTTTTCTTCTGATCTGACTTGCTATCAAATACCCTTTCCTACAGTCTGTATAGACACAATCTTCTGCCTTTTCTTCACAAGGTAGTCACCTCTGGTGGAGAAGCCAAATGCTGAGCCGGTGCAACATCATTCATGAGATAATTTGCCTTTTCCTCTCACTTTAAAGCTTATTCTGTTTGCCTTGTTGGACATTTTATCATTTTATTAATCTCATTTTTTAAAAGCAGGTTTGCTGCTTTATTTATTTGCATGTAACTGGTCAGTGGTCTTTTTTGTAAAACTTAGCTGATGCTCAAAAATATCTCCTCCAAGAGCGGGCCCTTGATACAGTGTGGGCCCCTGATGCTGTAGCTGTTCATCCCGAGATGATTGTCTTCAATCCCCCTTGTCTCCCATTGTGTCAGACTGATGGTTCTGTCCTAAACCTGTTTGTGCCAATCACAGAATTAAAGCACATGAAGTGAAACAGAGGTACTCTCTTTGTTCATGAGAAGTCCAGATCTGCTATAGTGAGTGATAATATGTGAGCTGCATTTTGCACATCCATGTGTGAGATGCTGGCCGCCAACACTAAATTCAGTTCAAATGTCAGACAGATAACAGCACTAGATTTATTTTTACAGGCATTTCCTCAATGTTGCTTCTCAACTCTAAGGAGATCACCTCCACCTACAGTATTGTGCAGATAAATCTGTTCTATCAACTTCCACTCTGAGAGCAGGAGTATTTTCTGTGTTTTATCCATGGATCACATTTTTCTGATGAATAAAGGGATGTGGAATGTACTAGGAAGAATGTCTACCTTATGGCATTCCGAATCAGTTTCCTTTCAAAAGGTTTTTTTCCTCTCCACAGCAATTTAGAGAACTTTCAAAGAAGATTAAGACGAGCAAAAATGCTTTTGTAAATATTACAGTGAACATCTGTATGCTCCTCCACAGCCAGATTGCCAAAGGAAGGAAAGACAAGGGATGAATACCATCAAGCAAACTGTGAGCAAGTAACTGTGACCATAAGCTGGCAGTGATGAGCACTTCACTTCCTTTTCTGTGTCTGCAACAATGCCTGATGGCTCTGATGATGCACCACATTTCTGACCTTTGCAGGTACATCAGCTTAGGTCTGTTTCAAAACCAGCTTTCTCCATATTCCACCTGCAGTGGTGTTTGGTATTCTTTATTTTATTTCTAATTTTAGTGAAGCCACAGTTCTTGTAAAGTCACAAGCAAAATATTGAGATTCACATCAAAATAACTGTTGTCTTCACCTACCAAATGTTTTCAGATCGGATATGAACATCAACAATTGAAAAGTTTTGCTTAAGTAAAATCCATTTCTTGAGGCAGATGCAGCCAGTATCACCTGGCAAAGTCTGCCAAATGAGAAGATACTGTGTTTCCTTCTGAATATAGTAAAAAGAGAGGTAAAAAAAATTGACCACTTTCACTTGGTAGTTGATTAACATCTTCGGCTACTAGTAGGCTAGTCAGCAAGGTCTGGCAACTGATATCCTTCTGCAGCTTTCACTGCAATAGCTAGGGCTTTGTAGATAACAGATCAGCAATTCCAGACTCTCAAGATGTGTCCATGGAAAAAGTAGCACACAGCAGAGTATAAACTTGCAACAGGCAATCTACCTTGTGTTAATGCTTACAATATTGTCCATACAGTCATATTCAGGGGAAAAAAAACCAAAACACTTTTTTTTTAAAGCCCGTTTGACTGCTTTCAGACCTCGTGATGGATGCTTCTTCAGAACAAATCTAGCTTTTATTCAGTTCAGTTTACTCACTTCCATTTTCCAGAGGCTGTGCAAGGATTTAATGCAGTTTAACTAATCCATTACAAATGCATTTGGTTGTTAAAGCTGGATTTAACCTTCCTCAATGTCATTGTGTCAATAAATGCTCTAGTCATGGGAGTATTTACAACAATAATGCTAATATGGGGAGGGCCAGCCTCACTTTACAGCTGTGGAGAAAGAATGGTTATACCTAATGTTAAATGCCATGAGTTGGCCTGCTTAGAAGAGCTCTCTCCCTTCACTGACTATGGAAAAAGGCTCAGCAGGCTGATTTCCTTTATTTTCATCTAAATTAGCCTTTAGGAGTACCCTGCAGTCTGCATGATAATATCTTCATGTACACTTGTAGATTACTATATTTTGAAAGTAAATAGTCTCTCTATGGATCTGTTGGAACTAGTATAATAATGTAAAACAACTCACAACAGCATTGAATGAAAGAATATAACTACTAAAGAGATAAACAAATGATTCTGTGCTCCTGGAAATGTAATAACTCTCAGTACTCTAGAAGAAAACCTTTTAAGATGTTTGGCAACAATATTTTCGGCTCCTATTTGTCTTTACCCTAGGCCCATCAGCTGCATTAATAATGAAAGAGGAGAAAATAGCAACTAAGACGATCTTTGTCTTCCTGAAGACATTGATTGCAATTCTGTCACAGATGATTCTTGACCTTATAAAAGCTTTTCCTCTCCTGAGGGCTGGAATCTGAAGATTAGAGAAGGTTGACATTTAAAACAAGTTTAATGAGAATTTTAACTTTAAAAAAACACATCTGAAAAAATATATGTAGAAAACAGAGTTTGTAGAGATGTTATAATCTTCCTAATGAGCAGTGAAGTTATTGGAAATTCATCCCATTTCCATATCAAGTATCAACTGTTTCAGTCTTCACTGATCTGGAGAAGATGTGAGCTGACTCCCATCACTCTGGGCATTGGTTGGCTGTTAGAGGCAGAGCATGTCTTCCTTGGCTTACCATATGTGTTTATTTTATCTGTATAGTTACATATATACCCCCAGGACTCCTAAGCAGCATGTGGACACCTCTCCAAGACTTCGATAGATTTTTGCCCAGAATTCCAGTGGAAAGAAATTTCCAACACTGCTTAGGGAACCTACAAAGAAACAATTCCTTAAATATTACTGGGACAATCAGCCAATCAGTGATGATCCCTGAAAGACCTTTCTCAGAGTATCTTCAAAAGTTTTTCTTGTGTAGTGTTGCTGAATCCCCATAGTTTCTGTTGTGTGACTCCTATTTCATCAGTCATCCACTTAGCTCCTGAGTAGGAATTCCATGCTTGTTATAACCATTAGGATATTACTGTATTGAGGTCATCCCTGCAGGGACCCATCCTTGCATTTTAACATCATGTATTTCTAAGTTTTAACTCCAATCCAAAAAAAGCAGTCAGAAAACAGCTATAAGCACAACCTTGAGATCTGAGCTATCAGGCTAAAATAACTATAAAAATTAGACAGGGGAAGGAAGTTTTATTCCAGACAAAGGAAGATTTAAGTTTTTTCTTCCTGTACATCTCTAAGCATAGGGTAGTTCACAAACTGAATGATAGCAAGAAGCCCTTGGATCACTGGACCTTAGACATCTTTCTGACATACTGCTTTCTCCCTGTTTTCTAGCTCCTCCAAGGCTGCAGTTCAAAGGCCTCTGCTTTTCCCTCTCATCTTGCATCTGGCTGGCTTTCCTGTCTAGCATGCAAAAGAGCTCTCAGAACTTGCTAAACATAGTGTTTGGACAGATCTCCCACAAGAGTTTTGGAAAGGGAGCATGGCACTCCTCCGCCAAGCTCACAGAATGAGATTGCTTAGTCCAACACAAAAGAGAGGTGGTCACAAGCTCTATTGGCCCAAACTTCCCTCATATTTCAGTAGGCAGAACATTTTCACATACTTGAACAACCTTCTGGTGAGCGAGGTGCAACAGACTTGGTTATCATGGCAAGGCCTTAAAGACTGCATTTCCCTGAAGAGATAAACTGTACGTGCCTGTGTCTTCAGTGCTGATGCTTTGTTGTGGGTGCTGATGCCATGAGGGACTCTGGGATGTCAAAGGTGAGATCTTTGGGTGCTGAGGACCTACGTGCATCTCTTCTGGCTTGGGAAATGTGAGTGCTGAGAGTGCAGTGGTGACCGCAGCACACCCAGGTCACTGGTACATGGGGAGAAGAACCCCACCACCATATGCTAGATGTTTCCAGACAGCTTCTGCACAGGGCATTTGGTGATGAGATCAGTGATAGCAAATGCTTACTTGGAGGCTGGTGCCCTCCCCTGCCCACTCAAGACCTTGCTAATGCCTTGTCCATCCAGTGCCCAATTGCTCACGCACTTCAATATGCCCTTGGACAGGCCAGCACAGCTGAGTGGCTCCACTGGGAGGGAAAGTTTTCTGGGGGCTTTCCCGGACTTCTCACCCTGTTGTGTGTCCTCTCATAAAGCAGTGTACAGGATGTACCAAGCCGCACCTCTGACCCTGGTGACTCTAGGGGCTAAATCCTTAGAGGCCAAATATTTCTCCCTCAGAGGCACTGCACCCCCTTCCCAGCCCCTGGCCATGTAGCAGTTGCTTGGCAGTTCTGGCTGGCTGCTCTCCCAGCTTTCCTTAGCTGGCAGAGTGCGTGCTCTGCAGCAGGTTACCCACAGCGCAGCATGATTAACATGGCTGGGAACTCTCTGGCACAATGTCCTGAGAGATTTTAAGTGCCAGGGAGTCTAATACCTGCAAATACATTTATCTTCCTTTGAATATTTCATCAAGTTGGAATTCATGAATTGGATCTTTTACACAGAAGTTTTATGAATTATGTACCAGAATCGATGAGTTCCTACTTTGCCCATATTTTACTTTGTCTCAAAGCCACAGTGGGGATCACAGCCCATCAAAGCTGCTGCAGCAATTAGAGATCAAATGGCACCAAAGGAGGCAGGCATGCAAGGCCTACAGTATTCCGCCTATTCATGGCCCAGGAAAAAAGCTCTGCTTAGTTGTACATTGTAGTCTCACTTCTCATTTTGCCATATTTCACCCAGACTTCCATGTCTGCCTTGCTGCCATTGGGAATATAGGGTCCTTGAGACCAGATCAAACACGTCTAGGTGGCCTTTACCTCTCACCTGTCATACCAACATGGTTGCTAGCCCTTCTTGCACCACTATTAATAAACGGCTCCTGTATCTTCCTTGAGAGCACTGACTACACTGATAGCTTTCAGTATTTTGGTATTTTTTTCCTTAAAGAAAGAAGAATTAAGTATCATGCGTGAAGATGTTTCACGTTGCCAGAATGCTTCTGGCTTAGCCACTAGTAACCAGCCATCTTCAGTAGCAAGTACTGAAGATTGATAAACTTATAGTTCTGCATATCAAGTATTCAGCTGAAAACAAAATCCCTCTGTGCATAGAGGGGTGGGAGGGAGCAGAAAGACGCACAGTTACAAGATGCTAATTTTGCAGCTTGTTGTGCTAGCGGAAGGCATACTGGTACTATGCTGATGAGAGCAGTATAAAAATAAACCAAATGAAGCGAGACTTCCACCACTCTCCTGCTCCTCACCTCTCCCCTGAATCACTTTTGCAGGCTGCTGCATTGCCTCCCGTGAGGACTACTGAAACTGAGTTTTGAGCGGAGTTTAATTAAAACTGGGATCAGAGGGGTGAGAGACAGGCTCTTTCAGGCTGGCATGTAAAGAAGATTGTGCCAAGTGATTCATAGCAAAGTAAAAGAAAGCCTTTCCCCTAGATGTTTTCTGCTTCCCAAGTTTTACTGTTGCGAACTCAAATGTTCCTTCTACATCTCCGCCAAATACCCAAGTCAAACAAACTGAAATCCAGATTGCAGCTAAAGACTAAGTGGATTCCTTGTAAATATTTCTTACTCACATTCTTCTTGCTTCCCAGAGTTCTGGTTTGGTGAGCCAAATTCATTGAAACAAAACCAGCTCAAGAGGAGCTTGCCAACCTCTTCAGCTACCTGCAAAAGTCCCTTTTCTTACAGGGGGCAGCTCCTTGTATCCTGACAATCAGTTCCCCCAGAAATCCTAAGGTGGGACTCTGGCTTCCTATGGTCCTGGACCAGTTATCACAGGAAGGAAATTCGCTTGCAACTTCAGACCTATCAGTTTTGTGAGAAAGTAGACTCCTGTGCTACCCTCCCCACCCTTCTCACACAGCAGCACAGTGCAGCACTGTGGCGTTTCCCCTGCTCTGCTTCTGGCACAGCAGCCTTGTGACCCAGGACCTGTCTGGTCACCACACTGCCTCACAAGTCAGAAAATCAGCTTGAGCAATGATTACACACCTAGAGGCTCTGGTCCTGTGACATATCTAACTGAGACTGCAGACTATCAGCTGAGACTTCCCTTGTTTCAGTGGCTGAGATTTGGAGCTCAGCATCGATTTTGTATTTCTGCAAATGTCATTCTATTATTGGCATTGCCTGGCCACCTAACCTGTTTTCTGGCTACTGACTTGGCTCAAGGAGAGATGATGATCCCAAATGAAGGAGGGTTGTTGTTTGGGTTTTTTTTTAAATGCAAACCTACTTCTTCCCAGAACAAAACTTTAAGCAAAGAATGACAAAGGTGAAATCCATCTGCAGTTACAATACTAATGAGTCTTGTATAGATTCATTCTTACATGGCCAAAGTCAAGCCACCTCTGAGAAATAATTGACTGTAGAGAGATGAAAGCGCCTGTTAAGCTGAGTCCAATAGTTATAATATAGTATTAGATGTCTCCCCTAGGAGATGATGCAGCAAACAGATCTGTTAAGCCTCCAAGTTCCTGCCTTGCTACTGCAGTGAACACTCACACTGAAGAATATGTCAGGGACTTGTGGCAGAGCACATTACTTTGCCAGCTTTTCAGATGAGTCTCAGGTCAGGGTGTGGTTCAGGTAAAATGGAACTGACAGCCTCATCACAGTCCCTGGACAGCTTTTTGTAAACGTAACTCTTAAATTACTTGTGTGCAGTGACTGTGTTGCAAGAATTTCCTCTGACTATTCTGTATGAGCTTTCTTCATTTAGCTTGGGGTCCCTGCTGGGCTGACAGCCCCGGTTCTGTTGTTCTGTGACATGGGAAAATATGTGCACAGCACGTACCACTAGCAGATTATTTTTGTCTAGTTCTACACCACCATTCAACCCAAGCTCCTAAAATTTAACGGATGATGCTATGTGAACATATAGTTCCCAGCTCTCCAGTTCTTCCATAGATGTCTTTAAGTCACAGTTCATGTAAGTCTTGTGCTGCAGAAAGCCCCAAGCAGCAAGATGAACAGCAGTTTTAAATGTACACGAGCAATATAAGTGAAATAAAAAATAATAGCACAAAACATTGTCTTAATAAAAAGCAACCAAGCAATTGACAATAAGCTAGTCAGCAAGACGAGGAATGTAAAGTCTTTGCCATCGCAAGACAAATGTCCTTTTCTGTCTCAAATCTGATGGCTCCAGAACTCTATCAGCAACACCGCTGCCAAAGAGACTTTCCAAGCTGCTAATAAATGCAGAAGAAACACAGCATAATAAGATCTCTTCCCTCCCTTTTATTATTATTATGAGATGGCAGTGAATATAAATTTCACTGACTGGTATGTATAATAAAGGAAGCCGAATGCCAACACTGAGAAAAGCAGAGGAATGAAAACAGCCAATAATAAATAGCTGTAAGGATAAAAGCATCCAGAAGGCAAATAAACACCATACTAAAAGGCTGGTGTTCAAAATGCATTGTCTATGCCCTCTCATACACAGAAGAACAAAGTTATGGACAGAAGAGGGGGAGGAAAAAACCATAAAAATATATGACCAGATTCTGTGACAGTGAGAAGCAAGGTGAGATAACTGGTAATTAGATCTTTGTGAAAAGGCAAAAAGAAAGCGTGCAAAAGGGAAGAAGGAAGAAAGCATAATGAATCCTGAAAAGCAATCGTGTGGAAGAAAGCAGCAGCTCTGGGGATTGTTAGCAATGAGTTATCACAAGGTTTCTTGCAGATTCAGCCTTGTGTCTCTTTCCACGGCTCTGCATGTGGTCAGAGCTGGAATAGCAAACAATTCTTGTCTCTTCACCAATTAAGAGATCATAAAACTACACTTATGACTAAATAATAAACTGCACTTCCTTTCTTTCTACCTAAGGGAAATGCTGAATGTGGTAAACTGCTGATAACACAGAAGGATATGGCTTAAGAGGCAAGCATCCAGAACAGAGACAACTCAGCTTCTCACTCTCTGTGAGGAAAGGATATTGGTTACTACCTTACAGACAGTCCCTCCTCCAGACCACAGCAGCTCTGAGAATCCTTCCAGCCACCTACTGCCTCTTGTCATGTTTTCTAGTAGCCTCGTGGGTTGCTGCTGGATCAGTCTTTTAGGATACCTTTTCCTACTGCAGGCGGGCAAGGTAAAAGTCATCCCAGAGCTGGACGTCTTTTTTAATATTTGCAGAAGCACAATGTCTACCTGTCACAGCACATACTGCTCCAACAGCCTCAAAGTTTAACACTGGCCAACATACACAGAAGGACATGCCTAACACAGAGAGTGTAATGCTGGTAGTTTGTTGATACAACGAACTGCAGAGGATGTTCTTTCCTAAACATGTGGAATTTACTAAATACCACCACAAGAGGGTCAAGCAAACAGGCAGAAAGGTTTTTGCACAGATTGAGCTCCAGCTTTGTGTTTCCTTTTTTTTTTTTTCCCAGAGACTGTGCCCTGTCTGGAGCTTTGCAAGGCACAAAGGGACATCTAATGGTTTGTTAACACATTGCAAGCAAGCCCATTGCTACAATTGCTGTCATGTGATGAATTCTTCCGGGCCTCTCTTTGCCAGGTACTTAGGTCTTTTCTGCAGGGTTTCCAGTCTATCAGCTCATTTCTTTTGGCTTCCCATTCCTGAGAAGAAAAGAAATTTATATCTCAGCGTTTTAGGCATCTACTCCTTTCTCAAAGCAAGGTTATAAAGAGAGAGACACTGAGGTTTGTTGCTGCTGTGATAGAGACCAATCAACTGGCTCTTTGTTCCTCAGTCCAGATGTATTAGATCACTCCACCCTCAAGTCCTGAGATCCTGCTTTCATCAGTAAGGTTACTGATGTCTGCTGGACTTGGGTCTGTTTTCCATCCTCCTAGTACAAGGAAAGGAAGCAGTAATTAAACCTATGTCCACCCTTGTCTCAGAACAATGGTTCTAAGCCATATAAAAACTCTTACTGGGAAAAATGAATGTATACCCAACAATACATGTCTTCTCATACCAGTGAGAAGTACAGTACATGCATAGGGCTTTGTGTTGCACAACGGATGTCTATCAAAGCCAACGAACTCAGGCATTGGTGGGCTCCTGCATTCAAACTTCATTTTTTCGTTTATGTTTCTATCAAAAATAACTTTCTTCCCTTTCTTTCCTCTCCACAGTAAAAAGGACTAGAGTCAACTTCTGTGGATTCACTCAACAGACAGCCTCTCAGCCCCTCTCCACCAACCTTGCTCCTAACAGGGCATTCCCACAAACTACAGTGTGTTTTGTGGATCGTCTTATGGCAATGAAAGACGTTTGAAACTGGAATCCAAGGAGACGTTTCAACTGAATGATATCCTGGAAAAGCATGTAGTCATCTCGCTTGATTTCTCCATCTTCCCTTCTCTACTGACAAGTAGACTGTGTTGGAGAAAATCCAAATATCAAATCAGGTAGACTTACAAGAAAATCAGTTTTCTGCACACAGTTTTGAAGTTATTTCCCACATTTTCAGATTGAACCATCTTTTTGCAAGCATTAGGAACACAATGGGAACCTTCATGTTCAAGAGAGAGTTTTGCCCTCATAATGATTGTCTCAGTGCCCAGTCCAGCTAGTGGGATAGTTTTAATAAGAAAAATGGCATTAAACGAAATAGCTTTTCGAAATTAACCTTTTTACTAAGAGGATAAGTAGTGGTATTTTCAGTGAGGAAAATATTTTTTGTTTTTTTACAATTTATTCGTGTGAAAGCTTTCTCTAAACCACTCAGATATTATTGAATGACTCTAAAACCTTTTGCCTCATTAAATATGGTTAAAGACTTGTTTCCTGTAAACCAAAACATTCATATTTTAGCTTTTGTTCAAGGGTGATTAAAAGGAGTTCTGTGAGGACAAAATACCCCTTCATTATTCTCTGTAGTTGTAGGATCCACTGATTGATGTTGTATGACATGGAGGTTATCGTAACCTAAACAGTTGTGGATAGTTAGAGCGCACACCTAGTGACGAGATCAATCACTTCATGGTAGAGCTGTCCCACACGCAAAGGGGACTGTGGGCATTTCAGCTCCACTGGAGAAATACACGGTTGTGAGTGCTTGATACCTCTCTACACATGGCCTTTGCTCCCAATTCAAACATGACTTCCATAAAGGGCTTTCTAAGACCCATTAGTCTTTATATCCATCCTGCTCCTGTGATGTGTGTTGTGGATTCGTACACCTGATGAAAGAGACGGATCAGCTGCTACAGAGCAGCAGCTTTATCGGGCATCCAGCGTGAGTTTGCACCCCCTGGGAAGAGAAGGCGTTGGCTGAAAGAGCTGGATAATATGTGTTTGATTTGTCCTTTGTCAAGGTCACACCTGGCTAACTGCCTCTGCAAGAATCCTGGGTATCAGTAATTTACAACATCCCCCTCTTCTCCACAGATGAGTTTTTGTTCTTCCTTTGAAAGTTCTCTTGTCTGCTCCGAACTCTACGGAGAGAAAGTGAGTGAAGGGGCCTCATTATTTTAAATGGGGCTTGACAGAACCTAACAAAGAACATAAAACAGAGCAATTTTCACAGGCAATCGCACCAAGGCAGTTAAAGCAAAGCTGAGGACTCAATTACAGCCCATTACTGTTGGAGCTGTCTCTCGCTCTCTTGCTCTTTCCCTGTCCATTGGTTTCTGCAAGACGAACTCGGTATTGGCAAAGGTCATTCACTTCAGCTGTAGCGTTTTGGCTAGTTGTTCCCATCAGGCACAGCTCAGTGAGGATTCCAGTGTTCTTACAAATACAAGGTGAAAAATGATTGACGAAAAATGTGTTTTCCTCTTCGCTAATACAGCAAAATAGCAAGATTCAGTCAACTGCAAGGTAAAAAAGCAGGAAATTCTTATGCAGTGTTCTGGCAAAGGGTTACGACATGAGCCCGTGACACTTTGTGTGTACACAAACACGTATACCTCTCTAAACAATGCACGCACACATCCAGGTTGCACTTCTTCCTGACCAAATTGTTTACCCAAGGTATCAGATGGATGATAAAGATGATATTATAATGTTTTCATAATTCTTCTGATTAAGAGTGAGCCAGGAACAGATTAAAATCTTAGCATAGACTACAGTGGCTTAAAACCTGCTTGAATTCTGCCTACTCATGAACAGCTCCACATGGTCATCGAGATGCATTGCAGCCTGTGTCCGTGTAAGGCTGACACACTGGGATGGCAGGACTCCTGGAGACAGGGCTGGGGCAGAATGACTAGCTGAGCCCCTTGTATGTAACAGGTTAGCACTGAACAGCCTGCTAATGGGCATTCCTCGGCTTGAGAAACAGATCCATTTCAATGTGTATTAAAATGGAAAAAATGTATTAAAATAAGGTTAAGGTTGAAATGACAATCAGGTTAAGAGATAGCAGATTTAAGGTGAATCGCACAACATGATCCACCTCTCCTGTATGTATGAATTATTGTTACACTTCTGTCCAACATCCTGTAGAAAGGTGGCAGATGCATTTGGTGTAAAACTCAGCCAACGAGGAGAGGAGCGATCCTGGACCTGATACTAACAAACAGAGAAGGACTGGTTGGAGATGGGAAGGTTGGGGGCTGTCTTGGCTGCAGTGACCATGAAATGGTGGAGTTCAGGATGCAGCGTGGAAGAAGCAAGGCTACAAGTAGGATTAGAACCCTGGACTTCAAGAAAGCTAACTTTGCCCTCTTCAAAGACCTACTAGGAGGAATCCCTTGGGTTAGGGCTCTAGAAGGCAGGGGGACCCGAGAGAGCTGGTTAATATTCAAGAACCACTTCCTCCAAGCTCAGGATCA
>VZSC01001141.1:342812-389630 GCA_013398225.1 Steatornis caripensis | reverse complement strand
AACAGTTAGCAATGAGCATTACTGCTCTCTCTGG
The DNA here is from genome assembly GCA_013398225.1 of Steatornis caripensis. Classification (NCBI taxonomy): domain Eukaryota; kingdom Metazoa; phylum Chordata; class Aves; order Caprimulgiformes; family Steatornithidae; genus Steatornis; species Steatornis caripensis. The sequence continues at coordinate 389,596 of VZSC01001141.1, read as the reverse complement.
CTGTTATATAATTATATTACTGTTACTACAAGGGCATTAGTACCTGCATTGTGTATCAGTTTTCCTGTTACCCATTAAATCTTAGAATGAGCTATTATTTCCTCTTTCAGTCTTCTCATTGTCTTTTCTAGAGATTCTAACAGATGCATTAAAAAAACTTGCCTTCTATACCCAGAGATTTCTGAGCAAATAAGAGATTTCCTACAGCTCTTCAGATAAATGTTTTTGCATATAAGGGGTAAATGTTCCTAGAAAGAGACTCAAAAATTCCAGTAAGCAAGCACAGTGCTCATATTTCAAAGAGTCAACAGAGTGGAGCTGAACTCTGACTGGCTGCTTGGAAAGATGAAAGCTCTACCTGTGATGTGATCCTTTCACAGCTGCTGGCAGACACTTGGTCCTTCCTTCTGCCTTTACCCCTAAAGCTGGCATCCAACTGAATGAAGTCTCTGCCCCAGCAGCTGCATGCATAGTCCCAGGGTATGTCATATCAGAAGCCAAGATCCCAAGGAGGTGGGGGACAAAAATCTCAAGGAGGAATATTTGTTTCAGAATCTTTTCCAATGTGCGCATTCAAAGGAGACTGCATGATTTTGACTTTGTCATGCTGGTGTATCCCACAATATTGAAATATCTCCTCTAGTCTAACTCAATTTCTTCTCTCTTAGGTAGTTACTGATGCCTGCAAATATATTACACCACTACAAACAGGTTTTGGCATCTTGGGTCCCAGCCACTAGAAGAGTTTTTATGCCATCAAGCACATTGAAGGTTATTTTCAGTCAGAACAACTTTTATCCCTTGCTTTTGATGGCATTGAAAGATGTCTTGCAGGACTTAAATGTTGTTGAAATCTTAGTAGGCTTCACTAAGAAGCTGTACAGTCCTCTTTTATGATACTCATCCCTTAAAACGTGTATTGTTGCTACCAGCATTTTCAGAGCTCTGACAGTAAATCTGATTTTCCTGTTTCTTGCACGATTTGTTTATTTTTACACTCCCAGGGTAATGGCTATATTTCTGTAATGTTTGAAATAATGACTACTGGAATGGTACACAAACATAAAGTGGGACGTCCAGCCCATGCCATGGTGTAACAAATGTCAGTATTTCTGTTGCTGCTTTGTTCTCCTGTTCCATTTTTTTTCCTCTGCATAACCTCTCTTTCTTGTCTGTTTACTCTTGAATAATGATGTTCCACTTCTGTGTCTCATTTCTAATGACTTTTCTTTTTCCTGTGAAGGCTGGAGAATGGTGGGCTGAGGGGAACAGATGAGGAACTGGCCATCCCATGTCTCTCCTTCCTGTTCTTCTACCTCTAACACATTTTCAGTTGTTTATACAGGCTGGGTAGATGGGGATTTTCCACCAAATCTGTGGCCCCCGTTTCATCTCAAATGCTCCCTGCTCTGCAGTCAGCTACTGATAGGAAAGGAAGAGAACAAATGAGGCCAGATGACCTGATAGCCCTCATGGTGTGTGACTGCCAGCCCCACTGATGAGACTTACGTGGTAAAACGGATTTTAGTCTGCTCTCCCATCTACATATCAATAACTCCTTCCCCTGAAATAATATTTCCTGCTTTTAAGCACTCTTTATCTTGTCAAGCTCTAAATTAGATTGCTTTGGAAAACACACATTTGAAAGCCCTGAATCTGACCTTATTTTCATGTAGATGGATGAGAGTAACCGATAATCTCTATTCAAGTTTTGTTTTACCTCTCACTGAAAACAATGAGAATCTTTTAAGTTCAGGAAGAGCTACAGAAATTGTACATCATAGAAGACCGCATGAGCAAGACAAGCAGGTGATTTTTCTGATAGTCAGAACAAAAAGGAACTAAAGGAAAAAACCCATATGCTTCTCTGTCTTTAATCTTGAAGACATTATTGAATGCCTTCTCAGAGAACCCCAAGAAAAATCTGCACTAGTAGCTCTCTTATTTCCACCCTTGATCCCTAGAACTTTCTATACATTTACCAATAATGATGAATACAGGAAGCAGGTAGACACAGCAGACACAACCACAGTTCTAATAAAAGTAGGATACACAGAAACTGTCTTTCCACTCTAATAACATTTTTTTCTCTTAGACAAACTATGCCTCAAAAACTTCTGAGTATAAACCCTCTTTCATCATTCTGAGTATCTTCATCCATTATACCAGAATCCTATACTATCACAGTCTCACCTAGAAGAACATGGCAGCATTCGGATTTGAAAGCCAAGCACACTGAAAAATGGTTCATTTATTTCTCATTCCCAGGTAGCTTCACCAATTCCTATGCACAGACATCAGCAGTTACTCTTGAAGGAATAATAATCAGGGAAAAATCCTGGTTTAGGGGATTTATGAGAAGTTGTATGTAGCAGGACATGTATGTTGTATGAGGATGACTTCTTCATCTGACCTAAAACCTTAGAATCATATAGCAATTTTCATCACCAATATATTAGCAACCAATTGTCTACTAAACTGTTCAACTTTCTAGTTATCATGGTGAACATTACAAAATAAACACATTTTACAACAACCATGTCCAAAACCTCCTAACACAACCACATATTCCTCCACAAACCAAGCAACTGTAAAGAACACCACGTGAGTGTGTGACAAATAGCATTGAATAGTACCAGGTTGTGCTAGAGGAACAAATGCTGAAAATCACCAGTTTTGTAGATCTGTAGCATTGTCAGGGATCCTACAATAGGCACACTGAAATACACAAATCCCTACCTTTCTCAAACCGAAATGAAAACCATACAAGTGAAGTTAAATGAGCACCCCACAGCACAATGGGTTCCCACAGAGTAGAAGGACCCAGTTGCGAATGGCAGGATGTTTCTAACAAAAGCAGCGATTCCAACTCTGATCATCAAAAAGTATTTGTGTGTTAACACTCACAACTCATGGGCTCACCAGATGTCCACCAGCAGTCTCCTTTCATTTTATGTCTTAGTGAACTGTCTGTTCCAAAATGCAAACTATCTCCTTCCCTTTCTCTCCCACTTTACTACCAGATTCACAGTTTTCCCTTTTCTACATATATTACCCACTGTTTTGTCAATTTATGTAAGAGAGTAACAACTCGATCAAATGAAAAGCAATTGTTTCTAGTCTATACTTCATCTTGGGCTTAGATGCTCATCAAGTCTGAGAAAAAGACTGTGACAAAATTTTCTGTGCTTGCCAGCTCTGTACAGAGTAATAGTATTCTTTATTAGACAAGCTGACAAGCTTCATTAAATTTTTCATTGAATTTCAGCTGGACGTGAAGCCTGTCTTAAGATAGTACATTTACAGACAAACAAATTTTGTTCTGAAATTCAGTGTTACATACCATCCAGCTGCCTTTAATGGAGTCTCATGGGTGTGAGCAGGTCCATAACCTACTAATTAAAAATGGTATAGCACAAAGGGACCCAAAAAAATGCAGTAGTACCTGACAGACAATTAAAACAAAGTGCTCATGGTTTTGTTGCTTGCCTGTAGTGATAAAATAGAACAATCAGAAAACTCAATAAAAATCTATCAGTCTGTGTGGAAAGACACATGTTTTGAGCAAGACTGGAAAATGCTAATCTATTTGTGAGCAGTGTTACAAATGTGCTTTTTCATGTTATGAATCCTTTGGTGGCAGAGCTAGTTTAAGTGATTTACACCCTGCCAAAAGTTACTCCTTCACTTCCATCCATTCTGCTATTTGTGTGGGCTTGGTCTAAAGATGTGGAAAATAATCTATTTAACACACACACAAAGAGAAAAAAACCTCTGTGTTTTTACCCCAAAACTCAACATAAGAGGTTCCTTTCTTTTAGCAAGATGATATCCACAGATGCAACTTAGACTAGAGCACTGATAAGGGGCTGGTAAGCACCAGGAAAGCATTGGGGATGATGGAGGAAGGGAAGAAGGTTGAGGGCAGAAAGATCTTAAGCAATCTCTCATGCTGAAGGCTACCACATGGAACATTACTCCGAGTATTTCCAGAACGTTTTCTTTCACTAACTATTGGAAACACGTAGATCCTTTGTACCTCTCTAGAAAAATGGATTTGACTTAGTAAACCTTTTCAAAGTGACTTGACAACATATAATGCTGTCCATTGGCAAACAGCCCATAACTTCGCACGTAATTCAGCTAAAATCAACCTAAATTGAAGTTTAAGTTGTGTGGCAGTTAAAAAAAAATAAATTTTTTACATTCTTTTTTCCTCTTTGTTTTAATTGCCACCAAAAGTATATGCACCCATTTGAAGAGAAAGGCTAGGATTAGGTATTTTGGCTTTCACTAAAACCAGGAGTGACTAGATATCATTACTGACCCTGTTTTCGTTGCAAGATATGTGAATTCCATTGCTGCAGATAACAAGTGTAGCTTTTAACGGCTCAGTCTTCAAAACTTTCAAATACAAGGCTGTCGGGTCTGGTTCTGCAATCAGATCCTGGCTTTGATCAAGGCAGACTTGAGCCATTGTGATCACTTCCCAGAAGACGTACTTATTTTGCCTACAGTTTTTTTCATGTAGAATCCATGTCAGATGCTGTGCCTGTGTTTCCATCACCTCTGTGGACATTTTGGGCAAATTATTTAATGTTTCTTAGTCTTCATCTATGGCAGCAATTTTAATTTGGAAAAAGCAAGCAATTAAGTCTACTTTGTCTTTGGATGTTTTGTCATAGAACTGTTGATCTTGGGTTACATTTCTAATTGCCTGCCTAGGCCGTTCACCTAAATTATGTCAGAGCTGATTTAACTATTCCTAAAAGCTTCCCCCAACCTAGCCTTAAATATCTCTCAGTATAAAGCATGCCTAGAATTTTTTGCTGTTCTTAAAATAACAAAACTATGTTACAAGAGTAAAGACTGTTCTCACACTTTTTTCGTACCAGGAAGGCAACAACCACCACAGTCCTGTGAAGCTTTCTGCCCTGTTATCCATTCCCTTAAGTGGTAAAGAGTATTCCCAAGCCCAACTTTCATACTAAGCATCCTTATTGCTGAAAAATCCTGCATATTAACATGCAATTACCTGACTCATTATTGCTTTCTAAAAAACCAAGCCGAAAATGATTTTTGCTCCCTGAAGTTGCTAAGTATTTGTGAAAAATTAAAACCCATATATTTTGGTGCAAAAAGCGTTCAGCTCAGAGATGTCATCACAGAGCTATACCACAGTTGCTGTAGTATAAGGTATAGAATGCATCGCAGTCTGTCATACAGACCAGTTTATACAGGAAAAACTGGGAATGACACTCAACCCCTGGGAATGGTTTGGAAGGAGGTAGGAGAGGGGCCTGTGGCTGAAACTCACAGAGAAGTCCTTCATTGAATACTACCTGGAGACAAGCATAAAATGATACATTTTCTCCAGGGAACTTCAACTAATGTGCAGAATATGAACTTTGAGCAACCAAACTCTCTTTCCCACAATACAGTTTTATGGTTATTGATCTATGGCAGCTCCAAAAATGGTGTATGATGCTCATTGCATGAGGTAACCTTAGGTTTAAGTGAAGCTTCTTACATGTGATGTAAGATGGCCCTAAAACTAACGTACGTTTCTGGAGAGGAAGGAAACTATGGATCAAAGCACTCTCTTATCATTGGCTTTATTATCCATATCATTAATGTATCTGCCATATATGCTTTTACTACATGCTCACGATTTGCTTAAAATAAATGTGCAGTTTGACATTGTTTATACCTTTTAACATATGTAATATGCAGAATATTGCAAAAACATTAAGAATGTTGTACCAAGGTTCTTAGAATACCAGAGGACAATGCCCCTCTCTTGTCTCCCAGATAAGTGATCAATTTGACATTTGTTTCTAAATGTCAACAAGAACATAACGGGTGGGATGAGTCACTGAACTTCTTTTGCTGTTGGGTGGGGAGCAAGGATGGCTAGTTTAAAATAAAGAGTACAGAAAGGAGAGAAAATATCTCTAGTCAGAAGGATAGGAGAGGCTGATTTTTCCCGCTGTTTTCTCTTCATGTCGNTAGAATACCAGAGGACAATGCCCCTCTCTTGTCTCCCAGATAAGTGATCAATTTGACATTTGTTTCTAAATGTCAACAAGAACATAACGGGTGGGATGAGTCACTGAACTTCTTTTGCTGTTGGGTGGGGAGCAAGGATGGCTAGTTTAAAATAAAGAGTACAGAAAGGAGAGAAAATATCTCTAGTCAGAAGGAGAGGAGAGGCTGATTTTTCCCGCTGTTTTCTGTTCATGTCTGGTTATGGACACAAAGCACCAAACAGTTCACTGTTTAACTCTTAACAAATCAGAAGCCGAATGAATGTTTGTAACGTGATGACTGGTTTATACAGGAAAAACTGGGAATCATGCTCAACCCCTCAGAGTGGTTTGAAAGGAGGTAAGAGAGGGGCCTTCGGCTGAAACTCACAGAGGGGTTCTTCATTGAATACTACCTGGAGACAAACAGAAAATGCAGAATACTGTATATGTTTTTTGCATCTGAGAGGAGTGAAAATGGTGGCAGAGGAAAACTGATAAGGCTCCAGATCTGTGCTGTTAAGGCAAGAGCAAATTTCAACTAAAGACTGCTGCCTGAAATGCTTTTGAGCTAACTCTTGCACAGCAGTGTCAGCAACCAGGACGAATACTGTAGTTTTGAGAAGATATGAAACTTCAAAAAGGATCTTTAAGAAGTATATTTATGCAGAATCTCTGGCATGAGACATCAGTTTGTTAACAAATTTAAGGAAAGCTGGTAAATTTGGATAATTTAATCCTTCAGGACCTGTTTAATCTGAGGCCCCTTACCGTGAGGCACCCTTGGCAAGCCCAGAGCTTCAGGAACCTCTGTAGCAGTTGGCACTGCCAGAGTCTTGGCTTTAGAGGGGTGTTCTTGCTCACAAACACCAACCGGGGCTCCTTCTAGATGTGAAGAATAAGAGACACTCTGCAGCCTCGGAGAGTTCCAGGCTGTCCCTTCCTCCACCCATTTTATTTTTATAACATTCATTTTCCTCCTATACAAACACAGCCTTCTTCTATCTTAGCCCTGCTTTTGCAAGTTTCTAAAAATGGTTTTTAAGTGGAACCCTTATTGAATTGCAACTGAGAGAGTTGTTGCAGGACTCTTCTAGAAACTCTGACAATAGCTCCAAAATTACTTTCCTTNTATACAAACACAGCCTCCTTCTATCTTAGCCCTGCTTTTGCAAGTTTCTAAAAATGGTTTTTAAGTGGAACCCTTACTGAATTGCAACTAAGAGAGTTGTTGCAGGACTCTTCTAGAAACTCTGACAATAGCTCCGAAATTACTTTCCTTGACAATTTCTCTTTTAATGTCTCTATTTCACTATTTTAACTTCTACTTCTATCTTCAGTCAATTTTTAACCTTCTTTTTGGTCTCTTAACATCTCCATGCCTGGTGCTTCTCACAACTGTGTTCAAAAGAACAACACTGACCATAGACATCTTATCCTCCCATGGGGAAATAGAGGACTTGAAGAGAGCGACTGTACTGGTCTATCTTTTTTTTTTTTAATTTGTTTTTCATTCTCCCCCTTATCATTCACTCCTATTCATTTTCTCCTTTTCTTCTCTAGTCTTAATCACCCTCTTGTCTTTCTTACTGTTTTCTGTTTGTGTCACAGATTCCCTGCCAGAGTAACTTGCTGCAGGTCAGTTGAAATCAGGAGAATTTGTTTTTTTGTTATCACTACAGCTTTGGACAACACGAGTTAATGTAACATTGTGGTTGTGATCATATTGCCAAGCTTGAAAATGGCATTTCAGTTCTAAATCACAGTCATTTATAACTTTCTCAAAAAAATATTACCTTTGGGGCTCAAATTTTTCATGCTCCGTCTCAGTCCAAGACTGAATTGGTTTTAGAAACTTTCATAAAAATCAATCCAGCTGTTTGCATTTTTTTTTAAAGTTATCCAATCAATGGGAGGAAAAAAAGTGATTTTCACCACTTAAGGCATTTTTCATATGCTTCTCATCCCGAATAACTCAAACCAACTGTATTTTGAAACATCACCCTTGAAAGTGAATGTACTCCTGAATGATGCATTGACTTGTTTGAAGAAATTTGGTTTAGAAATTACATAGTCATAAACATTAGAACATTCTGTGCTGAGCATGCACCAAACATTATTTCCCTTCTTTGATTTAGTCTTCTACCCAATAGTGATTAATGTTCCCAGACATTAATATTTGTTTCTGCAGTCATGAAAATTAGAGATTAAAAAGATCTATTGCATCATCTAGTTCATCTTACCTCAACAGGCTTGGTACCTGCAATCTCTATTTGTACATGTAACAGGAGCTGAGAGACACAGAAGTCCTTTCTTGAAACTTCTCTGCAGAGCTTTAGTGGAATAGGGACAGTAATTTTAATTCTGAAGTATATCTCTTTGTTTGTACATTTGTTTTGCCATCTAAAAAATTTCATAGAACTTCCTGATAAGAATTTCAAGAAACAGAAATTATGTACTCAGCAGGTTGGAATATTGCCCAGCCTAGCTTCAGGCAATGGGGCTTCCTTCATCTGCTTTGTCGTTTTGATCAACTTGAAGATCTCATTGTCAGGAAGTTTCTTTTTCTATGCCTCTTGCATTGTCAAGATCTTCAGGCTATGTCAATAGTCAAGTCATGATCAGTTACATCACCATAAACAGTATCCCTCTCTCTTTATTATTTGTTCCTTATTATGAATACATATAGTCTATTATACCATTAGCAATTCACTTTTGTTTAGACCATCTAGTTGTGCCTAGCTTCCTTCATCTTTCTCCGTAAACTGGTTTATCCTGTCATTCAGTTACCTAAGATGACCCTTAGCGCTCATTGCTGTCATCCTTAGCTCTCTCGTCTTATCTAAGCATAAATGGTTTCTATTGCTTTCATTTGCACTCCTTCATATTTGTCAATACATTGGGGTTTTTTGAATAGTGGTGCCTGGAATGGAAACCAGTTCTCATCACTACCTAACAGCATTCCATGTCAGGTCTACTCTAGGAAAACATTTCATCTGATTAGGAAGCAGTAGGTACTTTTCCTGTAAGAAAAAAAGAAAATTAGTTCGTAACTTATTTTGTCCTTAACGAAAAACATTGAATATTTCCATGGCATTAAAAAAAAAAAAAAAGAAAAACGCAAGGGAAACAAGAAATAATATACAAAAAAGCTTAATGTCACAGAAGAATATTTTGACCTGGGACATTTCAGACTGTCAGCTATGTTTTTAGGGCAGACTAGCTAACACACTCATATAACACAATTTGAAAACTAGATTTGTATCCATACAGGAAAAAAAGAGGATATTTACAATAGTGTTAGCATACCACAGTTAGTCCATCATTGCTCAGAAGAATTACTGTGACCAAATGGCACATTTAACGAAAAATACCAGAAGAATCAGAATATTTCTTCTTAAGTCCCTGACATGTTACTTTTGGAAGAGCTTATGCAATTTAAAAAATAACAAAGTTTGCAAAATAACCATTTATTTTAGGGGCCTCCATTTTCTGAGACAGTGATCTGGGACCTCATTTTCAGAAAAAACTAAACAGTGCAAGTTTGATAAGTGGACTTTTAGCTGTCTCAAATTGGAGATTGCAAAAGGAGATACCCAGAAGCAACATTTCTTCTTGAAAGTATGTCCTAAATTGTAACACTGGGACACAGGCAGTAGCATAGCAGGTACAATACAACATAAATGGTACCGTCATGTTTCTCTTTGCCTATTTGAATACTACATCTGTTCAAAAATATTTCATCTGTTTGAATAGAAGTAAAATGAAATTTGTCTATAGCTGGCAGATTGGAAGAAGTTAATTTTCTCTAGTTTATTTGTGTAAAACCCAATAAACTGTACAACATATATTTGCTTATATGTCCTTTGTGTACAGAAACCAGTTTTCACATTTCTTGTTTTCTTCCGAATATGAACAGAAAGCAGAAATTTCCTTCTCAAAAGAATTTTAAATAATCTCAAATCCAGGACATGCTATTGAAAGTGTAAGTTGTCAGAATATGGAATTTTTGCAATTTGATGGTTTCTAAAATGTAATTTGACAATGTCCCTTTAATCCTATTCTATCATGTTCTCTCTTTGTTGGCTAATTAGAATGATTGGCCCTTGTCATTTTCATAAAATCCCTTTATACATTTGTGGTGCATTATCTTTCCTTCCCATGATCTCACCATAATCAACTTGACTCATAAGTAAATATATAAAGCTGTTTGTTAGAAACTCACTCAGGCACATACACAGTGTGTATATCCTCTTAATCTGTGTGTACGTAAGTAGGAATACACTAACGCACTGAAGTAGGTGAAAATATTCTTCTAAGTGCTTTTTGCATGAAAACAGTCTTTTAAAGGCAGAGGAATTTCCATGAAATGATATCTCGTGTTCTTCAAAATGTTATAATGTTATTTAAAAGACCAGACACACTGAAAATGTTCTTTTTTTTAAAAAAAAAAAAGGTGCAAATTTTATTTGTAGCCTTTCTGTTGTGGCATGTTGAAAGTTTATCAGCTAGGACTTACTGCAATGATATGATTTCCATGCTCTCTTTCTGGACACAATAGCAGATTGAAGAGGGTACATTTAGAATTTCTTCACTCTTGGCCAAAATCAGTGATGCTGCAGTCAGCATTGGTAGCAAGGTGGAATGGATGCTCTCTGTTTTTACAAATCTCTCCTTTCCATTCTGCCTCAAAAGGAATACAATAGCCTTTCATGGGGCTGATGATACACTGAAAAAGAAATATTAGCGGTTAACGCTCTAGCACAGTGGTTTGGTAGGCCAAGCACACCACAATAAAAAAGCTCCTTTACTGTGCTTATGTCATGACAACCTTTCCTGATGATTACAGTTAACTTTCAGCAGAATGAAGCACGTGGCACAATTGCAAAAGGTAAGCTGACCCATGGTGAAGAAGTTTAAATGGAGGAATTTTTTTTATGTTAAGCCGTATTCTTCAACTTCTCAAAAGACTGATTCAAAGACACCAGTTCCCAGAGATCTTATCAAAAGAAATGAGACTTGAAATGATCGCATTTTTATTGCATGCAAATGAGTGCAACTGTGTTTTACATTTTTTTCTGGAAGGTTCCCTACTTCACTGTTTTAGAGTATGCCTATACAATGGCACAGTTCTTGACCTTGTGGTCAAAGTAATAATCCTCAGTTGGTACTATCAACAACAGTTATTACTCTCACACATATTTATATCACAGCTGCTGAAGCTTCAGGATATTACTGCAGTAGCAATAATAAATATTAATATTTCTATAGCAACTAATTGCTCTTAATTACTTTCACCACAGGAGCCAGGTGAAAGAGGAGCCAAGCTCTGAAGAAAAGAAATCCTTATTTGATGCAGTATTTCCAAGGAGAAGAGTAAGGCAGAGTGAACTGGAAATTTGCCAACACAAGGAGGCACCTGAAAGACGAAAAGATAAATATTTAGCCACTGAGATCTGTTGAAGTACAAAACATCATCTATAATTCAGATTCAGAATTATTATATTTAAATATTGTCACAGCTGTACTGCAAATAGGCCTTTGGCAAATTACAAGGTAAGTGTGAGACGTGTACCTAAGTCTTAACTTGTTTCCTCTGCCCTGAAAGTGGGGCTGTCATTGGAACACTTTTTAGGACTGTTGCTAAATTTGTACTTTTTTCATGCTATAAGTACATCTTTATCACAACTCCAAGCCTTAACAGTGGGAAAACTAGAAAAGCGAATTACTCCAGAATGAGTCATACATTGGAGACTTTGATCCAAATTTTGTGCAAAAGCGTTGAGTGTTTAGTGTCCTGTGACTAAAAGAAAGGTGACAGAGAGAAGCTGCTGTGGCCACCCAGCAGAGGCAGAGCGTTCACCATACAGCACGTGCATGCAGAGGTTTGGGCTAGGGAAGTTTTACACCAACAGTGTCTGTAGCTTTCGAAACTACCCAGCCTGTCCACGGTGGCATCACTGCCTGGTGCCAGAGGGGTGGGTATGGAAACCACTAAAAAGTTTTAAAGACCCTTGTGCTCCATTAGGATTTGGGAGTAACTGGCTGAGGGGCGATTTGCCCTGTTGTGAATAACACAGGGAAAATGGATGGGAAGGGATAGAGCTGGACTTCCCATCCTCTGGCTTCCTAACAAGACTGTCAGTGACCTGTCGCCTGGCTGTTCATCAGGAGTTTAGACAGGGACAAGCCATCAAGGAGTCTTGTCCTCTGACAGAAGGAAAGAGTGAAATTCAATGGCATAGGAAAGCTAGTCCATCTGAGCTGAACAAGGAAATGATCCCCTAGAGAGATGGATAGGTCCGGAGGGGATTTTAAAAGAATCTTCGTTCCTGAAGAGGTTCTTGTCTTATCTTATCTTACCTTACCTTTTATACATAAAGCAGAGGAACTAATTTTGCAATATTGACAAATCTCCCCTTCTTGAAAAATCGTTCTCGATCTTTCTTCATTCTGATTAATATTCTTGTTCAGCTATCACAGAGCACAGTTTTCCTTTTTCTTTTTTTTTTCCTTCTTAGGAATGAAATAACCAGTTTCTCACGTAGGTGGTGAGAGGACCAGGTAGAAACTGATCAAAGTCCTTCCAAATGAGTCTTCACTGTGTCAGTAATTTCCTTCTCTAGCAATGGTCCGGCAGTCATCATAGTCTCCGCAGTCAAAGAAAACATAGTTTCCAGTGTACCACTGGTACTGGCCGTGCAAGAGAGGTCTCTAGACACATCCTGTGAAGGTGTGTACACAGATTTGAAGCCACTTCCAAAGTCTTTCCAGTGCTGCAAGCCTTGGCTGTGTTTCTCAAGAGCCTGGAGATGTTTGTATCTGAAGCTTTTACTGTAAGTGGAGATAAAGGACAGCTGTGGAAAAGCCTGGAGTTTTGCAGTCAGTGTTTGGCAACTGGAAAGGAGAAGGATGATGAGGGCTGCAAAAAGCACCAGGAGTGTGCTGAAAGTTCTTAGGAGGTACAGAAAAGTTTTGGTTCATGTTCTGGAAAGGATGCAGTGTTTATGTGAAAGGAAGGGCTGCTTTTATAAGCACTGCAGTGCAGAGGGGTGGGTAAATTCAGAGCCGACGGGGGGGAAGAAATCCTAGTGTGGGATTTATCTGAGATTGGCAATCATATAAAGGTGAGATATCACCATAGAGAGAACTGTTGCTTCTCTGTCGTAATCTTTTAAGAACTCTTCAATCGTTGTGAATGGTTCAAATGACAGTCCTTGCTGAGTCTTTATGAGGTGAAAAACACCAGAAAGAATATTTGGATGTTGAATGGGGAGTAGGGGAATGTGAAGGGCTCTTGTGGGAGGTTGTGAGAAAAAAAAGAAATGGAGCTATTGTCTCTCAGCTATCTGTCTAGATAAAGTTTCCAAAAACTACAACTTCCTTACAGTCCTTTGATAGGCAATGACGGGAGAGCTCAGATTAAAGGCACAATTTGGCTGTTCAGCTTGCTAGGTAGTGCAGCACTGGGGTTCTTGCCCTGGAGCCAGGCTGGTAGCTGGGTATTTTTGCCGTGCTTGCAGAAGTCCCTGCATCTTTTGCATTGCCATGCTGCTAGTGTCTGGCCCTTTGTCAGCTCAAATTGAAAGGTTTGTTTGAATATCACCAAGTGTTTGGTTATTAAAAACAAGTTGTCAGCCTCACAGCCTACAACTGTAATGTATAATTAAATGCATCCTATCCTCTGTTTCCAAAACACTGTTACAATAATGTCAAGTTGTGATAATCTACTGAAAGGCGACGGGGAGCAGAGGGAGTCAGACGTAGGATGTCTGCAGCTCTGCTGTGTGCATCAGCTGCAGTGCTCACCCCAAGAAAAGGGGCAGTGACAATGAGGCCAAGGTAAAATAAAAAGCAAATGTTGAAGTTTGTGTGGGAGCAGGGGGAGAGAAGGGTGAAAGGGTGCAGATTTCTCCCTTTTCCTTCTGGAGGGGCTGTTTTTTCTACTGACATTAGTGGCATCAGGACATTGTCCTTCCTTTTCGTAACGGCAGCATAAGCAGACTTCCCAGGGGAGCTGGAGGACCCCATTTTTTCCCTCACAGCATGGCTGGGTGGGATGTGTGCCTCCCCCTCCCATGGTGCGGCAGTCATGCCGTGGCTGGCTGGTGTTCCCTTTCCCTCAGTCACACAGAGCCTATTTATCTGCAGGATTCTGGTAGAGGCCAAGTGGTGCTAAATTTCACCTGCCTGTGGATGCTCTCCCAAAACACCATCCTGCTGTGGCTGCTGGCAGCATCTGGGAATGGACCCTGGCCTCCCTGGACTAAAAAAACCTGTTCAAAACCTGGGACAAGCTGAATCTTTTCTTTGCTTTCTTTATGAACTGAGTTTCGCCGTTTGCTGGCGTGAATTCCACAGGTACCACAAACGAAGAATTTGGAGGAAGATACAGTAGTAAGGAAAATGCAGCAGTATCCTGACGACGTTGAGGGAAAACAGCTTTTTATCATCTCCTGAGCTGCTAACAGTTCACATGGTAGATATTCAGCTAGGGCTGTCTCTAGTCCCTGGAAGAAGTGGTCTGTCCTCAGCCTTCCCCACCTCCCTCTGTAATTACACTGTTTTTATTTGTGATAGGTAGTTGATGCTCACTGAAGTTCTTTCGGCCTTTTCCTGTTGCTGCTCAGAGGAGAGACTGGGCTGTTGACACTCCCTCTTTGGAGCTTTGGCCAACTTTTTGAAAGGTATCTATTTCAGGGAATCAGTGGTCTACAGCACCCATGAAAAGTCTTTGACACAAAATTAAAGCCTTCTCTGCCCCTTCTCACTCCCTCTGCCCTTATTTCATCCTTCTATCCAGTCCTGATACCTTATCAGACTGGAATCCTTGCACAGTTATGGTGGCTGCCATCAAGTTACTTGAAGGGTTAGGTGCAAAAATAAAGGCAAACAAAGCTGCTTTCCCAGTTGCTCTTGGCCACAGTCACCACTGGGTAAGGTTTTCCATCTAGGACCTTTTCATATTGGATTATGGAGCTGGGAATTTCTGTGTAGCCTCTCATTTCTTATCTGTGCCTCTCTTTTAGCTGTTCGACCTGCCACCATGCCCCACTGCCTGGATCACAGGAGTGCAGAAGCCAGACAACTTGCCCTCAAGATTCAACTGTGGGATTTGCACTAAAATGGAAACTGGTGATTTGAGCCTCTGTTTTGGCTAAGCTCCAATTTACAGCTCCAGGATGTACTCTCCGCTATGGGTGGTCTTTGCATTCACAAACATATTTTTTTAATTCTGTTTTTTGCTGGAGGGTGGAGAGATGAGAAAGAAACACAAAGAGGTAGGGATTTGCATCCCTAGAAAATCTAAAAATCCAGCTTTTCCTTCCCAAATGCCACAATTGCTCTTCCTACCTGCTGCAGAGCAGCAATCCTGACTTTCAACCATTCCCAAGCAGGACTCCGATCAGAGAGCAGAAATACCTGTCTTGCAGGCTGAGAGGTACTGAAGTGACAAGACAACTTTGTACTGGCCTTCTGAGGAGGGATACTTTCCCCTACAGAGGGGATAAAAACACCATAACCAATGTTAGAAAAGATTGCATGGAGGTTTTCATTCCCTGTCATGTGCTTGAGTTGCTCATGGGAGAAAAAACAAGAACTCATGCAGGACTTCCAAAAAGGAGGATTGCAAAGCACCAGTGAGCTGTGCGGCAGTCTCTTTTTTTATGTATGATACAATTAAATGCTTATTTACAGCTTTTTTTTTTTTATTGGTGTTGTTTTGGACTCCCTGCTCCCTATCTAATATGTTATTATTTCATTATGTAGTTTTGTTAGGCATTGACAGCCTTTGAGTTTTATTGCACTTATGTATCTTTGCCTCTCCTGAGCACTCTAATTGCATTATGTGCTTTGAACAACTCTGTTGTGGGTGCATAGCAGAGGAGTGACATCTCTGGATATTTATAAAGTCTCTTTGTATAAATGGTTTGGAAGCAGCACATGGCTTTAGAAATTATATCTCAGACTTGTTTTTCAGGACTGCATGTCAAATGTGGGTAAATAGTTACTGCATGTGGGAGAAAGCGATATAAGAAAGAGAAAGAACCCTCTCAGTTTGCCATTTAGTGCAGCCTTTTGGGTTTTATAAAGTGCCTGCTATGCCAGGAACCATCTGAAACAATTCTACAGATCTTTTCAGCCCAGTCTCCCATCCCCCATCCCTGTCTCACCTTCAAATTTTCTTCTATGATGAATGAAACAATTCTTCTTTTTTTTTTTTTATTTTTGCTTTTCTCCCTCTCTCCAATTCCCAGTGCACGGCTATGACAAGAGGAGAATTATTCCTGGTCAGCAAGAGGATCTCCTTACTCTGATGAGCTAAGGTCACAAGCAGTTTAGCTGAAGAGGGTACAGAATATTTTTCAGCACTTTTAGAAAAAGCATGTGGGCAAGGAACTGATTCAACATAATGTCAGTTGGGTTTTCTTTGCCAGCTCTGTTACCTGTTTTGCCTTGTCTTGCAGAGCTATTTAATTTCCTTCCAAAATGCAACAGCTTCAGAACTGCCTAAGCATCTTAGTGGGGTGCGTCCAATTGAAAGTCAGTGGAGCTGACACTCCTGAGTGCCTGCAGTGCTTCTGAAAGGCTTGCCCAGTAGAAGCTGAGAAAACCATGAGGAAACTTCTTTTTGCTCAGTTTGGTTCTTCCTGAGGCAGTGTCTCTCAGCCAGAGTATCTGGCCTGGTTTTCAACAGCTAGTAAGTCAATAGGGAGGTGCTCAACATCTTAAACTTAGGATGCTTGGAGTTCAATTCAAGCCCTAAACATAGGCTTCTGGTGGTGGTAATGTGGTTGCAGCCATGCAAAAGGTCTGCTCAGAGCTGGCAGATATGGCAAAGAAGGTCCACGAGAACTGTGTCCTTCTGGAAGGACAACTGGAAGTCCTGCAGTACTCAAAATGACAATAATGTTGTAAGTATGTATTTTGGTCTTCCATCAGTAAAATGGGTTCAGCCACTGGAAGTCAGGAGCAAACAGACTTGCTTATGCATCAATTCATTTTTATGTCCTGTTAACAGACATCCTGTTAACATTTTGAATGGCACTGGATCTGTGCAGGTGAATGAACAACTATGTTGTTCACTAGAATCATAGGTCAAAGGCTAACATAGGTTGAGTAGCATCTACAGACGCAATCCAACTACTGTTTCAGAGCAGGGCCAACTTCAAAATTAGATCAGAATACAGATTGTTTATCAGAGTTTTGTGTATCTCAAGAGATAGAAACAAGGAGCCAACCAGAATGGAAGGGACCTTTGGGGATGACTTAGTCCAACCTCCCACTCAGACAAGCCAATAGGGCCAGGCTGCTCAGGGCCTTGTCCAGTGAAGTTTGGAATTTTTTCTGTATGTCAGTATCTCTTGTACTGGGGAACTCAAAACTCAACACTCCACATGCAGTCTCAGAAGTGCCAAGCAGAGGGAAATAATCACTTCCCTTGACTTGCTGGCTATGCTGTTACTAATAGAGCCCAGTACCTGGATGGCCTTCTTTGCTGCAAGGGTACACTGCTGAGTTATGTTCAATTCTCTTTGACTAGGATCTCTCGGTCATTTTGTGCAAAGCTGCTTTCCAGCCAGTCAGTCCCTGGCCTGCACTGTTGCATGGGGTTATTCAGTCCCTGGTGGGGGACTTGGCATTTGCCTCTCTAGAACTTCATGGTCCTGTGAGCCCATTTTTATTGTCAGCCTGTCTAGGTCCTGCTGAATAGCAGTCATACCCTCTAGCATGGCAGCTGCTCCCCTTGGTTTGGTATCATCTATAACCTTGCCAGGAGTGAGCTCTGTCACGACCCTGCTTGCTAACAATCATGATAAACAATATTGGCCCAGCATTAGTCCCAGAGGGTTGCCACTAGTAAGGATCTGCCAGCTGGACTTGTTACTGTTGATTACCACTGTCTGAGCCCAGCCAGTTTTTCACCCTCTCCCCAATTATTTACTCAGTCCATAGTTCTTCAGTTTGGTTATGGAGAGTCCATAGCCTCTCTGGATCCTTGTTCTAGTGCATAACCACACTCACAGTGAAGAATTTTTTTCCTTACATCCCATCAGATTTACTTTTGCTGAGACTTTTGATCATTAACTCTTTTCATTTTGCTGTGCACCTCAGAGATGGACTCCATCTTCCTTATAAATCCACTTCCAGCTGTAGCAGAGAGAAATTTAATCCTTTTCCACCATCTCTTAGCATGTTCTCCAAGCATCTAGCTGTCTTCATAACACCCTGCTAAACTTGCCCTAGTTTTCACACTCTCTCTTGCAACAAGTGATCTAGAACTGGACATGGTGCTCTAGATGCAGGCTCAGGACTGCCAAGTAAAAGGGGAGTTAATGCTTCTCTCAATCTCCTGGCTATGCCCAAGGTAGTGTCTACCTTCAAAGCAGAAAAGGCAGTGAGAAGATTCTGTGGGAGACGGGAACTGTAATATGACCTGGGATCTCAGTCTCCCCGTCACCCAGCCTGGAGAGCTGGCTGATGTGTACCACAGCTTTCATTTGGACAATGTGAGTGCATTTCGTTCCTACAGAAACCAGGACATGGAGGTAAGGAGTTGTGTATGCCCCCAGTCTTGCTCCTCTATAGTGTTTGGAGGCATCTGGGGTTAGACACTCAAAAAGAGCTCCCGGGTCCTGCAGGCTGTGCTATAGTCTAGAAGACTGCTCAAAATGGAAACTGTCAATCCCTAATCTGTATAAACAGTATAGGGATATGGCTGAGGAGAGGGGGCTGGGGAGTCTTGTTTTGATATGCACAGCCCATGGTTGTGGGGCCTATATACAGTAGCCCTGTAAATTTGAATCATCTGTGTATGACAAATCTTAGCTGTATATTGTAGTTTTACTTGTGCAACAAACAGGCTCAGTGGGCCCAGATTAGATTTGCATACTCAAAACTAGGCATTTTTCCTTTGGGAAAATGTGTGTGCTTTGAGCATACACCTGTGGGAAAGATACAGAAGTAGCATTGTGATCCATTGTGTGCAAGGATAAGAGGTAATTAATTGTACTGGTTTTGGTTGGGATAGAGTTAATTTCCTAGTAGCTTGTGTGCTGCTATGATCTGGATTTGTGATGAAAACAATATTGATAACACAGGGATGTTTTAGCTGTTGCTGAGCAGCTGCTTACACAGCGTCAAGGCCTTTTCTGCTCCTCACATTGCCCCGTCAGTGAGAGGGCTGAGGGTGCACAAGAAACTGGGAGGGAACACAGCTGGGACAGCTGACCCCAACTGACCAAAGGGAGATTTGATACCTTATGACACGGTGCTCAGCAATAAAAGCTGAGGGAAGAAGAAGGAAAGGAGGACATTTGAAGTGATGGTGTTTGTCTTCCCAAGTAACCTTTATGCATGATGAAGCCCTGCTTTCCTGGAGATGGCTGAACAACTGCCTGCCCATGGGAAGTAGTAAATGAATCCCTTGTTTTTCTTTGCTTGCACGTGCAGCTTTTGCTTTACCTATTACACTGTCTTTATGTCAACACACGAACTTTTACACTCTTACCCTTCCAGTTCTCTTCCCCATCCCACTTTGGGGAGGGAATAAGCGGCTTTGTGGTTAGCTGCCTACTGGTGTTAAACCACAACATTAGTATTTATGATCAGTTCCACAGACAGCATGTTAAAGACTAGGAGCAAGCTACCTAGTCTTTTTTCCTGACAGAATTAAGTAGTTTGGACTTTACCGAGGTTTTCAGTCTTTGGGAGAATTTTAGGAACATTTTCCTTTTCAAAGGACTAAGTCAACAGCTGTAAAAGGAGGGCTGCCACTGAGCTTGAGTATTGCTGGAGTGAGGCAAGAAAAATAAAAGCTGAGGAAAAGTCAGCAATGGTAATATTTGTTCAGCAATTTATTGGATAGTCATTCCAATGTACCGGTCATGGCTGGTTTATCACTTTTAGATTGATACTCATGCATGTTTTGAAAAATAGAATGAAGATTAAGGTCTTTCTGGTTTGGGTTTCGGGTATTTTTTCATCTTTCTTCCTTTTTCTTCTTATGTATTCTATGTAATCCCACACTGATACCTTAATAAAATATTCTTACCTCTCATATAGAAGATTCATTGTTGTTTTTAATTAAGAAATCATCAGCCAGTATTTGACAGGCCATTTTCATCCTCATTACAAATGTGTTCTTGATTAAATTTCAAGTTTATTCAATATCCCGTAAAGCAGAGACGAGTGTTTTCTCTTTTCTAGTACTCTATAGTAAACATGATAGATATGATGTCTGCCAATAGCATGTGCTTAGCATAAAGTACAATAATGTTAATGAGGTGTTGAAAACTGTATAAACTTGCCTCCTCTGAGTAGAGCTGAATTCCGTAGCTTCCCCAGAAAGTGTTAACTGGCACATCAAGAAGAATTCTTCCTGCACAGAAAGCAAAAAGAAGAAGGTTGGAGGTCCTTAGTCTGTGGCCTTCTTCAGAACAGAGTTTCAGAGTTGAAGAGAAGGGGGAAGGAAAAAAAAAATAATATAAATTGAAGCTAAGTAGAGGATCTCAGTATTGCATGCTATGTGATGGGAGTGTCAGTGTAGAAGCAAAGTATATTAAAAAGGTATGTGTGTGTGTCTTTGTTAGAGAGATAAAGGGAGTATCTGGAGAGGGTAGCAAGCACTCAGAGCTTTGCATATCAAGAAAAGAGAAATTATGAATCTAGAAAGTAACAAGGAAAATCAAGACCTGATGACAGGAAGAGTAAATCTCACTAAGGAACCTCACAGAAACTGCCTAACCCTCCTGCCAACCAGGGCTAAAAAGGGGAAAAAAGCCACAAGATTGTTTCCTTCTGTTTTGGAAAATGCTGGGCATCTTCTCTTCAGAGTGTACCTGGATAGTCTGACATTCTTGCATATAATGTCTATGGCTAGTTATATCTCACACAACCTTTTCATGCTGGTATCTACTCTTTCTCCTTTCACAATAAACGAAATTTCAGTTAGACTGGTTGGGTGACATGGTGTTTGTCTTAAAGTTGTTGACAGATGCCCTGCACTCTGGTTGCCACTAGAAGAGCACTCGTTGCTGAGTCTTCTCCCATTCCATTAACTGGCTGATGATTTCCAGGAAAGTGCCTAAAAGCTGAGGACAAGTACCGAGTAGAAGGCTTGCAGGTGACAGTAACAACCATAAATATCTGTTCTTCACACTGTATTTTAATCTATTTTAGGTCCTATAGCACAATTTCAAGGACTTTGGAGCCTGTCTGGTGCTCCCTGTAGTAATTCTAGTCTGGTCTGGTCTGGAGTGACTTCTGGTATTAATAGTCCTACTTAACTGCACTCAGATGATGCTCCAATGTGTTTACCACCTGCAGGTTAGCATTCTCCACCCCTTTTACAGAACTTAGTATGAGTGGTGCATATGTTAAATAAGGGTGACCCACACTGGCACTGAGGTGTTGCTGACGCTCAACAAAAAAATTGTACAAGCCGAAAAACACAGAATTTATTTAGCATTTTTTCATAGCAGCATGACATAAACTTGCAGCAGATTGGAAACAAATGGAAGTTCTGTGTCTAGAAGAAAGAGGCTGAATGGATGTTTGGAAGTGGTGATAATGGAAAAGTTAACTGATGCCAGAAGCGATTACATAGGAGGCTTCTGCACAGTGTAGCTGCTTTTCTACAACTTTAATAGAGCAAAATTCAGCACTATCCGTTGCCCAATGCCCACAGCTGCCCCAGCAATCTTTCACACTTCTGCAAATGCTGGTTAATATAACATTTTCCTGCTCTGCTGCTTAAGGATATATATCAAAAAGATGGCTTAATTTCCAAAAGGCTGTTATGTATAATACGGAAATAGTGCCACATGTAAACTCACCACTAATACTTTGCCCAGTGCATTTTGCTTGAACATACTTTAATCTATCAGCTTTTATTCCTGATTTGTGCTACAGTTATGTTTTTCCTTTGATTAAAATGAAAATAAAGAAAGGGAAAAGCACAGACTCGGCAGATAAATTAATTCTTATTTTTATTGGGACACATGATCCCAAAATACATGCTACTCTGTACTGAATCAGAATTTTAAAACCCACTTCAAATAGTGTTGAATTGGTAGGGTTATATTTGATTATTTCCACTCCTCCTTCTCTTGCCCATCTGACTCATTACCCTCCTTTAATCTCCCCAGCAAGACAAAACCAAATAGCAGACGTGGATAAGTATCTTAGTTTTCAAATGACAAAACTGAAGTATGTCCATGAAAGTCTAATCAATGGAGCTGAGCAGGAATTTTATGATCCAAGATTTTCTCATCAGAAAATGCAGTTTTGAACACAGTCTAACGGGACAGAGGGAAAGACAAGGAAAAAAAAAGGATATTTCCATAAGGCAAAAAATTTCTGCTTAAAAAGACTCGTGCAGCAACATTCCATTATTTTGTTTTGAAACAACTTTTGTTTTGCTTATTATTTTGGTTAGAAATTTAAACTGAGATAATGATAAAATAGCTCTATACCATTAACTACTTAGATTTTAAAAATTAATCATAAGCTTGCTATATTCAAGTTTAAAAATATTCAGCATCAAAAATCAAACCTTCTGATGATACCAAGAAAAGCTTTGACCAAACAAAAATAAAAGGCCTTAATTTGTTTTATGTAGCACCTTAAGTGTTGTTTGTTTCCCTTAACTTTAAGCAAACAAACAAAAAATCACCTCAAAATTGTGTGAAATATCTTGTGGCATGAACGATTTTATTCTTGCTCAGCATTTGTTATCAGTGAAATTTACCAACAGAGCTCCTTGAAACAAAATAAAGTCATTGGAATTATTGGTGGATTAGACAGGATTTACTTTTCCTTACTTGCACAAATACCATGTGATCTCAATGAAAACTTTCATCTTAAACTTCAAACTTTGACACTTGAAATCTGAATTCTATAGACTGGGGTTACTTGTTTTTTTTCTTTTGGTTTCTACTAAAAAATTATCTCTCTATGGAAATTAGATAAAAAGGCAGGCAGCAGACCCTGGCTGGCTACAGTCAGAAATGTGAGCTCTTTGAGGAGGAGTAGTGGGTCAATTCTATCTCAGTCTTTTGTATTCTGTTTGTTAGGTGTTGAAACCCTGATATAATTTTTTTGGTACTCTGCAGACTCTGTAGAACAGAATGTACATCGCTGCTAGCCTGGGTGCAGAGGACATGGCTTGCAACCACCATCTGGTGCACAGCTCTCCGAGCTCCTCCTCTGCCAACACCTTCCTTAGCTTATGGGGCATTTGGGAACATAAAGGGTGATGGTAAGAAAGAAGACAGAGAGAATGCAATTGCCTATCTGAATCCATCCTAGATTAGTATAATGAGACAGATCTTAACTAAGCCGTATTTATACTAATGTGACACTAACCTGATAATGCATCCTGGGTCAGGGTGTGCAAAGATGGTAATAAGCAGATCCCAAATGTAAAATCCAGTCTGTAGTACTGTAACAGATAAAATACGTCTTCACATTAGACTGTCACACAAAGCATTCTGTTTTAGACCAGGCTGGTTGAATTGAACTTAACTGAGCTAAACTCTATTTTGAAAACAATTCATGCTTTCATACGCTGTGATTTGCCTCTTAAAGGAAAAAGATATTAATCTGTATTTTGAGAACATAGTATGAGCTTTGCTGAGCTAATTCTGGGCAACGTTACACTGCATTTTCACAAACCATTAAAGGGAATCCAGAGGCCTCAATACTTTCTCTGTTGAATCTCCATCTGATATTAGCACTTGGACAAGAGCTGTTGAACTCTCTCAGCAGCAAGAGGGGACTTGGTCTCAAGGAGATCAGCATGGACAGAATATGTGATAGTAATGCTGTTAACCTTAGGGTACCAGAGACAGAACTAATAGCATGTTTGTACTAGGATCAGACCTTAAATCATACCTTTCAGTTGATGTATAAGGCCAGATTCTTTAGTGTCTTCTGGCTGCTTTAAGCTGTCCTGCAAGGCAACAAGACCTAAGCTGAAGTTGACTTGTTGGTTAAACCAAATTTATAGTTTTTTTTTCACTGCCAGAAAGACACAGTTAATCTGAAACATGATTTACAAATACTGAGAGAAGAGAACCTTTAATGATGATGGAATCAGTAAGCTCTCATACCTTTTCAGAGGTATCTTGCATGTTAAAGCACTTCTAACCAAGATCCCCAAGAAATAGCAGCATTCAAAGATATTTTTCCTGGATGAGTAATGGAATCTTTTCCAAAAAATCAGCAGCACTGGAGATCGTCCACAGGGCTGAGTTATGCCTGTCAACTCCCTTTGCTCTGATACAGAATGCACTTATCTTGTCCTTCTGGTTACCTCTTTCATTGAGAAAGGACGTGTTCCTGGTGTTGTTTCAGATTCTATTTTAAACTGTAGATGAGGTCATAATGTTAGGCCATAATTCTTGGTATTGCTTTTTAGCTGAGCACTTCCATCTCTCACAAGTGACAGATCCTCTCTTGCAGGACTGCTGGGCTTTTGCCTGCTATGGCATACTTTGAATTCTGAGGGAAATCCGCAGGATAAGAACACATTTCAGAGACTGGCACTCTAATCAGATAACTGAGCCAGACTCTGTTGTGCCTGGCATATCCTCAGGCACTCAAACAGACTAGTTGCACCTTTCTCCCCTAACCCCAGGAAGGATTATACCATCCTGTGCTTTAACAGCATTGGGGAGCTTTGGTAGTTTATTGCAAATGAAAGAAAAGTTCAGCAAGTTAAAAGTATCCAGAATGCAACATGCATTGCCTCCATCACATGGCTTCAGAGGTGGCAGAATATGATGAAGGCTGGCCTCTACTGGGTGGTTCTTCCATGCATAAGGAATCTCTTGTCAGGGAGACCCATCAGCCTTTGAGATCTGGAATGCTGCAAAGTGCAAAGCGCTCCAGAGGGGTCATTGCTGTCAGCATTGCCCACTAAAAGCCTACAAACATTGTATGTTCTTGCATTCCTTGTCCAGGTGCTTAGCTTTAAGCACACACTCCACCCCTTTGATTTCAAGGCAATAAAAATGGCCAAGAGGGACAGTGGAGTCTCCTGCTTCTCTGAACACAAAAGAAAATCAATAAATCCATCCTGATATAGATGTGTCTTCTTAGCATGTCACAAGTAAGCCTTCTGCTTCATTTTTAAGGTCTGCCCGTGAGGTTTGAGATGCACTCTCTGGTATTTATATAGTGACTCCATTCTCTCCTTTATCTAATCTAATGCATTTCTGAGAAGGGATTTACATGTGCTTATAAAACAGTATTATAGTTCTCTTCATCTCAAATAACCCATTAACTTGCGATACCAATAGGACTTTGGGGGAAAGAGGCAGGGGGAATAACATTACAGTTAAAGCAGACATCGTAAAATACTCGTACTTGCAACTTATGTCTGTTTTTACAATGTCTACAGCACGAATGACCTGGTGGATATTTTTTTCTGTAGCATTTGCTTCAGTCCCTGCAGCTGATGATGCAAGGCCTTGTTATGAACATGGTATGTAATGCTCTCACAGGTGTTGCTAGTTTCCCTTTGCAAGGCAGGGCCAACAGGCATCCCTAAAAGTATCTTTTAAACAGAAAATGCTCCCAGGAGGTCAGGGCCAATTACCAAACCCAGTATAGCCACGCTTGTTTTAGAGAAACAGAGAGGGGGGGAAAAGGAATGTAAAGGAGAAAGAAGCTAGCAAGCTTTCCCAGATGAAAACTTTCATGAGTTTTGAGTGTTGCTGTGCAAAGGAGAAAACAATGCAATACGGATTTTATTTGGAAAGGAGGCTTCAATGCCATGTGTTTAACACAGCATCTCCTTTTATCACAGAACTATCTGAATGTTCTCTCTCACATGGAAGCATTTTTGCCTTCAAGTTTCCATCTTTTTGTATCATTGATACTCCTTCAAAATACTTTTTTTTTCTCAAAGAACCCTCAGTTCTCAAAAGACTTCCCTGGCAGGACAACAACTCTGAGAGATCAGTGAGGAATGAGAGCTGAGGGACTGTGATAGCTGAGCAGAAGTGAATCTTTGTAATGATAACATACGGATGTGAGAGAGGGTAGACATTATTTTGCCAGTGGCTAGAGGACACAAATGCAAAACAACTGTCTAGCTTGTAAGAATCACCACACATGAATATCCATAACTGGATATTCATTATAAAAATATTGCTATGGTTAGACTTCCCTATACCTGTAAGAAAGCTTCAGAAAATGTCGCATTTTGAAATAATGCTGATGCTATCTGCTATTCTGTAACCTATTGCTCTACTGAGCATAGATGGCAGATCTTTTGCAGGGTCCTGTGCATGTAGGATGTAAAAGTGTGAATTGGTGTATGGTGCTGTCTCTTAAACAGGTCTTGGAATTCACATCATCACTCAGTGGTGCCGGAGAAATCACTCTGACTTTCATGGGGACATGAATGCAAATGTCACTCTGCTCACAAGAGCAATTTCAAGAAGGACTGATGGCAAACTTTCCATAAGACTTTTTTGTACAGGAACTGCTGACTGATCAAAAGCTAAAAATTTCAGAAAGTGGGTCAATTTAGAGCAGAATTTATTTTTTAAACATATGTGAAGTGTTGCCCAGACCCTTTCCTGAGCAAACATAAAAATTTTCCATTTTATATTATTTTTTCTTTTGCATTTTAGTGCCCTATTACAAGAGTCAGGACTAGAGTGCAATCGTTTAATTTTCACTAGTACTTTGCTTGCTGAGTAAAAACAGTTACCTTTCATTTTGCATTAAATTTTGGATGTTAAGTCATTCAGGTTCATCGTGACTATTGTTTTAAAATCACAGTTTTTCCTGACTTTGGTGCCAACAGAATGCTCTGGCTTGGAAAAGGTATTCAATGCACAAGGAACATTCCTAGTGAAAAGAGTCCAACAGGGAAGTAAATGTTTATGAATATGCAGGCCCAATACTGATGTCCTAATCAAAAATTTAGTTTATCAGTCCTGTAAAGATCCTGGATCTCTCAGTATCTCTCTCCATGGATATTATATGTAACTAATTACATAAGGTAATGATTTGCAGAGATATCTACTGACAAGGTTGGAAAAGCCATTGCAAAAGAGATGCAGATTGATGTGAAAATTTTTAATTTTTCTCAGGGATTTAAACACCATTTGGGGCCGAGTAGGGTCTCTGTTCTCCTTTCTAGTAGAAGTCTGCTTGAGCAGGAAGAGTGGATCTGATTCAGGTTTCCATTATGCATTGTGGGATCCTCAGACCTTGCCGTCTATTCCCAACCCTGCCAAGGATCAAGAAAAACAGATGGTCAGCAGAGCTCTGCCTCTTGCTATGTCTGCTATATCCTTTCCTAGACTCCCTCCTGCTTCACATTCTGCTCTAAAGCATGCATAACCACAGACTGTAATACCAAATGTGCCACTATTCTGTGAATGCTTTTTTTTTTTGGTCACATAATATGTATGAGAGAAGTAAGATACATTATTGGTAGGGGAGGATGTAACAGTACCTCTTTCCCTGAATGAGTGAAAGCACATCTATGAAAGCAGAATCGGGTTTTTTTTAATAAGGATGGGATATAACAGTCTAAACCAGTTAACCTCTTTGAAACAGTCATGGTACATCCATCATGCTGGGCACCAGTCGTCAGGCATTAGATTTTGAGATGGATTCCCAAAGAAGGTATCATTTTGCCATGCAGTTATCCTTAAGGAATGGTGCTTGGAGGTATGGTGGTTCTCAAAGTAGTGGTTCCAGAGCTACCTGTGCAGCACACTGACCACTCATCTCACAGGTAAAATAAAACACGCTGCAAGAGTAAGAACATAGACTTGTGTGATGGCCACATATGCACTTGTGGCCACTCTTGTTATTCCAGTATAGCTCTCAACTAGAGTGCAAAAATCTTCAGAATTCAGGGCTTAAGTGTTAGTAGGTGACCTTGTATAACAAGGCTGGGACTTCTGTGTGCTATCATTGCAATTCATTGCATTTCCTTCCATTTGAGGAATCTTAATGGTGGTGAGTAGAATGTAAGGATGACCTTAGGACAAGAAATCTCACTAGCAGTTTGCTGTGCCTGCTGGAAATAGAGGCTCTTTGTGGATATGCACAGCCTCTATGCTGCTTGGTCCAGTCATTTTGAAGTAGAAGCAGCCCCTTCCTTGAAAGTTGAAGTTAGAAAGTGAAGGACAAGCAATGGCACTTCATGTCTGGGAAAAGCAAATTTTTTATCTTTGTAGGAAGAGCCCAGAGAGAGGTGAAGGGAGCAAGACAAATCTGACGAGCAGAGGAATCGTGAGAGCAGGCAAGGAGAAGGAAAGATAGCACACAAACGGTTTGAGAAAGAGACAAGGCGCAGATAAGGAGCTGTATCTATCTAATAGATATTCTTCCCCTAATTCTAATGGAAATTCTGTCTCCCAGAACTTGTCAGTGGAAACCTAATCCACCTCCAAAGGATATGCAGTATTGCTCAAAGCATAATCCAGATGACAACAAGGTCATTTTCATCTCATCAGCTATAACACACAGCCTGGCGCCTTCCTCCCCTCCCCTTGCACAAGATGAGGAGAGGACAAGTTGAATGACAGGTAACATTTCTGCAACACACAGCAAAACCCAAGGATGGCTCTTCTGCTGCTGAGGAGAGTTTAACTTGGCTTTTCTGAAGAGTAAGTACTCTGTTGTTTGTTTTGGGCTCTACAGGTGATCAAGGAGTTGCACCGAACAAATATTTGCTGGAAATGCAAAGTTTAAAGAGCTGGCGGGTGAACTATCTTTACCTCCCTCCTGACAGCACTGCCAATGGAAAGCAGAGGGTGTACTACAACCTGGTCTCAATTCAGTGTTAACCCTACTTTGAGGCTGGACAAGATGAGCTTCTGAATTCCCTTGAAACTGAACAATACTATGATTTCCTTGGATATATAAGCTATATATTTATATATACGTTCAGATGCATACAGATATGCATATAACTGAAGTTCTTTGGCTATAGGGATAGACTATACAGGCATATGAACAAACAATTTCTCTCAACCTTCTTGTTAGAGGTCATATCCTAAGAAACAGTGGTCACATTTCCAGGCATGACTGATCACCACTCAGAATCAGGAAGAAACATCTGTCTTAATTTATTTCTTTAGTTTTCTAGGATTGTAAAATTTCCCAGATTTCTTTTGAGTTCATTTCTTCTGGTCTTCCTCCACAAGGATACTTTTTTTTTTTTTAAAAAAAAAGACCAGATGCTCACTTGTGCTGTTAAAATGGATTTCTCTCCACTAAGGAAAGACTTACTTACCAAGATAAGAGTGTTTAAACTCCAGCTCATGCTCCTGAGGATCACCTGCAGTTATTTTCAGTGTGCAAATACAGTGGCTTATCTTCTCAAGATACTTGGTGCTGACACTAGCTGTTGTGAAACACACCTTTCATGTCTGCCATAATAATCTGCACACTTTCCTGAACTGGTTTACAGTACATTTTAGGAGAACTTGTTTCTCCCTCATAGTGTCACAAGCAAAAATTGTTTCAGCCTGCCACTCACATCACTGAAGTTCTTCTTACTCAGTAGGTTTCACTTCTTTCTCTTTCTACTTGAGGACCAACACTCAACTCTATCTACTGAGTGGCTCTTGATGTTTGTGGAATGTTTTTTTGCAGCAGGACAAAAACTGTACTGCTGATGAAGACCAGCATTTCCAAAGCAGGTAGAGCATCCTAATCTTTAATAGCTGGGATCACAAGCAAAGG
This sequence comes from Steatornis caripensis, assembly GCA_013398225.1. NCBI lineage: Eukaryota > Metazoa > Chordata > Aves > Caprimulgiformes > Steatornithidae > Steatornis > Steatornis caripensis. Next base: position 359,843 of record VZSC01001141.1, on the reverse strand, counting down.
CTCTGCCACTTTACTTTACTTCCAGACCCATATTTAATTTCAGTTAGCTTCATTTGGTCCTTACCTTGGCTATGATTTAACTACATTTGCATAGATCTTTGTATCTTGCTGATCCTGACCTTGCATTCCTGACTTGATTTCTTGGTTTGGCCTTGGAACTGCTTTGTCATTATAGTCTTTTCTGGTGATTGCTGAACTGTTGGCTTGTCCGGTTATCCTTACCATACTGTCTCTTCTTGCCTTGCTTCAGTACTGGAGAACTGTGACCTTTCCAGTGAGGCCACTGTCCTTCCTGCGACGCTCCCCCCACTCAGGGCTCCCCTTCCCTTCAAGAGCAGTCTGCTCCTGCTTGACATGGACAACACTGCAAGTGCAGAGATTATGTCAAGGACTCTGACAAATATTCAAAACTTAGTGGTCAGAATGGAGCACATTTGATGGAGGAGTTTTCAGTGAACAGGATATTGTACTGCAGCTCTGCGTCCACATAGTCCTGCTGCACCGAGTCAGGGACTTGAACTATCAGACACTACACTCTCTCTCCCCCTGGAAATCCTGGAACTCCTTACTTTTCCAGTGCATGCCTACAACCATATATTAATCACATATGGCCATACATCATTAGTGCATAACCTGTAATCAGCTGCTTCCCTTTCTTAATGACCTCCAGGATCAAGTTCAGTCTGACAGATGCCGAAGTACTAACCAGAGTAATGAAAGAGCATTCAGTCTTGGCAACCCGAGAGTGGAGGAGAAGGATAGGATATTACTCAATTTATTTAAATTATTAAGAAGAAGCCACAGTTCTGTAACTGTTATATTAATGGACACATCCATCTATCTTGTTTAGGGAATCTGCTACTGAGAGAGTTCTTGCCAACATGGTGAGATAACAACAGATCTGAAGAGTGAGATGTGAATGCTTTGTAGTTTTCTGGGTTATCTTCTAAAACCTGACCTGGGTGTGGCTGAAAGGAGGACGCGAAATCCATACTGTAGTCTGAAGAGGTCACCTACCCACTAAAGGATGAGATCCCAGGTATTGTGTGACTAATAAGTACTTAAGACGGACACAGGTGTGCCTACATTTTAAGACACAGTTTGGTAGGAGGCTAAATAGGTCCTAAGTATCTGAAAAAACCCTATATAATTACAGGCCCTCAGAGGACAATCTCACCCTTCTAAGTGCTGCCCATGTTAAGACTAGATCGAGTTCTGGCTGCGTTTAATCTACAGAGGCACCCCACAGGTGGTATTTGGGGTCAGTGGTGGGTTTCATCCAGGCATCCACAAGATGTCCGTGTGGACAAACCCAGTGGCAAAGCAGCATGTCAGGGATGATGAAGAGAGCAAGGGGGTTCCTGAGGGTGGTTGTGCCACATCTGCCCTCTTTGCTAAACAGATGGGACTGCAGCATCCTGGGAAACCTGCAGTTGTCAAGGGGGAACACTGAAAATCACTGAAGCAGGGACCGAAGGGCTGGCAGCAGTGGATACTTGGCTTACCTCTGCCAAAGCCCTACCTGCTTAGTGAGTAAGAGCAGAATAGGAATAATGGAGACCAATCCTTTGCAACTTCATAATCACGGAATACTCCAGCTGGGTTTTTGCAGGGACTCTGAATCTCTCTGATAAGCATGCAGACAGCTGATAGCCTGTGGTGCCTTATAATCTGTAGTACCCAGAGCACAGCTCTCTCTAAAGAAGTACATGTGAATAGTGTGGCATTAACCTGACCTAGTCACTCAGAACAGTGATTGCAGTAATTTACACTTATGACTCTGTGCCAATGACAAAAGACTGAAATTGAAAGTATCGGTACTTCTATCTTTTATTATTCTTCTCCTCAATGGTCATTTTCATGCTCGTACAAAGAGTTAGCATGAAGGTCAGAGAGATCATTTCACAGAATCACAGAATCACAGAATGGTAGGAGTTGGACGGGACCTCCAGAGATCGTCTAGTCCAACCCCCCTGCTAAAGCTAAAGCAGGTTAGCCTAGAGCAGGGTGCACAGAAACACATCCAGGCGGGTTTTGAATGTCTCCAGAGAAGGAGACTCCACAACCTCTCTGGGTAGCCTGTGCCAGTGCTCTGTTAAGCTTACAGTAAAGAATTTCCTCCTCATGTTCAGGTGGAACTTCCTGTGCTCCAGTTCATGCCCAGAAGACTTCTCTTGTTTTTCAGAGCTGGGGTATAGCCTCTGCTCAGAGCAGGTACCACAGACCACAAAGAGTTAGCACCCAGCTCAGAAGTGAAAAGAAGTTTCAAGGGAACAGGAAAAATGGCAAAAAAGTGTATAGGAGCATTAGTATGAGCACAGGGACTTATGGGAACATCAGTGCCATGTTGTGCTATCATTGCAAACATTAGCATTTAGGAATTTGGTGATTTCACACTCCAAAAGGTGCAGACTGGATATGGGTTACATGTCCCCATGGAGGGTGATACTCAACCCAGCAACAAATACACTTCCTGAGTGCAAATGACACGCAGCACAGCAGCATGTGGGAAGCTGGACGCTCTGCCCCAGCTCGTCCTCACCTCTTTCTCTGCATATTCCTGCTGTGTGGCAGGAAGATTCAGGGACATATCCCAATCTGCATGAGGAGACATCATTACCTGTCCAAGCTGATTTTAGGTCACTTTACTACAGTGGTGGAAAAAGCTGGATGCAGAGCCAAGAACCTGTCTGCTAGTCTCCTTTGAAAGGCAGGATAGCAGGCTGGATGTCTCGACTCTCTGCTCCATTCAAGAAAATCTCGTATTTCTCTGAGAGTGATCAGCTTAGCTAATAAGAACAGAAACACAACTATAATTAATCAAAATCACATCTTAGAAAAAGATCCAAAGAGTGAACCATGCTGATAACTTATAACTTAGAAGACTCATCAACACTTAATTAACAACAGACGCATTGCAAAGTTAAGTAAATTTACAGCTGCAAGAGACAGTGTCAGTGCAAACTGGTCCTATCCGAATTCACTCTTACTTCTAGTGGTAACATTGGAATGTTTCATGGAAGAGATGTGAATTAATCCAACCCAAAGTTTGCCCCAATCCCATATCCCATACCTTTATTTATATTGCATAAATATACATGAAAGGTGGCATTTAAGATACTATGTTCTGTTGTTATAGCAACTGATATTCTAAAAACTGATGGTAAAAAATAAGCAAAGGAAAGCTATATAAGAATAAATGCATCATGTTGTTATAGCAACCTTTTAATTCCAAAGAGGCTGGAATTACATGTACGGTAAGCATTGCTGAGAACCTACTCCCAGGTGTGGATGGGGTCTCTCCTTCCCAATCATGTGCCAGAGAATATCAAGTTGTATTTCTTACTGTATATTGCTCAAAGTTTAACTCTCTTGGAATTATAGGGTACATTTTATATAAGACAATCAATAAACATAAAGCAAAAATGATTGGCTTATCTCAGTCTTGTCAATTTACAGGGCTGTTGTTCTTTAACATTTGTAATATTTTCAAACTGCTTTCTTTCTGTATCATTCTTTTAGAAACACAGCCACATGCAGCGTCCACAAGATTTGTCTTAAAAACATGAGATTCCCCTGGGAAGATATATATATATATATATCTTTCTCAATCTTGTTTAACTACTCCCAAGTGCCAATCAGTTTGTGTCATCTTTTCCCTCATTATTTTCTTCCAGCTCTCCTGGTTGTTTCTTTTTACCCTCCATTCTCTCACAGTCATACTTAACCTGAGATAACAAGCGATTTTGTGCCTGGCAGGAGTGAATATAAATTTACAGGAATCTTGAGCTCTAAAGGGCTATCATAGATCTATTAACAAATCTGGCCTCTTTGCTGATTTCACTCAGCAAATGCAAGAATACAGAATGGGGGAAATGCAGTGCTGAGGGGGAAATATTGTGTGAGAACAGAATGGATCCAGTAATTGCACTTAAATATATAATAAGACTTCAGCCACTGTATACAAGAACACTCTGAAAACACTCCATTAAAAGAATCCTTGCAGAGTGCTTCTCAGTCACAAGCCACAGGACCAATAAATTTTTTGCTTACTGCAACGAATAATAACATCATCATCCTGTAAAGCTGCTGTGAGAGGAAATCTAGGTCTCCGTTCCTTCTCTTGCTTCCCATGCCTGCTGGTCACCCATATATTGGGAGAGTGGGGAACATGTGGGGTTGTTGCTTCCCATTTGCTCTGCCCAGTACATCAGCAGTGCTTGCAAGACATATGACCCAGTCACAGCTAAGCAGTACCCTCTTTTTTTGGTTTATAGCTGGGACGATGTCTATTCCTGCCTCCCACTGACATATCAGGAAACTGCTTATTCTTCCTATGCTTGCTTTAAAGCTGCAGCTTTTCTTCTTGCTGCTGGCGAAGGGGCAAGATATTCACCCTCCTGAGGGATGTGGCAGATGGCGAAGATGCATTTCAGACTTAGCCCTTCCAGGTCAATGAATCACTTGAAAGCAGAGGGACAGCAGGAGTATGGCATGCACCAGTTGTGTGTAGCAAGTGCAGCACTTAATCTGCCTTTACAGAAACTGAAGGTTAATTCTAATTCAGGAAGTCAGCAGAGGAACATGAGTGTTTGCAAATCCCACCTACGTGGGTAAACCTGCCACTTCAGCACAGGGGGAGTGAGACGACAAGTTATCCACGGGGATAGCCAATGGGTGAAGTAGCTGCCAGTCTATCATAAAGGCACGTGGTGAAGCTGAGAGATGGAGAAGGATGCTCTGTACTCCCAGGGGTTACAAACTGTGATAACAAAATGACTTAGTCACCATTAAGGGTGGACTTAACCTCAGCAGGATTTTGCTGTGCAAACTTGTGTAGTGCAAACTATGTTGAGGCTTCTCAACAGGGCTTTCTTCCTGCTTATCTTAGAAACCTGTTCACAGTTGGTGCAAGGCATGTCTGGAGGTTCTCATTTCACCTTACTGGTGAGAAAATGGAGACAACTGGGAAAGATGCTGTTTCTGGATGTTAGCTGGGTAGGATCTAACCCATAAATATTAAACAGAGGATATAGCCTCCCTAGAAAGCACTCAGCTTGAGAAAGAGAAAGGTTTACAATGGGAAGATGTGACCCTTGGGTGCCACAATAATCACTGGGAAATACTGGGATCATACATTTGCTAGACCTAGGTACAGCTCAGCTTCAAGGCCCCCTTGGCTGTGCTGTAGGTTTCAGAGAGCCCACAAAGCTCCTGAGGGCCTGCACAACATCTGTGGGGTACACATGTTGTGCACATCCAGTGCAGAGGCAGAAAAAAGTCACTAGGGCTGTTTGCTAATACCCAGACTGTGCCCTGGATGCTGACCTGTGCAAGGATTAGTGAGTAGCTGGTCCAGCTTCAGGTAGCATTGCAAAAAGAAAAACCCAAAAGTGGCTGAAATTTTTAATTCTGGTGATCTGTCCCCCTGCCTGGACTTTTTCCATTGGCATGGAAATTTCTGTGGAAAAGTCCATTTCTCATCAAATCTTGAGGTGGGGGGCAGACGCTTGTTCAGTTTTCATTTCTTGTTTGTCAGTAGTGACAACCAGTACTTGTTTAGATGTGGTAGGTGGCTCATTTATTTTTCAGTTAAAGCCTCAAACAATGATCCCTGGTCCGAGTTTGTTCATTTTCTACCAGAAAATATACTGGTAAAAAGCCAGGTTTCCAATCAGCTTTCATTCTTGGTCCTGCACCTTGATGGATGTGATTCATTGACTTTCATACAAGCTTCTCTTAACATTCAAAACAACAGTGATTTTCCATTTTTCCAATTTTTCCCTTCTGTTCATTCTCTCATTTTTCCTGTGTCATCCAATACCTCCTTCAATGCCCTCACTAAGTGGACGGACTTTGTGTCAAGACAGTTCTTTTTTGATTCAGGTTTCCAAAGCTGCCAAAGCCCATCATCTGCTCTCTAACCATGACTCCAGAAGGTTGTAGGTCTTCTGAGAAACCGATGGTGTATTTGCCAGCTCCTTGCAAGGATGCTAAGTACCATTTTAGACACCTGAGAGTATCAGGTGCCCATGTTTAGGCAACTTAACCTCTGAGTTCGCAAAGAGAACACAATGGTACCACTTCCCTTATGGAGGTGCAGATATACCCTTTTCAGGATGCCCATCTTTTGTACAGATCGGAAAAATCCTACCCCATTTCAGAGCTTCATTATGGGCTTTTTCATTCTAGGAACTGTATTACTCTAACAATTGCATAAGAAAAATGACATTCACAACCAAAAATAACTAAATCATTACTAACACTTAATATAGGACTCATCAGTAGGTGGCTGGTGGAAAAGATGATTCTGTTTTGACCACTTGGCACCCACCTGCACCAAGTAGAAAACGGGCACATAAATGCACTCCCTACACTGAACCTAGCTCCAAGATCTGGGGAGATTTTACTGGAGAAGAGAGGGATCCCTCTTTCCTTTTCATTGCTTTGCAAGCTAAATCTGAGCACGGTCTTGCCTGGAAATGTATGAGTAGCTTAAAGTTTAAGTGATAGGAGCATTGCTTGTATTCCGGTTTGTTTACTGAGATCTTGAAATGCCCCTACAGAGCAGTCTACTCTCAGAGCCACTGAATATATTAAATTCCAACAAGATGCCTCTTCTCTCTAATCAGAACTGAAAGACTGGTTTCAGAAAACAAATGGGATATTATTTTGTCATAATGGTGTTTCATATTTATATCGCTAGGTCAGAAAGGAATTGCAACAAAAAGAAAAAAATATATCCTGAATGGTTAATGATCCTCAGCAAGCAATCTGTCCAAAGAAGGAAAGATTTCTTTGCCCATCTGACAATTGATCTATAATCTTGTTCTACTTGGTTAGTGTTCCCATCCCCTCCAAACTCTGCCTTGTAGGACTTCTAGGAAACTTTATGGAAAGAGAACTCTCATTGTCACTGCACCCCCACCCCAGCCATTTTCAAGACAGAGTTTAGCCAAGCACTCCTCGCACAGACTGCTAATATTTTCCAGGAACAAGCCCAGCATTTTCAAAAGGGGCCCAGATCACAGGCCACATACGTTCTCAGCTGAAGTCCAAGATTAGAAGGGACTGGTGACTGCCAAAGGATGGGGACATACAAGAGAAACCCAGTCCGTCTTCCCATGACAATTTAGAACAGCCTGCACGTTGCTGTAACTTGGCCCAGCTGCTGTTGCTCATTCATCAGCTGGGCCGTTTCAAATTCTAATCCACTCCTGATAGAGCCATTTCTTTTTTAAAGGTCCTTCTTTAAAGGTCTTCTTTAAAGGTTTCTTGATTCTTCTGACTTTTTGCATTGCTCGCTGAAGGAGCCTTGGGAGTGTGGGACCCACTGCGGAGTTACTGCACCCATGAAATATCCTTTCTATGCTTTGATGACACATCTCTGGAACACTGAAATGGCTTCAGGATGACTGAGTACGGATGAACCAGAACAAATCAGAAGAATGTAAGCTCCTATGTTAGTATGGTATCTTCAGGGAGCTACATGGCAGGTTTTTGCTCATGTCAAAGTTAAAACATTGATTTTTGGGGGTTGGACTAGATGATCTCTAGAGGTCCCTTCCAACCCCTACCATTCTATGATTCTATGATTTGAAGACAGTTGGGTATTATTACTTTCATTTTAGTTTTGCACTTGTTGCATGGTCCCCCAGACATACATAAGAAGATCATCTTCTTCCTATCTGGGTCTGTGTCATCTTCACCGATTTCCTCCTACCTCTCGAGCAGGAAATTAGCTTTTATTATTATGAGTTTACTGTTCTCGTCTCTCATTTAGCATTCCAATGGGCTTATGAGCATGAGCTGCAGGATCTGTGATGCACGTGTTCGTGTATATCATCTGCCTTGTTCCAGGGAAGTTCCTACTAAAAAGTATGGATGGTCTATTTGGTTCAAAGTCCTCCTATTAGGTTGTTTCATCCACTAGTGGTAAAAGAAGTATTGACAAGATTGCCCGGTGCTAGTGACAAAGATGTGTGACTAGCCCGGCAAGTCCTGCTGGAAGGGGAAGTACCAGCCAGCATGCACGAGGGACTAGCGTAGGGAGGGAACACTGTGACATTCAGACTGGAACAGCAACATCACAGAAGCTTATATAAATGCTTTGGGATTAGGGCAAAGCTTTGCAGAATGCAACAAGAGATTTAATCAAAATTGACATTTTCCAGTGTAATTGAGTGACAATGGAGGCAATTGTTCTGCCAACAGTGGAGTCAAACTCAAAACAAAGGTGTATTCGTGGTGGATTTTAACAGCCGACTGTTCAAGCTGCCAAACTTCCTTCTTCTGAGAGAGTGAGGAGTATGTCAGGAGGAAGGATCACCTTCCGTGTTTCCTGTTTCTCATATCTTTCCTTCCATTACAGGGCAATACTGGAGATAGGATGCTGTGCCAGATAATCTTTGCTTGGTCTGTTCCAACACAGTAGTTCTCTTCATTATCAGATTCACCAGCTGTCCCAGAGAGGATACATTACAGTGGACTTGGAAAATAAGACTTGATTGTGATGAAAAGAAAGGCCTGGACTAAAGCTTCAAGACATCTGAAGGTGCGTGCATAACTGAATAACAAGAAAAATCAGTCATAAAGCTTTTCATGAATTTGCTCTGGCATCACCTCAGTAGGCAAATCTCTGCTGGCAATTCTTTTTACGTAGGCTGCAGCTGCGACCTAGCCTCCTGCTCCAACTCAGAGGTTCTCAGACTGTGTCCCACAGAGCACATGGGACTCATTGCCAACAGCAGCTGCCTGCTCACATGGTTCTGGCTCCTTCTGTTAATTTCCAGCAGCTACAGATGAGTTAGAAATAGTTACAAATACATTTAAGTGCTCTCATAATGGTACTTGCACATACAGGCAATTACTATCATTGGCACAGGGATGTAATATATCTCAGTGAATAGAAAAGGCACCAGCTATACAATTGCAGACTGTAATACTGATGGTCTACAAAAGCTCTATATTAAAAAAGAAATCTCAGTATTAATGCAAAAAATCCCTGCTTTAAGGACATCATAATTAGCTGGTAATGCTTAATCTTTTCAGGTCACTGACTCCTATCAGTGCAAATACCCTTTGGGCTTCTAGATATCAGACAGACCTAATAAAGGCTCTAGGTTCATTAATTCTCATGCTAATAATGTTTTTAGTTTGTTGTATTCTTTTCATAACTGGTGTTTGGCTTTCAAAGCTGCAAGTACGATGTCTCCCTTTAAGGGAAGCTCTGTCTGGAAAAAAAAAAAAGCCAGTAAATGAATGATTTGTCTATCAGCTTCACTTAGTTAAATAGTGAACAAAACAGAGATTATTTTTCTTTCTGTCAATGTCACAAACTCAAGAAAGAAATCTTAGAGGCAACATGTATCGTCTTTTTCTCATGNAAGCTGCAAGTACGATGTCTCCCTTTAAGGGAAGCTCTGTCTGGAAAAAAAAAAAAGCCAGTAAATGAATGATTTGTCTATCAGCTTCACTTAGTTAAATAGTGAACAAAACAGAGATTATTTTTCTTTCTGTCAATGTCACAAACTCAAGAAAGAAATCTTAGAGGCAACATGTATCCTCTTTTTCTCATGCTTGGCATCTGAGAGTGTCCATACTTCACTGCTAGCTGTACACATCCAGGAGACTTAATGTGAATCGTTCCTACCAAAGTCTTCTCTTGCCTCACAGGCAACACATCTGTACTTGGACTAACACCGTACTTCATCTGACAGACATGAAGAACCATCTGAGGAATAAGTTGTTCAAAGGCACAAACATGCTCTGAAATCTTCCTTATCCTGAGATTTCTTTGCCCTCTATCCCTTGGAAAGTCTAGGCCAACCTTACAGCCTACATCAGCTGCCACTAGCTCCAACAAATACTTGCGCAGGACAAAAACTGCTGTGATGTAGGGATGTTGCAGCCACTCCATTTCTTTGGCTCTGTCTCTATTCTCCAAGGTGAGGAGGCACTCTGCAGCAAAGAGAGAGTTAACTCTACAGCACTGAGGACTGGATCCACAACATTGAAGGCTTGCCAGCAAGGACAGGGGAAGATGGGTTAGCCCGAGGTAAAAGGGTCATGGCTTTTAGCATCATGTATTTTTTTTTTTTTTTGCTGTTGGGAATAGGAACTGTCAACAAATGCTTAAGACAATTGATTTCCAGACAGAGAAAGAACAATGATGTTTTAAACATCACTTTTCAGCAGACATGGATTATAGAGTAACTGAGTTTCATCACTGAAAGAAAAACAAAACCATAGGATGATTTATTCTCTATTGCTGTTGGTCTTTCTGCTGACCTTTATAAATAGAGGTAAAACCTTTTCCTCGCTGCCATCAGTGCGACCTTCACTGCCCCACTGAATAGAGGTAGTCTGGCATCCAATGGAGTTATCAAAACTCTCCTCAAGACCATACCTGACTTCCAAACCCAGTTGTGTGGATAGAAAAAAAAGAAGATGCTGCAGCTTTTTCTTCAAAAAAATGCAAAAATAAAGATGTAAATAGGTGTTAAGAACATTCTCTTTCCTCTCACATCAGGCCTGAGCCTGTCAGTATGGTCTCCAATCAAACCTCCAAGGATGTCAGAGTTATCATCAACTTGTGCATCTCTCCAGCCTGAGACTGCTGGAATAGATCGAAGAACCCTAGACGTTGATCATAATGCAGGCTTGCCAAAGGATAGGTATTTAGCATGGAGCAGCATCCTTAGCACAGTCCAGATGGCTCTTTGAAGAGCTTTTATTATGCTTTGTTCCACCGCAACAACAGCTCTCAATGGCATTTTTGTTTTGTTTTCTTATCAGGCTCTTGAGAGCAGGAAGCACATGTTTCTGCTGTGTTCCTTATATATACAGTTCAACTACTACCCCATCACCATCTTGTTCCCAGTGTAATGTGCTAAACACACTATTAACAGATGGCTATTACAGGATCAGAGAGAAATAGCTCCAGAGTTCAGCAGCCGTAAGGGGTAGCAAATGGTCCCAGCAGGAAAATGTCAATTGAGCTTTATTTTTCTGGTGTGGTCAGGCTCTTCTCAGCCTACAAGTGAACTGCAGCCTCAGCAAATGCATGATCTCATCACAGCAGGGGCCTCTCAGATTTTACTCAGAATCTGAGTTTGCATCATCATGGCTACAAGAAGCAATAACTAGTTATTCTGGCAGTTCTGAACACCAAGACATGTAAACAAGCTGGGCAGTGTTTTAAAGTGCATTTCCTGGGGCCTTTATGCTCTGCTCTACTGGAGTTTCTTGGCAAATCCAGAAATGGGCCCTTGCCTGTACCTACAGATGGACAGAGCAATAAATCTTTACATTTATTGTTATCCAAAGTAGCATCCAAGTCAGCAAAAACTTACAAATATTCCTACTGTCACTATGAACCTCCCTCAGATTCCTACAAGAACACAGGCAACATTCACTTGATTTGTGCACTAGAATTGTCCGTGTTCTGTCTTTTACAATTTTTTGAGCCTGTTGTGCCAATTCAGGAGCTATTTATGAAATCACATGAAGACAAACTCCTCCCCCCCAGCCCTTTCTTTGAACACAGCAGTGCAAGATGGAGGAAAAGAAAGATGATAACCCAGAGAGAATTATTTAGTGCCAGATTTGAACTTTGGGCCACCATTTCAGCAACATTAATCTAAGCTGTAAATCTCTTTCCCAAATACCTCTTGAAGATAGTTGTCAGAGCAGCTTACGATGTGTTCCTTTACCACTCGTTTGCACATCTGTCATTCCTTAATGTGTTTTTCTGATGTTTGTTGTTTTCTCATAGCACAATTTTATAAACCAGAAAATTAGGAAGAACATGAGACATGACAAGCTTCCTAGCAAGAGTGGGGAACCAGTCTGGAAGATGGCACAAAGCAGAGGACATATATTATTATGACCTGTTCTTCATTAGGCTGAGTAAGAGGTAAGAATATATTCAGAACTAAAACCAATCTACCAGATTAAACAGCAACCAAACATATTTCATGCCTATCTGAAAAGTCTTCTGTGACTTTTTAAAACCTTTCTCATCCTTTTAACCTTGTTCAAGCCAGGAACTTTTAAAATTGCTACATGGAAATGAAAAAAAAACAGGTCTTGCAGGTGTTTTTATAGTGTATCTCATTCAGTAGTATCTGGTGACTCTTATATTTCCAATGAAAAATATATTGTTACTGAGAATACCTGCTTTGTGAGTGAAAAGAAATAGCTTACATGTTGCCCCAAATCCAATTTGAGCAATTATATTCTGCCTTAATATTTTTTTCCAAAAGAGTAATTAGATACAACCTTATATTATCAAACTAGCAACACTGAACATACCACAGGAACATAAATTTGCATGAGCTGTAGAGAGTTTAAAAGGAGAAAAATCCAGAATGGTCAAATGTGGACAGATACCTGAAGGACCTATATGAAACAGGAATTCCAACACGAAAGAAAAATGCCCAGCTTCCTAAAAAAAAGAGTAAACTTGAAAAGAGCAGTAATGACTGTCATGTCTTCTTTGACACCACTGATGTATTACAGGAACAAAGGGGCAATTTCTACAAATTAAAACTCTGAAAATTATGTGATGTCGGCAACATCTCAAAGCAGCTTTCAAAATGTGGGTCTGAATAAACACGGAATTTATTTATTCCAACCTTCAGCCCTAATGTGTTTCAGAAATACAGTGCAACAGACTAATTTGCCCAATATATGCAAGCAGATACACTCTCAAGCAAAGTAATTGCACAGATACTTGTATTAATAGCTACATGAGCAGACTATACTGTCCTTTCCCTTCAAAAACCTGTTCCTCTAGACTATTACTCCAAAAAAGAATGAAACCGTCTGCAGCCACTAACAGCATAATTAATAAAAGCCAAATTAGTTTCCTTCCTGAAAAATGAACCAAGGACAACATCTTCACCTTACAGATACCATTAACAAAAGTTTTAACCTCCCCTGACTTACCACAAAATGAAGTGGTTATTTTCCCCTTCACAGGCTTTTNTACACTCTCAAGCAAAGTAATTGCACAGATACTTGTATTAATAGCTACATGAGCAGACTATACTGTCCTTTCCCTTCAAAAACCTGTTCCTCTAGACTATTACTCCAAAAAAGAATGAAACCGTCTGCAGCCACTAACAGCATAATTAATAAAAGCCAAATTAGTTTCCTTCCTGAAAAATGAACCAAGGACAACATCTTCACCTTACAGATACCATTAACAAAAGTTTTAACCTCCCCTGACTTACCACAAAATGAAGTAGTTATTTTCCCCTTCACAGGCTTTCGTAAATAGGCTCCATCTGGTCCTTCTTTCTGCTAGAAAGTCAAACTGGTGGGCAGAGCTGGGATGGTGTTTGAACGCAATAGTAAACAATACAAATAAGATAAAAATGGACATCTAAAACATTATTAAAAATTAAGATAAACATGTTATTTCAGCTCAAATTTCTTTGATCTATTTACAAACAACTTGCTCGCTAAGGTGGAACAAGTCTTGCCCTAAACCCCAAATCTCTGCCAGTTGCTTTTAAGTATTTAAGTATTTTAAGTATATTTAAGTATATTATTTAAGTATCACCATTCTGAGAGTTCATCCTCTCTCCCTGTTGAAAATCTGGACAATTCTGTCATAGTTTACAAGGGACACCAAGCTTTTGCCTGCGTGGTTTTATGAGGAAAACCAGTATACTCTTAAGTCCCCAGTAAAAACACCAGGAAGTTTCAGGCTAGTATTAAATTCGTGGAACAGTTGCACTTTTGAACCGATTCAGTCTCCTGAGATACTGTATATATTGAAGAAAAAAAATGTTCTGGCTCCCACGTCAAGGAGAGCAGCAGATATTTTCTTTATGTCAAAGTTCTAGGGCAGGACCCTCTGCGTGGTAGTGCTACGTTGACTCTGAGCATACCCTAGGTATGTATGTACTTTGTTCTTCCCTATTAGCCTCAATTTTTCACCTTCCAAAGCTACATGAAAAATCTCACAGCAATTGATCTTTGGGGATCATTGGACTACAGTAACAAGGGTTACATCCAAATGAGGTGTTATCTATTGGCTTCCGTGACAGCATTGTACAGTGGGTCAGGATATCAGCAAATCTGAAAAATGCTCATGACGCTCAAGCAACAGACAAAAATGCAAATCTTTGGGAAGAGCTATTAAACACTGTAAAAGACTGTAGGATGCCACAGATCCTGATGCAGATTCTTAACACTAGCAGAATTCTGTATGCTATAATATACAAATGTAAGGCATACACTTGCTAAACAGAATCAGTGGTCATAAACTAGAGGTGGAGAATGAGAGGCGTAATGCACAACCGGAACCCAGAGATGATAAGCCATATAAATCGTGGGCAAAAAAAATTATAGAGGTTTTTTTTTCCCCCATCAGTATCCAAACTGTGAAAATGCATGAAAATTATACTTCCTCAGACTAGTAGAGAGTAAGAGAAACACCTCTCATCCAAAAGTCACAAAGAGTATTTGTTAAACCTTGGGGAAAACAGAAAGACGGTAAAAAGAGAGATACTATGCAGCGACATATAATTACACTGGAAGGGTCAGAAGAATTAAGTCCCAGATGGGCTGACTAGCTGCCTGTCTTGGAAGAACCACATTCCCCACACCTTTGATAATTCCCTCAGGAACCTGTCCCCTTTTAGGCTTTGACAAGAGTGTGTGCACATATGCAAGAGCACTGTGCCACCACCATTTCATCTAACAGCAGTCAGAACAGTGAAGCTGCAAAGAGACCTGTTGGAATTTCGTGCATGTCTGTCTTCAGATCACTCTCTCTCACTACAGAACCTGGCAGTGGTTCACAGGGTAGAGTGAAGGCCCCATATTAGAAACATATTTTACTCTGATTTCTAATGGAAATATAGTTAATGTGATTGTTTGGCCTATGTGTATGTGTCTCTGTGCTGCTGCTTCTCCCCTGAAACTTTGGACCCATCAGTGAACGAACTCAACTGCATTTAAGAGGGATGGAGGTTTCAAAAATAGCACCTTCAAGTTTCATAAAAATAAATGAGGATAAGAGGCAATGGGATCCAAACTAAAATTTTTCTTTACAACTTTTGTTCTCTACAGTTCAGTTTGGGATCACATGGTGGTGATGTCATCACCAACACCTCAGTGGAAGAAGAGACTTAAGAAGAAAAGAAACACCGCAAGTTTACAGGGAGATAAGAGAAATCCATTTTAAAAAAATTCAATCATCCAATAAAAGCAAATTCTACTGAAAACTATCTTTCCTGGATTCCTTTCTCACACAGGTGCATATTTTAGTCTGTAGACTTGTGCTTGTTCTGCTAGTAATGTCTTGATGATTCTCAACCGCATGCTGTCTTTTTTGTTAATGCAAAGGATGTCACCTGCGTGACTCATGCAGGCAGAGATCATCTCCTATCAGTCAGCAAACTCAGCTGTCTTTCAGCTCACCTGTGAAGGCTGGCAGCTATACCTTTCTTGGAGAGGCTGCTCACTGTAAACTCTGCGAAGCTTTGCTTTTGTTCCCTTTTTCCCCAGTAGACCTAACAAGCCGGGAGCAAGGTGATTGTAAATCCTTTCAGTATTAGTCCCAATCAAGATGATTGTCTCAGGTTAGTTTCGCTGTGGACAGAGGTTCTCAGAAATGCCACAATTTCAGTTGCTTTTGTTTTGCTCTCCGAAGAAAGCAAACAGGGCAAAGACATAAGACAGGTCGAAAATGCAGTGATTACCCTGCTTCTCCCAGCATTTAGTTGCTAGACCTAGCAAGTTGACCAGCAGCATGTTACTGATCTGAGCAAGACTTCTGATTGCGCTAACACTGAGCACACCTGGCAGCTCAAATGGCCATTTTGGAGAGGCACAGATTGCTGTTGCTATTAACTGAAGTCACTGCACCACAAATACACTTGACAGGTAGGTTAAAATGCCCATTTACAGACATTTGGCCTTGCCTACCACCACTTCCGGGCTTCACGGTGCTGAGGATGGCATTCTGACATGAGCTAGGAGTTTGAATGGAGGGGAAACATCGTCCTCAGAATGACTGACAATTAGCAAGAAACTCCCACAGAAATTATGAGTACAGTGTCTTGAGAACATTATTCCAAAGGACTGCCAGTCCAGGGTCTTTCATCAGTGTTTAAATTCAGCCCACTTTCCTTTTTGAAGTACAGCTATGATCAGAAAAGTGAGTCTGTAAAATGAATTCTTAGTGTTCCCTCTTTATTCTCTCTCAGTGACTTCCATAGCAAACATGTTTCATTTAAAACTCAAAAATAAGGCTTTCACCTGCCAGCAAATACAAGTTCAGAGCAATTTCTCATAATCAAGTTATGTTCTTTCTGTTTCATACATCATGACTAACAACAATGATTCTGTGGTCAAAAAGGAGGAGTGGGGGGGCTGTTTTCATGATGGATGTGGCAACATGGAACAGAGCTCGCTTTTGCCTGACTACAGTGCTGACACTAGTAAGATTTTATTTGTGTCAGTAAAAATAAGGGCCGCCGTTAAGGCAGGGAGACCTAGTGCATGAAGTGCCGTTTTTATCACCACTTCCCTCAGCATAATCTCACTTTAAACAAAAGCCACAAAAAAAGAACACCTCCCCAGTGCTTCATCTTGTTTAATTCAGGTTGCCAGAGAGCAAGCAAATTTTTCACAGATGATGTCTGCATTGTCGTGCTACTCTGGTGACTCATAATTCTGGTGTGATTTTTTTTGAGGGTCCTAACTACTGGTTCACAAAACAAACGAACAAAAGCATGGTATGTAGGTGTCCCTTTTCCCAGTGCCTACTCACTGCCTACTTGTGTAGTTCTGAAGCTGAAAAATCCTCTACCTGAATTTGGACGTTCACAATTTGTAATGTTCTACTTTATTTACAATTCACCAAATGAGTGTTGCAACAAGGTTTTCTTGTGTACTGGATAAAAAAAAAGGGGGGACGTTATACCCCATACTTTGCGTGGAAGAATTCAGGGACATAGATATGGACCCAGTGTATTTCAAAGATTATCTTTCAGGTGTCTGACCCTTGGA
>VZSC01001141.1:297801-342350 GCA_013398225.1 Steatornis caripensis | reverse complement strand
AAAAAAAAAAGGGGGACGTTATACCCCATACTTTGCGTGGAAGAATTCAGGGACATAGATATGGACCCAGTGTATTTCAAAGATTAGCTTTTAGGTGTCTGACCCTTGGATCCAAAAGAGCACATGCAGAAAAAGAGACAATTCAAAACAGAAGACAGTTTTCTGTCCATGATGCCAACTAAACCCAGATTGCTCAGACTTAGATTTAGGTAATAGGTAATACCGGGGAAATGCATATCCTAAGATTTGCCCCTTTCTTACTATGGGTAACCTTTTCATAACCTTTTCAACCTCACTGGATTCTTTAGAGCTAGAAACTTGACCAGAGATGGGAATTGAACCTTTCTTTCTTGATAGATGTCTACCCACCAGGCTCTGTGCTATTCTGGACTGAAATTGATGAGGAAGTGATAGGTTCATCTCTTCCATTGATGCCAAGTCAGCTTGCAGCCCAGAGGCTCACTGCACCAGAAGGAAATAAGGAATGAAAAGTGAATGTGCTAATCCAATGATTTTGGGATGCTTAGGACAGGGGATATCCCATGCAACACACCAGTCTCTGCTCCAGAGGCAGGCTTTCTTATCAGTTTTCCAAACTGCCTAGGTTATGGGCTTTTGAGGTCTGACCATTTAGCATAGATCCTGATCCTGCAAATTGTTGCATCCTTGTGTGATCCCCCACTGATTTCATAATTTGGGCAAGTAGGGAAGGTTGCACAGCCGTGGAACATGTGGACAACCAACTCATTCTGAAAATGAATCCCAAGTCCCCTCTTGCCCCTAGTCATGTGAGGAATGGCACTGTGCTTGTGAGAGAGAATAGTGGATGCATAGCTGGAAGTTCTGCCCTTTTATTTTCTGACTTTAGAGGAAAATCCTACTCCTTCTTCAGGTCTATGGCAGATCAAGATTATGTCTTGTGCTCCATGATCATGACAGAGCATAAAATGAAACTGTTTCAGAGCTCCTGGCTTGGGCACTGCTCCTTAAAAGTAAAAACTTGTCACAGACTGAAACCAAGGCACTTCAATGATGAGAAAACCCTGACTGACTCATTCTGCTCACATCTCCACATCTCTGGGGTTTTTTAATCCGTTTCGTGCTGGGAAGTGAATCAGGCCCAAGATTAAAGCATGTCCACATCTGAGGAAAGTTTATGTGTGTGTGTATGAGCACACACATGTGGGTGAGGATTAAAGCACGAAGGATAAGGAGAAGCCAGAAGTGAATTGTTTTGAATTACCATTCTCTGCTCAAAAAGCTCTCTGCAAATTGCTCAAATAGATATTCCTAGAATAAGTATCTTGCATCTGCTATATGGCAGTTAGTTTTTTTGAAAAAAAGTGTCCTTTTATTGAGCTTGGTAATTATTTCTTAACTAATTTCAACGGCCACTTTCTTAAGGATAGGAAAAATCAGCTGTCTACTTTGGCCAGTTTGACCTGCTAGCTATTTCTTGAGAGTTTTTGTGATTTTACTAGTTTACATGAAAAGAGCTCATGGTCTGCATTTTACCAGGCCTGACTGGAAAACACACCGCAGAAAATTTTGATATGAATAAAAACAAGTCTGCTTTATCAAAAGCATGCTGAGATTTAGTGCTTCATACCCCAATAAATAAAGACATGAAAGATTTCTTTTGAAAATTCAAACATTTTCATTACTAAATGCTACTGAAGTTGCAGTTCAAGTGCCTCCTGCTCCTTCATTCTCACTTTAGACTGAGTTTTCTACAGGAATGACATCTCTTACAAGGCATCATGACCTCTGATTAGGTATGTGCCGGTGATGCCTCACATCAGTTGCATCATCCTAGTGGAAAATGAGAAATGGGTCCATCTGAGCCCAGCGTAGAGGACAAATGTAGAGCATGGGGTCCTGAACTATGTTTACCTCCACTCACCACATGGATGTTTTGGAGTTGAAAATGTCCATTTTCATTTAAAATCTTTGGAATACTGATACTTTCACTTCTCCTCCTATTCAGAAGCCACAATGCACAAGATAGTCTGCTGAGTTTTGGAAACACATTTTTTTGTTGAAAAACTGTCAAGAAAAGCCCTAAATGTCATTATGTTGGAGGTTTATATTTACTAACACCACGAATGGTCATAACAGCCACTGTTGCATCAGAAAAGGCCAAGGAAAAGAGAAACTGCCAACTAGACACAAATTTCACAGCAGCCAAACCTTACATTTTCAAGCCATGACTGAATATTATGGGTGGTACCTGAGGTACAGGAGAGAGACATCTCGAAAGGTGGTTTGGCAGAACAAGGGACAGGCTGCAGAGCCACAGCCCGTTCTGCGTTGAGAGGTTAAAGAGAAGACCTTGGCCTCCAGTGCTGCCAGCTTAGTGCTCGTAAAATCACTTAAACGCACTTTACAACTTTCTTTAAAACAGCAGATGAGTGTGAAATGTGGCAAAGAGGAGTTTTCAACTAGTCAGCTTCTTTGAATAACAACTATCTTCCTTCCCAAATTTAAATCTTGTTCCCGTTATTCCTCTGATTCATTCTCTCAGCTTTTGCATCATTTATTTTTCCTCTCTGACTTCTAGAAACAGTCATTCACATGAATGATGAGCATGGGAAGAAAAAATGTGGTAACTTAGCTTTGTCTGCTTGCAGTTGTTACTTCATCTTCAGCTGCTTTCATTTGACAGTTTCACTGAGATCGTGATGGAGAAAGGACTTCACGGCACGTCCTGCTGAGAGTAGGAATGCAGAACAGCTCAGTCTGCCCTGGAGACAGTGGTGGGGAGAACACATCTGATGAAACTTACTAGAAGCCAAGTGACAAAGTTGTTTCACCTGTAGGAAAGCCATTAATTACTGTGAAAGATAGAGCTAATTTTGTGCTGGAAGAATCTGGAACAACATACTGTAATCTGTTGTGTGTCAGCTGATTTACAGCTTCCCTCCACCACAAATGTATATTAGAAATTCAGTTTCTTCTTCAATACAACCTGCTCTCTAGTGAGAGGCATCTTCCAGCTAAGGCACTTGAGTCCTTTAAAGGTAGAAGCTCTAGTTTAGGGAAAACATCTCTTGGAAGTATTCTTGTGACCTAATACACCTCTTGTTTTCCTGAATGCTGAGAGGCAGAGAAGTAACAGTGAAAGATACCGTCACCAGGGGATTCAGACTATAGTACTGGGTCATTGAAAGGCCCATTGCCTGGTATCACAGGCACCATATTCAATAATCTCCTTCAGGAACCTCTTAAAACACATCTTGTAACATTGAGGTGTCCTACCTTCCCTCGACTTACTGGTTCCAGCCCCTCCTGCTCCTGATTTCTGGACTACATTGACTTTCTGTGCATCACTTGCCTGTTGCTAAGTTATGTTCCAGAGAACTCTATGTGAAGAAGAGACTAGTTGCTGAATTTGACTTTATGTTAGATTGTTAACATTACATTAGTGAAAGGTAGACATATCGGACAACCTTCTTCTAAGAAGCACGACTACCATTTGGCCTGGATACCTGAGCAAAATACAAAAGCCAATGGCTTCTCCACTTGTTGCAGTCCACTTTCATGACATATTTAATGAAGGAGGTGCTTTCTGAAGTGGTGTTCAAGAACGACCAAGTCTTGGCACATTAGGAGCTTGGAGAACCACCAGATCAAATCTTGGGAGTTAATTTCATAAAATTACTTTTTTTCTCCTTTCCTCTACCACTAAGGTTTTTTTCTCTTTAGTATACTTCACTTCCAAATATTGCTTTTTCCTTATTACTTTCCATTTTTTCACTTACCCACAAATCAAGATTTATCACCAGGGCAGTACTTCACTCTGCCTGTTCCCCATTACTTACAAGAGAATTGCAAGTAGTAGAGATCTCAATGTTTTCTGTCTGCTGTCTAAGCTTAATGCTCTCTTCTGACACAGCTGACTTTCAAGGCTGAGCAAACCGTCTCAGTACTAGTTTAAAATCAGAGCTTTACTTCTTCAGAGTAGCTGTCCTTGGCACTTCTGGGTGCAATGTCTCTAAAATGACACTTGGTAGTATCTGCTGCCATGGCACAAATCTTTATGCTACTGTACACCATTGTTCAATGCCTGCAAAATTCACTCACAGAGCATTCAGGTTGCTCCTTACTTTGTGAGGTGACCTTTCACAAACATGCCATAAGAGCTGGAGGCGCTGCAATTTCTTACCCCTTGTCACTACACTACTTAAATACCAGAGCTTGCAAACAAGATGAGTCCCAGAACACTTCACTTATGATGTCTGCTGTAAGCGATGTCACACGGTTTCCACAGGATCTTTAGAAATCAGCAGGCTGGTCCCAGCTGTTCTGCCACCCCACAAACAGATAATGCTGTTGTAACATGCACCGAGCTAAAGAGAGGATTAGTTTTGCAGGCAGAAAGGGGAATCATCTTTACAAAAGAAGAAGCTGAAGAATTGTTTCCAACACCAGCAACAGACTGAGGGAATGGACCTGCTCTAATGCTTTGTCTATGCCTCAGCTTTCTATTGATATTTCAGAATCACAATTTAACTCACCTGAAAAGGAAAAAAAAAATCTCTTTTTTCAGTTTTCCAAAGCGACCCTGCTACTGCTCTTTTAATGGATAGGCTTATAATAATAGCATCATTTCCTCTCACTGCAACTTGAAGAGGAGGAGATACATTAAAGTGACAAACTTCACAGTATCATTTGAACTAATGAGTGTCAGTCTGGTCAGAAAGAAGCACAGGGAAAGAGGGGATGGTTTCCCTAAGAGGCCCTTTGTGGCAGTTCGGTAGCTCAGCTGCCACTCTTTGCTTGGAGTATGCTAATGCAGAGAGATCAGTCCAGAAGTGCCTGTGGGCAAAAGTGAAATCCAACCAAGAGGGTTGAGAGAGTTCACACCGTGCCCTATTTCCCAGGCTGAGGAGTCACGGCATGTGGAGTCGGGGTCCCTGCAGACACCGCTCTTTAAGCTCCAAGGAGGAAAAGTGCAGCAGACTGCCCTGGGGCAGACATGTTTTTCTAGAGCACCTGTATTTTCTTCTAGCCAAGCCCTGAAATTCCTCCTGGAGGAATTACATCAAGGGGATCGTGCATGAAAAGCCACACGCAGTGCCTATGTACAATGCCCTGACAACGCAGGCCCAGAGCCCCGGAGTACGGCTGTAACTGACACATGACGGATAAAGATCTGCACAAAGAAGTGCCTCTAGTCAGGCTTCTAAAACTTTATTACGTTCCCAAAGTAAATGTCTGCATTTTTTCCAAGTAGTTCAGCACTGAGGAGATCCCTTTCAGAGCCTCACTCTTAAGTATGGTTACCATTAAGCTGGATATTCAGCTCCCATACTGGGAAGCCCAGATTAGCATAACCACATGCAAATTTTCACACAGCACAGAATAGAGCCAATTTCAGAGTATAAAGTTAGGCTTTTAATAGCTTTTTTTGATCCTCACATTAAAAATCAAGTTCCGCCTCCCCCCGTGAGCAGTAGGGCTAACAAAGTCTGAGTTTCCATTGATTTGTGTCTCATGATGGGATTTCCAGGAATGTAACAAGATGAAAGCTCCACCTGAAGCCTTTGTTGCCCTGGAGGGCATGGGTAACGGTGCGTTCCTGTGCGCAGGATTCACGTGATGGATTTGCTCATAGGGGACACTGAAAAGATCTTTTTGGGGGTGTATTTTCATGAAGCTTGCAGGAATAAAACGTAACTGAGACCTCTCTTTTCTTTCCAATTCAGATGCATTTGGAAATAATGGCTTTGAAATGAAAGGACAGACAGAGTAATCAGAGAGATTTCTTTTTTTTTAAAATGTAGGCCAAAGATTGATGCAAGTTTATTTGCAAGTTAATATTGGACAAACAGGAATATTAATTGTCAAGTATCAGTAATCGAAATAAATTAGTTCACGTAGTTTGTCAGTAGAAATGTCTCTATTATACAAAAGGATAGATACTTTCTGCTCTGCTCCAGTCACTAGCCTATACACATTTTTCTCAGCGGCCATATATATCGGAAGGCTCCTCGTGCAACTTGTGTAGTTAAAGAGAAGTCACAAAGGCTGGAATGCTCCAGCCAGGAACATTAACTTGCATAACAAACAATGTAAACGTTCTCTTTTCCCTCCATATTTTCTAACAGAACCTGGGCCTATGCATGCAATTTGTCAGACTTTGTGACCAGCACTGCCTGTGTGACCCCAGCATCCTGGGACTCTTTGCCGGGACCTGAAACAGTACCTCTTGCTGCAATGCTGTGACCTACGTTACTGTGACAATTCTTTCAATGACTCTCCAGCTTGTTCATGCGAATTCTGCTTGGGTAATTAAAAAAAAGTTCAAAATTTATGTTAATAGCCTTTCTGAAGAGCTATGCTTATAAGCTTCCCCTGTTGACAAATGATAAACAGGAGTCCGAAGCAGAAACAAGCTTTGGCATTCACGCTGTAATTCTGAAAAGTCGTTTTTCATAACTCCAAACATGCTGAAAGAACCTTCAATTGCAATATATAGCACAATAAATAATAGCTTATGTCTACTTATACAAATAAAGAACATAAAGTGAAAACTCCTGAAGTGTTTGATGTTTACTAATTGAAACAAATACAACTGCCTGTTTGCTTATCTTTCTACACCTCGCTCTCGTCTGCTTGCATCTTGTCAGAAACTTCAGCTTTGTGTCTCTGGATCTGGCACTGTCTCTGTGCTGCCCGTTTGAGAGAGGACCTGGAATCACGAGGTATTTATCAGGGCCTCCAGCTGCTACCACAATATAAGTAATTTTATCAACCTAATGTTTTATTTATCTGCACTTAATGTTCCTATTTAAAGGGGAGAGAATGTGGGAATATTAATGGAAAAGCGGGGGGCAGGGAGCAGCCATGAGTTATTAAAAGTTTCACCACATGAGCTTTTAAGCTTCTCTGTCTGAAGCTGCTTAGATTGATGTGAATGCGTCCATATCTCTCATGCAAATTGTTCCAGAGGCAGCTATTTTGGGCAGAGCGTATATTCATTGTGGTGTCACAAAAGGTCGATTAGGTCTGCTGTAATTCCTGGTTGATGCTGATTGACTGTGAGTGACATTTAAGTCTTTCAAACTTCATTATCTAACCCATTCTCTGGAGGCTGAACATGGATGTGCACCTTACACAACCTCAGAACGGACACCCTGAGTTGCAGATTTAGGAGCTTCTTAATTATCTTCAAGTAGGGAGGAAAAGAAACTGTGATGATTTTCTTTTTGTGCCGAAGGGAGTTCTTTTCAGCCTGCTGCAGCGAGTGACACAAAACCCAGTAAGTGAATAGGACCCTGCTCCCAGAGCTCAGAAAATTGAACAGATTTTCTACAAACGTTCTCACAAAAACACATCTGTCAGCAAACAATGAAGTGGAAAAATGTCTTCACCTGAAAATCTGGCTTGTCATGGAAAGCACTAACCAAGTGAAAAGAGAAGGGTGAAATGGGAACTCTTTCAAATCCTGAAGTCTGGTGTTTGACTTCATGTGGACCCTGTAATTCCTACCCAGCGGTGCCAGCTACTCCAGTGCCGTGTATCTTTACCTCGCTAATCTACTTTGCAAAACTGCCAATTTTCACTTCATCTTGCTGAAAAGGTGAAACTTAATTTCTACCGCTGAAACATAGTTTTGCAAAGAAAAGTGATGGTCTGTTTGATAACTGCACATTTTAGAAAACGAGTTCTGAAGAAAATTTGACAGCGCTGCAGCCTGATGCATAGGCACACCCACGTATACATGTGTACAGAAGTGAAGGAGAGGAACACCAATGTCTGCTCTTCACTTTCTGTGCAGATTCCTCCAGGTTAAACTCCAAGGCTTGACAGGATTGCTGGTTCTAGCAACTGAGTGATTTGGGTTGAAATTTACTTCTGTGGAGATGCTTGAAGATACAGGTGAAAAGGCTTCCAGCAATGAATATATTGGAAGTGGATGAAAGAAGCCCAAATCCTTTCTCCTGAACTTCCCACACAGTCCTTTTGTGTGAGCAATGTGGTCACCCGAGGCTGTGTAATTTCCAATATCCCAAATAACGCCTGCAATGATAAGCACTTATTGGTTCTAATGATTGGCAACTTTTGGCAGGCATTTAACAGATTTTTAAACAACCCTTAATCCCTCACAGCTGTGCCTGAATATAGTCCAAAAGAATTGGCATTCCCTCTTCATCCCTTTACTTTAAATATAATCACTCGGTGGTAGTGATCGCGTACATTGTCTTTAACAGTGGAGGAAATCAGCTTTAATTTAACAAAGTGATTGCATCTTGGCTTTCAGAGATGTCTATTGCAAGCGCTATTGAACACATCCCCCAGCCCCTGGGCCCAGAACAGCACTGTAAGCAGCAGAAGAACGCTCTACACGCTGCATCTGTAACTATCCCCTTGGGCAGCTAAAAGGCAGCTTTGACTTAATGACTCAGGAAACGCACTACTCCTGACAGTGCTCCTTCCCACTTTGTCCGGCACTATGTGTGTGTGTGAAACCAGATTTTGTTGTCGGATTTCATTGTGGAGCACGATCCTGGAAATACAAGGAACACATATGTCACCTGAAGTCTGTCATATGCCCCCAGTGCTTTATCTCTACTGTCAGTAGAGCCCCTTCCCTTTTTCTCCTGTTTGTAAAACTTCCCTGCTTCGGGTGTTTAAAGTGCCTGCTTGCTGTAAGTGTGCGTTTATTTGCTTTCTTGGCTCAGGGGCCAAAGAAGGTTATAAGAGCACAGGTAAATACAAGTGTAATTTCGAGTCAGAGGAACCTTTAACAGTTAGAGTAAGATGAGAGTAAACATCATCATTACACAGTCAGACCATATTCATTTATTTATACACCTCAGGGCAATAACTGTTTTGATGGGGCTATTTTAAAATCATTACCCTACTATTTTCTGTATTCCATCCATTCAATTTCCCACTAAAATTTAAACAACCCACTTGGAGGAAAGTATCTTTTTATTAAAGTAGCATTTAAGAAACAGGTACTGAGCTTTTGAGGAATTAATTATTTACATTTATATGAAAGAAGTAACAGAAAGAAGCATCTTTTCTTCCAGGCACTGAAAATACAGCTATGAGTTAGGGAATCCCCTTTCTACTGTAAAAGAAACATGCTCTTTCTCTCTCACACAAATTCTTTCCCTTACACGCACATTACACTCTTAGCCAGAGACAAGGAGAGACCACAAACAAGCGTTAGCCAAGTTTTTCCCTATTAAATTTTTCACATTGACCCTGCAAAACAGCAAAGTGCAAACACTCGCTGACTAGTTGAAAGAAACAAGTCACCAAATAAAACACATTAAACTGCTTTACATATCCACCATACTAAAATAGCCAATACAATGTGTAGCTGATAGGAAAGCAACTTGGATTGACTGTGAGCGTTTGTCCCCGTGACATCGCGACCGCAGCCCATGCCAGAGAGAGCTGCATGCCCACAGCACCCCCTGANTACATATCCACCATACTAAAATAGCCAATACAATGTGTAGCTGATAGGAAAGCAACTTGGATTGACTGTGAGCGTTTGTCCCCGTGACATCGCGACCGCAGCCCATGCCAGAGAGAGCTGCATGCCCACAGCACCCACTGAGCTGCCTGGTATGGGGTGCATAGGTTTGCGGCCTCTTGGGAGGCTTTCTCATGGGCACGGGCACAGGGAGTAGCAGGTTGTAAGCACTCACAGCTCCTTCAGGAGCAGGGGAACTTGCACATCCCTTGTGTGATGTGGGATCCTACTTGTGAATGTGGGATTCAAAACTTTGGACTAGTTGTAAAAGGATGTTGCAAAATCTGTTTGTGTACAGTAACATTTTTTAAGTGCCTGGTCTCATGGTTTATCCATTGTACTGCTGATATTGATCTGAATATTCAGCTGACAGATTGGCAGTTAATTACCTGTCATCAAGTAAAACGAGGAACTGCTTCAGTACTGATCGAGTTTAAACAACATGAACCGAGTAGTTTTTCCCTTCAATACCTGCTACACAATTGTCCATTTTTGCAGACACATGGAAGCTACAGCCATGTGCTACACCTCACAGGGCAGATCTATTACACATGTACAGTGGTGAGAGATAAACCCATCAACGCGTAATCCCTTTGTTTCCTTCCCCATCCCCAAAGTTGGGACAAAATAATATTTTTCCTTATTTTGAGGGCACTTGGTGGCACCTGCAGTACCCTCTGTTGTAGTACCAGTAAGATGAGGAGGCAAGTGAGCAAGCCTGCCTGACACCCCACCAGAATAATGCAGACTGGAGATATGGTGGCTGGTCTTGAAGCACTGACATGACCCCTGACCGCACATGCCCATGTTGTCTGGCCCCAGCCCCAGCTCCTGCTATACCACAGACACCTTTGTTCGCAACTCCAAACGACGAGTCCCAAAAGGGCATGGGTGACTTAAAGCATCAGAGCTTCATCCCATGCTTTTTGTCACAATAGGAAGGCTTTTCAAGGCCTCTTGATATCTGTGTGAGTGACACCTCATGACCCTGGGAGATGTCCCCACAAGGCAGCCTTTTCATCTCCCTTCAGCTGTTAGCACTGCTTCTGCTGGGAGCTTGAGTTGTCCCTTCACTTGCAGAGCCTCTGATGTACTTAGGGGTTTCAGGGTCTCCACATGCTTGTGTGGATGCTCTGTTGGATGATGATGTGATGTCAAGTCGCATTATGTCCAGAGAGATGTGAAAAGACAGGCTTTAATATATGATGCCACTTCTTTATCTTATCCAGCTTCAGCTCTGGCAATTAATGTTCCGGCTCAGAAGTTCAAACTTCCCTTTAGGGCCACTGGGAAAATTGCACTTTGTAAAGTCTGTGAGAAGGATCCTTTCCTCTCCCACCTCTGGATGCCTTCTTTGTGCCTTCAAGAGCTTAAAGCAAAGGCAAGAGCTCCTAGCACTTTCTTTTGTCCTGTCATATTGTTAGAGGCTCTTGGTCCCAAGAAATGTCTTATCTCCAACAGTGTCCCTGCAGACTAAGAGATGGAACATGGCATCCTCCCCATGGCAGAAATCCCTACATCTCCTACTAAGATCCTTCTGGAGAAATTGCCAGTGACAATGTCCACCTCCCTCAAGCAGCAGACAGGCAGTGGCAAAACTTCTTGTTGCCTGAAGCGAAAGGAGTACATATTCTACTTGGCACCATACTGCCAAACCTGGGGCATCAGTGAGCTCAAGAAAATGACTGGGAAAACAGGGTCTTAAAAGCTGCCCCTAGGCCTGCAGCCAATCCACTCCTCGGGTAGATGCTATGTTCAGGATCTCACCGGAGTCGCCCACACCCCTTCAGCTAATTTTCCCTGAATTGATATTCCTCTCCCTCCATATTTCTGAAGTAGTATGACCTTCCTAACTGCTGTCATTTCCCTATTGTTCTTATCTTTTTCAACTCTTGAGAAAGTACAAATAGTAAAAAAAAGGAAAAGGAAGAACAATATTTTTCTCTTGACAGCGCTCGTAATAGAGTGCAAAGAACCACTGTGCCTCAGCTAAGCTTCTCTGCCTGCTCTTGGTCTGCTACAAAGTGAAACCTCTTCCTCAGGGGCTTAAGTCGGGACATTTTATTTCCCAGAAATGATCAATTGTCACATTTCAATCATTTGGTACTTGTCTGCAGCAGCTGGTTCATCCACCTGAGGCAGCAAGGCAAGCAGGCAGACTGGCCCTTCTTTATAGCCGTGTATTGTGTTAGCTACCTTTATCAAGAGCTCACTTCATCGCAGCGTTCGCAGTTTAGGTCACTGCTTTCACGTGAGATCTTAAGCCCTATTTTGAACTTTTTCTGTTATTTTACAGACCAATGAACACCATTCTGTTTTATCCTCCTGCCTTATGGTAGACATTCTTTTGTCCTTTAAAAGTACTTAGGTACAAGCTGTGCGCGGATCTAAAAAATAACAATAATCACAGTCTGAATGAAAGCTGAAGCCATTTGTATGTGAAAGGAAAAAAACAGCAACCATAAACCAAACACAAAACCAATGAAAAACACACTCATCTTGTTAGTTCTGACTGTGAAGGGACTCACCAGCATGGCTGTGAAATGTTGCTTTCATAATTTAAGACTGGTCGTAGGGGCAATTGGAATTTCTCTCCAGCCTTGTCTGTTGTTGCTGCTTACCTTTCTACTCAGAGGATGCACTGTCTTTAAAAGTTTGTCACTCCATCAAGCCTGTGCTAAGGGATTTGTTGTTTTACACTAAGCCTACGTCTTCCGTTTCAATACAAAATCTTTGTTCCCCTCCCATCTTATGTCTAGAAGAATCACTGAAGTTGATATGCCTGCCTGGGTGCAGACCTTCTCCCTGGCTTTGGCATGTCTGGGACTCCAGGCAAAACTGTGTTCTTCTGCTCAAAAATCATAGCAACTAGTAATAGCCAAGAGAGGCAGAGAATCAACATGTGCAAACTCTGGTCCTAGGTCTTGCTTGAATGCAGAATAGGGACAGTAAGTTATTGACAGGTCCTTGAAAATATTTTAGCGTCACTGGCTTTTCTGGGACTAGAGTGGACATGACACATAGCACGGTGGTATTTTAGCCAAGGTCAGATCAAAGTTCTTAAGATACTCTCTCATGAGTAAGTTCTTAGTCTTCATAGTAAGTCCTAAAAAATATTTATTCTGAAGGCAAAGGGGGCTTATCTGCAAAGTAAGAAAATATCTCCATCTGATGCTTCCTTACACAAACTCGTTTGCATAGGAAGCACTTTGATATTGCAGTGAAGGGGCATAATTCCTGCTAGGTGCTGAACATACATGGCTTTGACATTAGGCACGTTTGGCCTTGGGACCATTCATGCACTTGAATTTAGCAAAGTGTCCTTATCACGTACCTGGATCGGGACCAGAATTCTTACTATATGTAGGGTGTGAGTTGGTTCATCTTTAAAACTAATTTTAAATGTTGACTTGTGTAACCTTCAGTGTGTCCCTCCAGATGAAAATGACTCAGTCTTACCCCAGTAGATAGATCTCCTTGGAAAGTTCATGCATAAACTGTATTTAAGGAAAATAGCTTCTAATTATGCAAAGTTATTAACAACCATCCCATCTGATTGTAATGAGGATAATTTGCATTATTCCCAAACAAAAAGCTTCATTAGAAGAGAGTTATGGCTGAAATGCATTTTGCTACAGTCCAGCTAATGATCAGAAAACCATCATTCTACTTCCTTTACAAAAGTTCTGCTGCTCAAAAAAGTTGGAATGGCTGAAGATGAACGATTAACAGTCTGCCAGCATATTCCCCATCACTACATAACCCCCTCCATCATTCATCATTTCAGTTTCTTAATTTATTTGTCTTTTATAAGCTTCCTTCTGCTCTTTGTTTGGTTGTGATGATAGAAATACATCATTGAACTTACACAGTAGGTTTAAATATGGTATTCTCAAATGTGCTGTACAGGGTTTTGAACACACTATAATCCCAGGATTATTTTGGTTGTGCCAGAGGATGGTAAGATCTTCTACTGGTATTATGTGCTAAAGCAGAAGAACAATTTAGCTATTAGGATCAGAGTGATCAATCCATTTGTATTATGAAATGTGGAGATTTTATAATCTAGAGAGGGCTCATGTATAGAAGTTTGTGTTTAACAATGTGGTTTATGAGCCTACACGGGATGAATGCACACACTGCATAATAAATAATCTCTTAGTGCTACGAGCTGAAGTTTCAAAGCAGCTTGATAGAGTCACGCATCTAACTCCCTCCCTTATGTCTTTGAAACTCTAGACACAATATTCTAGAAATAGGAAAGGGACTTGAATAGTAATTAGAAGCATATTTTGAAACCTATAGAGGGAAAAAATGGATTAAGTGCATTGTAAATTGGGGAAGGAGAGAATGACGAACTATGGTTTTTTGGTGCTAAAGGACCAATATACTTTTGTGGCGTTGAAAGTTTATATGAATTATCTAGCAATTGTACGGTATGCTTGCAGCTTTCTTTGCAGAAAGCTCTAACACTTCAGGGTTTGATAGTTTATTTCCTTTTCAAAAAGTAAAATTGGATAGAGGGCAGAGGGAAAGAAATGCAGCTGTTGAATATGTGGGTTTCTTCTTGTTCTTTTGCATGAACTGAATATTATTTAATAGGCTGTATCCATACTGAGAGCTGTGATGAGGGATAATGAAATCCCTCATCTGCACATGGAGAATCAGCAAAAGGCGGTAGCTTCTCTGCTAATGTTAATTGGTGTCATTAATGAAAATCAGCAGAGAATCAGTGGTTTTCTCTACCTGAGAATCTCATCCAGAGTGCTTGAATCTCTTCTAACAACACAAAACAAACTCAAGGTTGGTGTCATATTATGATGAGGTAACAGTTGGCTGAAATTTACAAGGTTCATTGCATATATGTATAATGTAAATTAGTTGGAATTAACGAGGAGTGTATGTGTACGTGTATGTGTATGAAGAGAAAGACCTGACTTTGGGTTTGTATTAAGCTATATATTCCTTTTTATCTAGCCATTTAAATGTCAGTTACTTCAGGGGTAATTTTATTGTCTACACATCTAGCATTTTTCAGTAGATATTTGCTCTGGCAGTCCTAAATGCAGATATGTGGAACTTCTTTGTGCACTGCCAGTAATAATCACGTTCAAAAGGCAAGGAAGTAAGTTCTTCTCTGAGGAAGAATTCCTGGGCTACACACTAATTGCAGGGCCTGCAACACTGAAAAACATAGCCCTTCTATTAACGTAATTTCAAAATCCCAGTGAGGCTACTTGAGCCTTCACTGACGATAACAAAGAATAAGCAAACACCAGAATCAATGAAGCCCAGATTTCTACGGATTTGTGTATTGTGCTCAACTGCAATTTCCAAGGTAATATAATTCCTGATTCGAAGTGTTACCTGTGTTTCAGTAACCAATCCAGGATGGATTCTGCATGGATTCTCTAGTCTTTAGTAAAAGGTGAGCTATTCTTGCAGTTTTTCTCTCATTTATGGGTCTCGAAGTCTCTTCTTTCTAGACAGCTATTTGCATTAAAAATTAGGAGCTTAGTTACCTTCTATATTTCTTCCCTTTCTATTAAATTGTATTGAAATCAGGAAGCAAGTCGAACAGTTGTGGGGAAGGGATTCAAAGTCATGCAGACAGGCTAACTGTATGTATACGGTGTACATCAGGAAAAAGAAGAAGATAAAGATGTTCCCAATTCAGACAGGTGAAACTACAGTCATTCTATGACCCTTCAGCATTGTTTCCCCCATCTTCCTTCCTCATAATACTTTGCTGGCCCCTCTTCTCTAATTCTTTGTCTCCCATTCTTTCCTGCATGCAGCCCGTTTCATGCATCTCTCTCTCCCTGTTCCTACTCCCATTTTTCTCTTGGGAATGTCTTTCTTATCCTTTCCTCCCTGGAGTTTCATAGATCAGCAGAGTTGCTTTTGCTCTGGGGTTACAATATAGAAAACAAGGCAACAGAGGAATTTTGCTTTGAAATGACAAGCTTGCCTAAACACATCCAATGCATTCAGTAGGAATGCTTTTCCCTCCTCCCTTCCCTATGTACATTTGGTTCTCTTAATTGTTCGTCTCTATTCAAAGCAATTTCCTTGGCATACACATTTTCACTAAAGGTAATGAAGGAAGGACAATTTAGCATCCCACCTGTGACAACTCACTGATTCAGATCACGATGACCTATTGTGAATACTTGGGCTTCAGTCAAGTTTTTGATTAGTGGAAAGAAGTAACCTCTGCATGATTAAGATTGTAGCCAGAATTTATTTATTCTGAGCCAGTTTAATTTAAAAGTAAAAGTCTGTTAATTAGATGAAAGATGAAGGCAACTCCATAGCGCTCACTGGCAGAATATCTGAGAATTTATAGTGTGTCTCACTCACTTCATATTCTGAAAAGTTTGTCATGTATAGTCTGCAGAAGAGGCATAACTTATTTGTAGGCACATTGTAAGAAAAGCAGAGAAGCAGCTTGTAAAATACGGAGTCTGAAAAAATTGGTGTAAATCATATCTGGAACAATTTGAAATGATTCTTGCTCTACTGTCATGCAATAGCTCATGAATAGTTTGGCCTAGAAACTTCAAATATTATTTATTCCAAAGGTCCTCGTATCTCCCCCACTCTGCATAAAAAGAGGAGAGGGCTGGTGACCTTGGAAGCTATCCCCTAGAAAAGTGAAAACGGCACAGCATCCTGACGTGATCTGAAATAGCTTATTGAGTTTGTAACTGATATTATAGGCTTCTGAAGTCACAAAGTAGGAGAATGGACAGCAGCAGTCTGTACTGCTGTTGGAGACGGAGCTTCGATTTCCTTGCAGCCAGCTGTTCTTTTAGTCACATGCCAGCACCAAGTCTTAATGCATAGGGACTATTCATACCACCATCATCATCCCACATAAAAAGCACCCTCACATGGAACTTCTAATTCTGTGACCCCTCTGTTAGCTCCTTAAACCACTGTGCCCTGAGACAGACAATCATTTTCTCATTGACTCTTGTTGGTCTCCCAGTTTCATATCATCATTGGAGCACTCAAGAAATATTTAGGAGTGAAGCAAAGGAGTTTTTCCTTATGATGTATCTTCTATCATCACCATGTTGCTGTTGATGTCATCTAGAGTTAAAAAATTCACTGCAGCAAAGAAAACAGCATGGCAGTGTCAATAAGTGATTGCAGCTTTAGCAAGGAGTACACAATGAAATCCAAAAATTATCTGTCAGATAATCACAAAGCTTTATGCTGCAGGCTGCACATGTGAATGTCATACGATGTTTATTAAAAATAAGTGCATTACAATAGGAAAAGTTATTTGCTTACATTTGTGAATGTACATTGAAAATTTGAAGAACAAATGTTATACAAAAAGAGCTTTTTAAAAATACCTGGAGTTGAGGACAGAGTTAAAGCAAAATTTACTTCTTCCCCCACTCAAAAAAACAGAGGAAGAATGTGAAAATATAAAGATAGGGCTCCCCAGATAATAATATTTTGGTGTCCATAGTTCTTCTATCCTCCACTCTCCTCCAAAAGTAAATGCAAGCTTGTTACAAGTATCCCAGCTCATTAACATTTCAAATTGTCCTTCTATCAATTTAAATATGAATAGATCATTGTGTATGAGGGAGATGACTCATTTCAGTGGCTGAAACTGATGGTCAGAAATTGTATCTCAAAACGTTTTTTCAGCAGAAAAATGGGAGCTCCAGTTATAAGAATGCCTACTTCTGCCAGGTGTGTGTACGAAATACCTTCAAACCTGACTTCTCTCATATTTTCCTTGGGTAGTCTGCTGTGATATTTCATGCTGTAGTTGGTTTCCTTTTGCCATCATCTTATTCACAGAAGAATTTTGCAGAAGAAGTAGAGCTCTCACACTTCCACAAGTACAGACACTGAATAACTGGATGCTAAGAGGTATCATCCACATAGTGAACTCGCTACACAGAAGTTGGAGACACCACGGACCTAAACTTGGCAAAAACAGTATTAGAGAATCATATTGTTTAGTTTTGTGCCGAACTATTTTGGCCTTTGCCTTTTTTTCCCTCTAAAGAGAAACATGAGGATTTTTTTCCCCTTTGCCTTTTTACAAGAAAATGGTAAAATTGACTAGTCCAGAATATAAACAAGCTCCACAAACTTCAATTAAATTATGAAAAGACAAGAGACAGAAAGAAGCTTTCCAAAGCTGTTTGTTTGACGTGAGTTTTGAACAGAAAACAAAACATCATCAACCTTCCCTTACTAATTGTTAAGCTTCCATCGAGCAACTTGGAGCTGTTGAAAACTGCCAGTAAATGAACCAAACTAGAGTTATTTTTTTCTACTGTTCAGAGAAAGAAATGGAGGTTGTTGTTCTTTTCTGTTCCACTTGATGGTTCTGCGAATCTGCTCGTGTGCAGGTATGTTTTCAAAGCCTCAAATTACACACCAATTGTTAAGTGAAAAGACAGCCAATATTGTGTGCAGAAATTGGCAGTAAGTGCTATTTGGAGCAGTTAATCACTAATTTTACATTAATGTTACATATTTTTATTCCTTTTAGTGCTGACTGATACAAAACAGCATCCATGGTAGTGAATTAGTGACAAAGTGACCTGGTAGTGAATTAGCATAAATTCTCTTTCAGGGCAAGTGATTATTTCTGTTACAAATTAAGCTTTAAATAATGTTGGTAATCCTAGTTAAAGTTTCACTACGTATGTTTCAGGGAAAGCTTGAATTCTCAGGAGGGTGTTTTTATTTCTGGAGATTGACATGTCAGATTCTTGAGCCCTAGGCTGTAACTTGCAATTTTCCCATAGTAGATTTCTTCTGGGTTTGCACTGAAATAGCTGTTTACTATGTCTTCTAAATCTACCTTCTATTTCTTGAAAACTTGGAAGCAAGAATTAAATGCTTTCTTTTCACTCTGCAGAGCTGTCAGGGAGTGGGGTTAATGTACATTTATTTCTACAAACTAGTGATGGTGAATATTACATGTAAGTATGTATTTGCGCAGTAACTCTCAATCTGCAGTCTGTGACATCTGGCCTGTTTTTAAGTGAATAAGCAAGCCTTACATTCCCTGTACAGAGACATGAAGTGTCTTCATTTAGGGATCACAAATTCATAGCTTGAAACCCATAGTGTCTGAGGAAGCAGATGAGTAGGAGGTATAACTCCTCTCTAGGTCTCTAGGTATAAACAATTTCATATAAACTGTCCCAGGGTGCAACCAAAAACCAAGATGAAAGCTCATGCACCCTCCCTTTTCTTTTCTTTTCTTCTGCTACCCACTAGTTTGGCTCCTCCTCTACTTCCCTTTAAGAAGGGAAATAAAACCAAACAACTTCTTTTATCTCTTCCAAAGGACCATGGCCTCATCCTTTCTAATCACCCTCATAAAAGTCATTTTCTGCTATGAGATATATCTGAATAAAGATCTCATATTTTTTCCTTTCCCTGGATCTGTACTATCCACCTCCAGGCAGAAACAAGAACCCCACTATGTCTGAAAACAGCCAGCACATGATTAAGGCCATCACAACAAATAAACGTGAAATAGCAATGCTCATCAGAGCTGGTGAAAAAAAAAAGTCCCTTCATGCTGCTAGTGATCAGCTCAGTCCTTGCCAGTGGCTTGTTTAGGTTTTGTTCCTCCTATTGACTTGAAGTGTTAACATTGACCTTGGATTTTGAGGGGCAGCTCATGTCAGCATCCAAATTAGCTTTTTGCTTGCTTTGTAATTATTATTTTATTAATATTAATTTTGTAATTATTGATGTATGAAGTACCCTTCACAAAAGACCCTAACTCAAGTGTCTCTTCAGCACCTTGCTGTGCTGGCGTAGCCCTGTCCAACCGTCTCTTTTGCTTCCACCTTCCCAAGGAGCAGCACAGGTAGATGCTCCCATTTCTCGTGGCTGACAGAGGCTACAAGGCCCCGGGTGTCTCCAGAACAGGAGTCAGAGACCATGCAACATGTTTTCATGGGAACACAACGTTACCTGGACACCTGGTTCCTCTTGACGGCCACATCTGGTCTCTGTAATGGGTGTTTGAATATGCTGTATGAATAGTGTGTGCCTATGATTTCTGATGCTTCATGTGTGCTGGTGTTTCTAATTTCAAGTAACTGAGTTGGTTTTGTTGATGCATGAAGACAGATAGTGACATGCTGCTCCTTCCTTACAAAAACACACATACACAAGAAAAGGCAGAGGGAATAGAAATAGATAAACAAATGCACAAAAATGGTAAGCATAAATATTGCAGATGTAGATATGGCAAAAATACATGGCAGGCAGATCTCTAGAGAAACAGATGGATAGCCCACAGCAATAAGTAGTAGCTGTCTACGAAAGATGGGCAAATGCAGCGGTAAATGACTTGTGACTCTTCAAAATTTAATTTGCCATGAAAGCTCATCATGAATGATGCAAGGGCAATACCTGGTGGGAAACTATCCAGCACTACTTCTTTTCTTCTTAACCTGTGGGATGGAAAGTTATCTGACGGGTTACAATAAGCAAACATGAATGCAGATACACAGAGGTATCTAAGCACTTGACAACTTTCAAAGCTTATTGTCAAACCAAATTAGCAGAAATCTTCCACGTATGAGCAGGCAGAACAGCAGGCAAGACGCTAAAATGTCTGCAGTGAAATCATTGACTTCCATGGCATTCTTACAATCCTCTCCTTCCCCTTGACCTCCATTTGCTAGTTCATAAGATATTAAGGTGTCAGCAGCGAAAAGCAACTGCTGAGGAAGATTACAACAGCCTTATTTACTCCTTAGTCTCTTTCCTACTTAATTTGCTGATACCTGTCAGTTGTGATATACCTGAGAAAAGGGTAAGGGCCTTTTTTTCTTTCTCCATAGACCTTAAAGAACACTTTTAAGCACTGTCCCTAGTCTCTGATAAGCAGACTATAGCTGAAGTTGTAACACAGCATGTAAAATGGAGATAAAGTACCCACGGAAGTCTGGCTATCATATGGCTGTGGAGGGACTGTGTGGAGGGACTGTGAGGAAGAGTGATGTATAGAATTGTGCAATTACATACACATCTTGATCCTCAGACATCTCCTTGTCCTCAGTTTGGAACCCTTGTTCTCTATTTACCTTATTATATTTTGGTTTGAGTAGACGGACACCTGTAATGTGCAAGTTTCCCACAACATGAGATGGGAACCGTTTTGTCGACAGGGCAAATGAACCTGCCCTAGAGCTGATGTCTCCTGATTCAGCTACGAGCTCCTTCCTTGTGGTCCTTCCACCTCACGTGTCACTACTCTTTCAGTGCTTTGCTAGATTGTCCCTTACGAATGTTTTAAAGTTAAATACACATTTCCATGTACACAGTTCTCAGCCCTTGTTGGTGTTACACAAAAAAATGGACCTTAAGTCCCACTTCCCAATGGAGAATCCCAAACCTCTTCAGACAAAATTATCCTTCTCTGTCCTTATTCTACCACACGCCATCAAGCCAGCTTTCAGAGATCTCCGTCCTCTCAGCATTCAGTCTTGTCTGATGTCCTTAGGGAAGTAAGGAATTAAATGGAATGTATTTTTAAGAGAAAAGTAAGAAAGCCCTCCTGCTGGAGCTGAATAAAGTTGAGACAGCTCTGTCAGCTGCATGTCTTCACTTTGCAGGGAGCCGTCAGTAAGCTCTTTAAAGTTGGGGAAATTATGCAGGCAAAACAATTGTGTGTGTCACTCGCAATCTGCATGCGCAAATTGCACCATGTTGAAAGCAAGGAAATTCATTATTATTTATATAAATAGATCTTGTAGATTTCATTAAGATTAGGTCAGGCTGTGGATTTATCACATAGACTTGTTTGCACTTCCTTTAATCTTCATTTGAAAATTCTGATTAGTGCCACAAAACTCTCTTGCTGTTTACTGCAAAATCTTACTTCTTTTCTTTTTGTCAGGAAGACTCAGAAAGAGGGAGAGGGGAGGGAGCAAGAGAGAGAAGGGGGCTTCAAAGCTAGTAGCCAGAAACAGAGGGAACATGAAAGTGGATTTGCTTGAATCAGGAAAGGAAGGGAGGGTGGGGGAAGCAAGCTCATTTGCTGTCTTAATATCGCTGGTGGAGCAGGCTCAAGCAGGATCTCCTGATAATGCAGCAGTGGTGTCAGAACAGTGCAGCTCAGTGGGGTCAAAACCCTAGGGACA
This sequence comes from Steatornis caripensis, assembly GCA_013398225.1. Taxonomy (NCBI): domain Eukaryota; kingdom Metazoa; phylum Chordata; class Aves; order Caprimulgiformes; family Steatornithidae; genus Steatornis; species Steatornis caripensis. Next base: position 320,699 of record VZSC01001141.1, on the reverse strand, counting down.
TAGAAACTCCTGAAAACTGGGCAAGTGGTGCTTCCCCCTCACTTTTGAATTCATACAGGTTCTTGCATCCCTTGAGTAGTAGTATACAAACCCTCCCTGGTGGTCTATCAGATGACATGACGAATGTCTGTTATCTTCAGTTTGCTCTTCTCCCATTCTCTCATGAAGGAAAGGGTGCATACCAAGTATTACATGTTATTTTGGAATATTTCTGTTGAGTTGCTAAATGTTGTGCTTTACATGGACTGACATCTACAGTTCTATAACCAACTAGCTTTCAGATTTTTTTAAAAAAAGGTGATTTAATTGACGTCATTCTATAATAGGTAGTTGTTCATAGTGCTAACTTCCTCTGGTTAACCTGGGACTCCATAATATGAAGCTAGAGATATGTAAGGCTGCAAGAAGCAACAGAACTGGAGTGTCAAAAAAGTCTGAGGAGCATTGAGGGAGGAGTATGTGTAGGGCCATGGGGAGGCAGTGAATGATGCTGTGGGGGAATCTGGACGTGTGCGTGCTTAGCAAGTGCTATCGCACCAGGGCTGTAACACGACCTTTGTCTGGCCAACCTTGTCTATATTTTTTTCCATGATTTTTTTTAAAGTCTCTGCTTCCTGCCATGCTGTATCAGAATCCCATATGAATCACAAAGGGAGAAATCCTGTCTTCTCTTTTTCTTCTAAACCTTTCCTTTCTTGTAGGTACTCCTTCATACCTTCATTTAAATGCTGGCTGCTCTTGAAACTCCTTCCCAACAGTATCTGATAACTAGGTCAGTTTTTTAGCATCTAATTTTGTTACCAAATACTGAATAGATACCTAAGGGTATTTAAAGTGCATGAGGGGTCTGGATTTGCATAGTCAACACTCAGCTTCCCCCAAACTCCATTCTAGAATAATGGCCCTGGATTGCTCTTCAGTGATGATGCCCATTACTGCATGGAGGAAAAATAAAACTGCTTTCCAAAGATCCCAAGGGTGGAGACTGGGGGAAGTATGCACAATGTTTTTTCAAAGAAAGTGTTCACAGGAATTGTTTTTCCTTTATGAGTAATATGCTAGAAGCTAAAAGAAATTGTAAGTAACAATACAAAATTAAGTTTGGTGAATGCACTGAAGGGTAATCCTTAGAGAAACCTTATCTATCTTGAATATTCAAACACATCAACTTGTTGGGCAAGATGGCAATTACTGCACTACATATATTAAATTTGCTCCTGTATATACAATATTATCTTCCATAAGGAACAGTAAACTGCAGAACATATTTCAGTAAATACTCTTCTGAACAAACAGAAATGGCTTGAGTGTGCACTTCTGTGCATAATAATGTAGCAATGAAATATTGCTCTGACAGAGCTGCTGAGTGTAAGGGAGACCACATCCTCTGAGAAGTTCCTCAGTGTTAGCAGGTCCTTCTTTAAAGGCTGGGAGAGACAGGTTTTAGGAATTCTAATGTCTCCTGACCTGGGGTGGGAATGTGGGTGTTCCTTTTGTACAGGTAAATTAAAGAAAAAAATATAGTTCCATTATTCTTGTAGACCGTGCTACAAATCCAGAGACAGCCCAATCCTTCCATATGTACCCATATGGATGCATGTATACTTATGCATATTTTTGTGTGTGTGTATGTTTATGTATATATGCATATTTGCAGTTACAAGTTTTCAACCTGCAAAGACGCTGTCCAAAAGTTTAAAGCAGAGGTGCCTCCTAGCTGTCGTGGAGGTTTGTTCTCAGTTTTTTCCTTCATGTAACCACTTCTGTATTCTTCATGTGACTAAAATCATATGTCCCCTTATATTTCAGATGCATGTCTAGTCATGTGGTAGGTTGCGCAAGCCAGCCTTTTTGTATGACTTATTACATTAGTGCACAGTCAGCCATCAGCCAACTACATCCAGCAAGCTGGATACAGTCTTCTGTATGGGCTTTGGAGAACTTGCATTAATGAACCAGTATTCAGGCCTGGAGCAGAACAGGTATATTTTGACTAAATTCTTGTTGTCAGAAGATGCTGATTCCTCAAAATTAAGCTTTCAATTAAAATGTTCTATTTGAGGAGCCAGGATGACCTTTCTGTTTTAGAATAGAAAGTAAATTCTAGTTTAAAAATTAAAAAAATTAACACATCTATTTAAAAATGCAGTATTTTGAAATGTTCAGGAGAGAACAGTTCATCCATTCAACTGAGTATGTGGAAAACTGAAATATCAGCATCCTCCTCACTTGAGGTAGGATTCTTCTTCATCACTCTTACCAGTTTTCATGGTGCTGTTAAAATTCTTCCCTTACTGAACCGCATGTGTCTCTCTAGTCACAGTACTCTTCTGCCTGTGTTTCTTTCCTCTCTGCAGAAGTTCTGCACTGTACACAGTAATATTTTCAGATGTAATTGAAGGGAATAAGCATTGTGTCCCCTCTTAAAAGGCACCCCGCGTTTTTGGGAAAGAAAACAGCCACAGAACGTACAAGTGCACGTTTGGATAAGCATGTTTTTCTCTTGGCTTCCTCCCCTCTGTGTATGTTATGTTGAAGATTTCAATACGAAATTCTGTAATGATGCAAACAGGTTAAAGTTCATTGTAATAAATATATCTGCAATTCTTTGTATCAGTAGAGAATTTGCTCTATTTTATTTTTTTTTAAAGATGTCTCTTCCTACTGCTGCCCTCCAAGCTTCCTGGATTGAAATGTTTTCCCCTTCTGTTTTTGATGCTGCTTCACCATGGAGGCCAGAAAGCCATGGAATCATCAGTGGAAGAGCCATCAATTTTCCTTTTTAATTGCGATGCAGTGAACTGAGAACAAAGTTGTTGGGTGCGATGGGGTGAGAGGCTCAATTCTAGCTGAGGTGGGTGGGGTGTGGGGTATGAAATTTCCAGCAGAGAGGACAGTAGCCGCCTTCTGAAGAGACAATAATTTCTTGACACACTTTAACTCGATCACTTATGATTATCTGACTTTATCCTTCAGCAATAAGCATAAAAGGCTCTTTTAAGTTGACTTAAAATACACGTAAAAGGTTGCACCAGTTCAGTTAAATTCATTTTAAACCTGATTATTTTAATCAATGCCACTTTTGTGTGCAGAAAAGATCTAAGTGTTATGCTTAGTGGATGTAGTGAGTCCTATAGAGGGAACTGAAATGGCCATTTTTTTCTCACAATCACACCCCACTGGGACTGACAAAGGAGTTTTAAAAGATTGAAATCTGGCTTTCTTGGACACTTTCCTATTCAAGATATTCCAAAGAGCTTTTCAGAAATAAGCTGGATGCTGGTGCTACAGAGACTGCACAGACAAACACAGAGACTGTTAATTCAGCAGCAACAGCTCCGAAAGAGCTATGGAGGTTAAAGTCTCTATTACTAAAAGTGACAATGCTGGCAACCTGCCTTAGAAGTTGCTTCTCTGGGCTACCTGTGTGAATGGCCTTCATCCTGATGAGCCTGGATTTCCAACTGGCACCAGGTGCCATTGCAGTATTCATGTCACTTTAGGAAGCTGTACAGCAAGCTTACGTGCATGGGATGAGTCCTGGAAAGTTAGTGGAGGATGCTATGAAGGTGGACCAGAACAGAGCCTTCCAGGGGGGTGAGGGGCAGATATATGGGAACAGAAGCCAAGAGACCAACTAGGATTGCTGGCATGACATGAATACGTTATGGTTTCTGCCAAATTCAAGCTTCAGTGAAGGACTTTCAGACCCTTTTTCTTGGGCTGTCTTGGTGCATGGCAGCTAGACAGAGACCGAAGACTGCTGCTGCATACATAAACAGTAAGAACCAGCATGCAGTTGTGACACAACGCACATATAGGCACCATTGCATTACCCAAAGACATCCCAATTAAATGGAATTACCATCCTCACCAAGCGATAGCTATCACTATTAAATGTCATTAGGCTTAAATTAGATTTGTTCCAAGAGATGTCCCGATTAAACGAATTTCCTGATTAAATCCAAGTGGCATGTACTTTAATATACTATACACATGTGGTTTTCCTAATCTTATTGTTTCATTGACTCCAGGTTTCTGGCTGCCACAGCATTATGTCCTTGCTTAAACCCTTAAGTGCTAAGGATCTGCATACACAGGCCCTTTTATCTTTGCAATGTCATTTTCCCATTTCATTAAAGGGAAAAGAGCTGGTTTCAAAAATCAAGGCCTTGATCATGTAGGAAAAATGATAAATGCAAAGCTAAATCTGACACAGTTGATTTGGGAGTCAACTGAAATCTTCTCAGCAGATTGCAAGCTGTTGAAGGGATGAGTGCAGATTGTGTACAAACAATCAAATGAGTATGAGGTATTTCTAACTTTGCTGTCAGACTTCCTGCTCATTCCCTCACAGCTGAACTGGAATGAGCCCAGCCTAACTTTTCTCTCTATGCATGTTCAGGGATGTTAACAGTATGAGTACTGAGTATACTCTGCTTTGAAAACATTAAAGAAATATGTCAGAAATCAAAAATTTGTAAAAAAAGTTTTTGTGTGAAGATGGTGGGAAAGAGGAGTGGAGGAGCAAGGAGAGGGGAAATCCCATTTATCGGCTGGCACAAGAGGAGACAGGTCAGGAATATGACTCAGAGTGACATAGCAGCTTCATGGAAAGCAGCCAGATTTAGAGAGGGCTTGTTACAGGCCAAGGTAACTCATCACAATCTTTTCTCTTACTCTTTTCATACAAGACACAGTGTTCAGTACTAGCTACAGAGCACTTCTTTGATGATTCCATGATGAATCTGGAGTCCTGGTGCCTGATTAGCTCTAGCTCAACATAACACCCTTCTGCCCTGTACTCATGTAACTTCCCAGTGACAGGACACAGACTGGAAGTGCACAAACATCTGGGGAGGAAGAAAATTATCCTGAAGTCCTGACGTTCAAACACAACTCATAGTCCCATCACTCTAAATATGCCACCTGATACCAGCTAATAAAGTGTGCAAGTAGATATAAGGAAAAAAAGTTAACAGTCAGGGTCGTCAAGCATCCAAACAGGCTTCTCAGAGAGGTTATGCAATCGCCATCCTGGAATTTTTGCAAAACTCAATCAGGCAAGACACTGAGCAACCTGATCCAACTGCAAGTTAGCTTCGCATTGAGCAAGGAGTTGGACTAGAGACCTTCAGATGTCTTTTCCAAGCTTGGTTATTCTATATTTTATGCAGTTTTCTTCCTAAGAAGCAGGTATTCTCTCTCTCCATCTCCTGTCGAAATTAATGGGATAAGATACCTAAATCTCCTGGAGATCCCAGCTCATGCTCTGCAAGCCTCTGACTTGCAATCTCAGACAACCTGCTGCTCTGAGCAGTTACCCTAAGGAGCTGCTCACCTGGATCAGTTTAGACTCTGCTTTTATACCGAATAAGGCCCAGTCCAGTCCTCTGGGAAATGGAAGGTGAGTACAGAAAACACTTATCTCTCTGCTCTAAGCAGTCTTGGGAGCTTCCTCTGGATGTGCCAGACAAAGGCTTAGTAAGTCTATAGCCTTTGATGCATGCAGCTCATCAAGGCACTGAAAAGATCTGCTGCTGTTCAAACCTGAGCGCTATCTGAAGAAATTAAGAAAATGAGAATGTAATAATGCATTGCAAAACTGAATAATAAAACTTGCCTCCATCATAGCTCTCTTCCATCATAGATTTTATTCACATGGCATTCCCCACTTTGCTGATAGAGAAATTTAAGCAGTTTAGTGCTTTGCTACAGCATTACCCAGAGCAAGGAACTGAATCTCATTTGCCTCACCCCTAACCAGGTAACACGTGAAACTGCAAAAGAAATTAGAGCTGATCAGAGTAAAGAAAGTTATTTTCTTGACTCAAGCTGCCACAGCAGTTGTTTAGGCTGGCTGAAAGAGACAGTAGAGCAAACATACATTGCCTTTGCCACAGATGCTGAAAATATGCTCTGTGTCACATCACTGCATGGAGGACACTTGCCTGGACTGCATGTCTGGCCCTCACCAAATCTGTCAGTCACAGACTGGAAATTACAGCTCCTTCTTTTGACTTGTGCTGCCCAGATTAATGTGTTCAATATAAGCCTCTTATTTATTTTAGACTTTGCACCCAAAAACACAAGCTGAATCCTTCTCTGAATGCCCTTGTACAACATAAAAGCCTTTCTCATCCTTGTGATTTTCCACAGCTGCCTCAGGTGTCTGTACTGCTGCAAACAGCAATTAGAGGACAAGGAACTTGTCTGTCAAGCACAGATCCAAAAGACACAATGTTTATCCCTCCCTTTACTTGCCTTCTAGCCAGCACAAAACGCTCTGTAATCAAGGTACGCGCTTTGTCTCGGGACTTCTTTTTCTCTTATGAACATACATATTGTTCATACAGAAATAATTGAGTCCTCAAGCCACTCATTTGAGTGGACAAATATAGATTGAAGGCTGCATGCTGATGCCCTAATATGTTCAACCAGGTCCTGCGACTAGTGCTTTGTTTGACTGCCTTTAGGCTGCTCTTCTCTCAGTGTCTTCCTTAGATCCTCTGAATCACTTCTCAGAGGCAATAAGCCTTTCTCCACTGAGTGGGTCTACATATTTCTCTCAAAGATGTACTTCATTCAGGAACAATGAAAAAAGCTACAAGAGCAATGCCCTTGGCTAGGAAGACTCAGGCCCGTGTTGTTCTTGAAGTAGTACTAAATTGCAGTATGTGTCAGAGCTAGATTACAATGCATTGTCTGTCCAGAGCATCTTACAAAATACTGTGTATACCTCCTATACTCAGAATAATGGCACAAACGTTGGGACACCCAGCTCTCCTTTCCGTTAGATTAACACTGAATAGAATTGTCCTTGGCAGGATAGTTGTCGAAGCAAGCAAAAAGTTTGAGGTACCCACATTATCTTTAAAAAAGACAGAATAAAGCAGGCTGTCATTTCTTCTTGATTGATACTACTGCAGTAATGCAGTAGCATTGTCTTTATGTATAGAATATATTGTCTTTATACCTTGGAATACATGACTACATCATCCCTGTTGCATTGCACAAAGCTCATGGCAGGTTTCGATGGGTAATACAAGCACATATTATTTTCCTAAGAAGAAATAGCTGAAAGTCGTCTTATGCTCACAGCTACTAACATAAACCCACCATTTTTTTAATTGTATTTTCCACAGTTAGGCTTCATTCTCTGCTTATTTATGTCCACCGCAAAAATACAATATAGCCAAGTCTTCCTTACCAGTATTTCTACATATCAAGAAGACAGAACCAGATTCTTCCCAGTGGTGCGTGTAAAGAGGAGGCACAGTGGACATAAACTGAAAGAAGAGAGGTTCAGATCAGATATAAGGAAAAGTTTCTCATATTGAGGACAGTCAAGCAGTGGAACACGCTATCCAGAGGGACTGTGCATCTGATTCCCCATCCTTGGAGGTTTTCAAGGCCTGAATGGGTACAGCCACGAGAGATCTGGTTTGACCCTAGAGCTGACCATGCTTTGAGTAGGAGGTTGGACCAGAAGCCTCCTGAGGTGTCTTTCAACTTGAATTATGCTATGGTCCTATAAAAAACCCACTTTGTTGTATGCTAGAACAGACAACAGTGAAAGAGACAACCTCCTAACTGTGAGGTTATATGGATTGTAAACAAGAACAGTACAGGGGGAATGACGGGTTATAATGCTCATGGACTTCTTTTCCTTGGGATGCTAGCCCAAAGCAACAGACACGATATCTTTGTATTTTCTTGAAAGCCTATATTCAGCCAAGACTGAATGTTTCCCAACAAGCATCTAGAGTATATATTGTATGTGCTAGTGTATTGTCCTGTTAGGCAGACCGAGCTGTCACTGTCTGACCGGGACTTCTGTGTTCAACATGGATAGCATTCAAAGATCCTCATATTCTGGATTTGGAATGGCTGGTGTTCTTTTAGGAGCAGCCTGCCAGGTGAAAAGATATGGAGGATCATCTTGTTTAGTCTACTACCGTCACACAGGTCACAGATAGGATTTTACCTTCTCTTTATTGTGGTAAAGTAAATATTTTTAGCTTCCAGCTAAGCTGTAACATTTTTTGACGAGGTAATATACTGCCATAATACAAATGGCAAAGGGCTGTAGGCACGTAGCAGAGGTGTCAAAGAGGAGTACAATCCCAGCTGCTCTCCACTGATTGCATAAGGTTTAGCAGCTTTGGACGATAAGCAAGTTGAATCTTTCAGCTCTGTAGTAAACCGAGGTATATTCATATTGCCTTGCATCTAAGTTCATCCCTTGCTGTCAGATGGAGAAATGCTGCTGATTTTTGGTTTTGTATTTTCTTGCCCCCATCTCCTTCTCCAGATTGTGTTCTGAAGCTGAGCTTCTCCTCAAAGGGCTACTCCCTGAGTGCTGGGGCAGGCTGTGATGAATGCTTAGCCACCCAAGCTGTCCTCCATTCTGCCGTCATCACTCAAGTACTAACAGTGGAAAACCAAATTAACTATCCCATTCTGGGCAAAGCTGCTCCAAAACCAGACCAAGGCTATTCCATATAGTTAGTTGACAGAAGACATCCTTTTGTCATCATCAGATCACTTATGTATCTAGCATATAAAAAACCTTAATAGTTATAAATATTTTTGGCCTAGGATACTAAATGGAAATTTTGGTCTATGTTTTTTGGAAAGAATACTAAGGGATATCCCTACTATAAACTAGCTTGGCATCATCCCTCTGAAGTAATGAAAATTATCTTTCAAAGACAGAATATGAATTGCACAACTGTACCAAGAGTGAGGAATATAGATTGTTTATATGGAAACAAAAAGTTGGCTACGTCCATCCAAAACAGATGTGGAACACAGCTCCTCCAGGATATTTTTCATACCCTCAGTGAACACTGACTTGACAGTAGATAGTAAAAAGTTTGCCTGAATTATCTCCAATTGCAGGACTTCCCTGCATTAGTTGGATCATCCCTGGCTCTAGGAATATAATTTGCGTCAAACTACTTAAGGAATTTACATAGTTTACCCCTCTGAGTTTAGTTCCTGCTGCCTCAGCTTCACCCAGAAACGTCAAGATTATATCCTCTGTGTGTTGAACATGGTGTGCATTACAGTGTTGAATTAGGTTCTGTGGGAGAATGTGTGTATGTGTGTGAGCAAAGCATGCTTTTATCTGAACAAGAGTAGGATAGTGAATAACATATGTGATAATATGTATAAACGCAGCAGCACATGTGATTGCGTGTGGATGTGTGAGGCAATTGCATATGTCCATTTAACATCAGTTTGCTTTTTACCCTCCTTAAATAGCATTTTTGTCACTGTTTAATGAATGAATGTAGCAGCTGGCATTGTTGGGACGATGCTTTTAAATGCTGTGTGTCTACTTCGATCTAATATGCTGTATTTATCTTGTTGTCTGTGCTATGGTCATTATCCATGGTTGAATGACTCTGCTTCTGGAAATCCAGAGTCTGTCAGTGCTCACCCACCATTCCTTTTGGTAATTTCTCTTTACTACCAAAACACAGGTACTTTGTGGCCTTATGAAAGAATTGAAAACATTGTGTGTGCCACGACTGAACTGGAACATCTGAACAACAGCTTTGGCAAACACTTTACCCCTCCTCACTTCCCCAAATATCCCTGCTGTCAAAGTCAAAAAATGTCCATGTTGATATGACAGCACCGAAGGAGATACGGGTCAAGATTATCAGTGCTAAACAAGAAAAGTGAACACATGTCACTTAACTACCACCAAGAGTCATAAGTGCATTGTCTCTTTTGGGAACTGCAGATCTATGCAAAGGAAGTAGTCAGAAACGGAAAAAAAAATACAAAACTATCTTATCAAAAATAAAATCACAAGTTTTACTTAATTTCCAGGAAAACTCTGGTCAGATGCACGTTCTCTCATGCAATGGCATGCCTACTTCTGCCCTCCAATTTGCTGGTAGGGATCTCTAGGAAGCTGAGAACACAAGTGTCTTGGCTACAGCATTTACCAAAGCATTTCAAGTGGAAGGAACTGGATAGTATAAAGGCTAGGGCAGACACTTTGCCTAGCCTGTCTGTATTGTATGAGCTGAGACACATAAACGGATTTAGCACGGTGATATTGTGCCCTGTTCAAGCCCCAGCTAGAGTCTTTGCCTCTGATGATGCTGAGCACGCAGCCCTCCTCTTTCTCGTCCTCCCTGTGCTGCTGTCCCTCCTGCCCTTCCACAGGAGGCTGTGCCCTCTGTTCCTACAGGGATCAATTCAGCATCCCACTGTTGTGACTAAAACCTCTGAGCCCAAGCCACTTCTGGGCTCAGCATGACCACAGCAGTAAGAGCCTTCCTGATAAATGTTTAACGTTACAGAACATTTTCCTCCATGAAAATAAACTAAGGCTTAAATGTTCAATTCCTTCTGCTCTCTGCACATTTATGTTTTCTCTAAATGAGGCCACATACTCTAACTCTGTTCCCTCTCCTTCCCTGGAAGTTCCTACCCTCTCATTATTTTAAGACATCAAACCTGATTCAGTAAATCTCTTCTTTCAGAGCTGTCATGTTTTTGCCTCAGAACACAAACACAGTATTTGTTCCTGGCATGCTTCCTTTTTAATGCTTTAAAAGCTGTTACAAGTGTCTTGTTTCCTCCCAGCCACAGCTGTATTAGATTATCTGTTCTGGTTTTGGTCTGTTGGGTTTTTTTTCTAAAGGAAAAAAGTGAAACACCTGATGCAAACTCAGCCCTTTGGAACAGCAACTGATTTACAACTTTGTACTCCCCAGACCAAAGGTTAACCCCTCTCATCAGTTACTAAAGGTTGTATTGGATACCAGGAAGGAACAGCATTTGTCAAGTCAAGATTTCTCGGAGCAAAATTGAGACACACAATTTCCAGAGTGTATCTGAAATAGGCAGCCTGTGAGGGAGAAAGCAGGTTTGTTAAAATTGCAAAAGAATGAAAAGGGAAGGCAAAGGGAAGCTGACTGCAAAGGTCTAAATGTCTCATTTCCCACAGTTGCCCCACGATGCAATGGGAAAAGAGAGCTGCCCTGTGGTCTGTCTTTTTAGGTGGCAAAAGCAATGCAACAGAAGAAAAAGGTTCCAGGAGGAGGAACGTAAAAACAAAACCCAAATATCCCCTGCCAGTTAACCCAAGATTTTAAGTTGTACTAAATTAACTTACTAGAATTTGTTTCAAACACTGCTAAGGAACACAAATGGTGTTGATTTGTGTGCTAATGAAGAGGACCATTTCTTTAAAACAAATACCTTCCTGAACTCCTTGCAAATGAAAAGATATATGATCTCAAAATTTGTTTTTGTCTTGTTAAAAACAACTCAATGGAATCCAATAAATTTTAGGTAGATGTGCCTTAGTGCAGTAGATAATAGCTTAATTGTTGAAGCTAAAAATATAAACATGCTTAGATGAGGACAGTAAGAACAAAGCAATGTGACTTGTGTCAATGTAAATACATCCTACTTAACTTGCTAGAATACTGTATAAGAATGAACAGTATCATGGATAACGGTGGGTTGATAAAAATATATGAACCATTTCCCCCAAAATGATAAAACTGCTCGCAGGAGCGTAAGTCAAGAAGTTTGATAACCACACTGTGAAGAGAAAACTTCTGTCATAGATTTAAATGTTAATTATGAGGAAAAAAATTTGGAAAAAGCAGACAGGACTTTGTGTTATTGCTCAGGTTGCTGTAGTGACAGTCCCTGACAAGATATTTTCCAGACCCAAGACTGGACAGATCCCACATCCAAGAGCACCATGAATGAAAGGATAAGGTCCCACTTCAGAGCAAAAAGAAGGACCTTGGCATTATGAGTGCAAAGTCGGATTGAATCTTTCTGCACCAGGAAAGAAATATGTTCCATGGAAGTCAAGAAAGAGTTCCTTACAAAGAGAAGTCTTTTCAGAAAAACATGTTCAGCAGCACCTGCAATCTTAAGATAGAGGCGAGGACACCAACCTGCTCATTACACTTATTCTTGACTGACCAGATGTGCCTGCTCTCTGTGAGCTCTGGTGGGAAAGGGCCTCAGCTTGGGAGACGGAGGAGCAGAGCCCAGTTTGTCTCCTACAGAGCAGAGATTGACCATGTGGAAAACTGGGCCCCACCAGCATGGTGGATGGAAGCTGATTTTCTGGTTCCTGCATTAACTTGCTCAGCTTCCTTATCACCAATAAATGCTTTCCTTTGAGGGAACATGGACTGCTTTTGCATTTTTTTCTGCTAGATCACCCACTTATACAGCTCATAGCTTTACAAGCAGGCACAAGGAAAGGAAGGATGTTATGAAACAAACTTCTTCCCTGCCAGAATCCCAATACCCTTACCCTAACCCTGACTGCAAGCTGATCTGCTAGCATCACGGTCCAGTGTTTCTCGCTGTTGAAGTGTTCTGGAGGTCATTGCTGCTGCTCTCAAAAAAGCCCAGAGCAAGTTCTTGCTTGATGAAAAATGGAGGAGCCCTTCCATGTTATAAGGAGGCATAGAGAGAAAAAGAGGTGCTCATTGTAGAGGGATGGGCAAAACAGGAGAGGGGAAATCTGCATCTGGCTGTGGCTGTAACACTGCAGATCTGTTTCTTAACTGATTTTCACGGCTCATTGGCTTTTGTTTTGGTTCTTGGTTTACACACAAAGCAGGCATGCCCTTTGCCTCCTGCTAGTGTAGTTTAAAATAAGCACTGTGTGCTTGATGCTAGCCCTAACGTGTACACTGGGGTGTCTCTTTTCCTCAGTTTGCAGTGACTTTTATTTAGGTCCTCTGCTTGTTTATGATTTATGAAGCTTTCACTCTGTCTATCGCATTTAACAAGCACTGTGAAGAAAAGAGAAAGCTTTTAGCTCCAAGGCGAAAAGAGAAAAGCAATGGTTTCTCCTATTCCTTTAATGCAATTTAAAGAAGATTGGAAGTTAAAGAGGCCAGAAAGTGAAAGATGGGATGGCAGAGGGAGAAGAAAGACAACCCTAGACACCTTTAATTTTCCCTAGAGAAGAATGTTAGGAAAGACAAACATGGCTTTTCCCTTCCAGCCCCAAACAGAAGTGTTTTTTATACACACAGATTGGATTTGCAGTTTCCCAAAATCAGCCTGGCAAGGTAAAGATACCTTGTACTATCCTCATCATCTTTTATTATCTCTACTAAACCAAGTTGAGTGTTATTTAATTAAAAGGGACATGTAAGCATAGGTCAGACAGCTCAGACAACAAAGGCAAATACCCAAGGCTGTTCCTCAGTTTGGTTGAGATGCTACAAAGATTGAGGGCCAGAAAAGAGGCACTGCAATACATCATCTGTCGTTCAGAAATCCACTCTTCCTGGGGAGTGAAGGAAATGGATGGGACACCTGGGATAACCTGGTCTGACGCTGCAGCTCTGGGTCCGAGCAGAGGCTGTTCAAAAGGCTTGAACACAGACTGTAGTTTTGTTTCACTGACCTAAAAGGCATTTTCTGAACCCCCTTGGAACTGAAACCATGTGCATCCCCAACAGTTTTCCAGCAGATTCATCCTCCAGATGTATTGAGCTATTTTCTAGACACGGTAATATAAAGTTGGTGACCTAAGTCCTTTTGCTGGACACGATCAGATCTCAGAGAAGATGAGATGCCAGCTAATCATTGGGGCCATAGGACTTCATTTGGTTTTGATCCTTAGGAGTACCCATCCTGAAGCTCCTTGCTTTTGCTGGAGACCTCTCTAAAGAGTGGAGAACTAATACAAGCATGGCTTCAAACCTTTATTGTGACCTACGAAGACAGATGATTGCATCTCTTTCAATTGACACAGAATTCAAGTTAAGCAGTCTATTCACAACATAGGATCTGAGGCTTGCTAAAATCAACCACAAAAAAAGTCCACAGGATTAACAGTCCTTTGTTCAAGCTCAAAATGATGAAACTTTTATGGTGGTGAAGAGGGGAGCCCTTCCATCATTCTACATAAAATTCTCTTTTTGTTTTGTTACAGGTTTGTTATTGCTTAAATGCCTCAAACTCTGAGAAAAAATACCTATACTAAAAAGTCAAAAAGCCCAGCATCTTCATTACTGATGAGAAATGTTCCTCCTTACCTCTTCAGCCTTCCAAGAAGACTTCCCTAAACATTGGTAGGAACAATGTGACATAGTCCCAATAGTTGCGAAGGTAATAAAAAATGAAGTAGGAGGAAAATTACCATTTCACATTTTCTTGTGTGTCAGAAAAAGGGGAAAATGCCTCATACACAATTGCTTTTAGCCCCCAGGTCAGCTTTGATCTCTGCAAATATACGTTTTAAGCCCAAAAGATATTATTTTCTAAAAGTTTTAAGCACCTGCAAATAGGTGCTTAAGATGAAAGTACTTTCTCGACCATAAGTCACTATAATTAGTTCATGAAAGTGACCAAAAAAATTAAGAGGTTTAATTATAAAAATTGACTAGGTGACTTCAAAAAAGTGAATTATAATCTTCAGAATTAAGACAGAAATAAAAATCCAGCCAGAACAAAAATAGTACTACTTTAATTATATTTTATATTTTTCCTCAAACTGGCTGCAAAGGTATATGGATAGCAATCATTGCACACACACTGAATTTGGGATGTGACACGCAGGACTTTGGTACCAGCAACACCTACTATGCAGCCTGAGGACATCAGAGGGACCAGGAAAGTCAAGAGCACCACTCCCCTTGATTTCCATGGGCTTTGAGTTGTGGAAGAGACAGTGATTAATGAAGGCTTCTCCATTATATTCATAATTCTTCCACCTGGCCACTTCCTAATTGTAGTTTTGCTAGTACCTAGGCTCTTCCTTCTATATAGAGTCAGGGTTGATGGATTTCTTCATTTTGGGTCTCCCACTCACTCCAAACCTCTGGTTCTTTTAGTGCATTAAAGGTCAGACTTCAAGTAATTTTCTTGCCTGGATACTTCTTATTCAGCCTCAGGTGTTTTGCTGTTATATCATACAGCACTGTGATGTATGTGAAAGTTTCTTTATGAATCAGTATGTAATTATGACATAACAATACTACATCCATTTGTTAAAGAAGAGGGAGGGTATTCTGACTATCCAGAACGTAATTTCCCCAAGGTGAACCTCAGGCAGGACACCAGGCCTAATGAACACCATTGCTGTGCATAAAATGCCATCCGTATCTTTAAGGACACAACGCTGCAGAGGCCTGAAGCACAGAACCAGGCACTCTGCCACTCCGATTTTGTGCCTGGAGTTGCCACTTATGTTATGTGTGAATTTGTAAAGTCACTTGGAAGTCAAGAGCCAGACTTTCAAGGGTGTCAAGATGTCTAAAAGTAATCAATACGCCCTGGGATTTTCACACCTATCTCCAACTGCAGTGAATGAGAGTAAGTGCTTAAGCGCTCTTTAGACACCCTAATGCCTCTGAAGACCTGGCTTTTCATTTCCCTTTGCTATTGCTTCTCTGTGCAGCACAACTAATGCTGCCTGCCTGACAAAGGACTGAGAGTTTTCACCCTGTCACAAGCACATTTAGATCTATGTCAGAAAGGTGCTGTTTAAAAAGCAGAAGGTGTTACGGTATTTGGAGGAAGTGTTAATGGCTATCACATGCCAGCCTTTGACGTACAGGCAACCACAAACACAGCTACAGACATCTGGGGAATTAAATTATCCTTAGGTAAGCCTGCCTGGCATGATCCAACACTAAGCAGAGATATCTAGGCATCCGGAGCCGCCCAGTGTCTCCCCCAAGCTGAAGACTCACTTTGGTGCAGTGTCACACCTGGATGTGGCCCCAGCACGCTGTGGTCAGACTGGGGAGAAGCCTCCCAAGCCCCTTCAGGTGAGGAGGGGATGGGAGGCTTTAGGGACAGCCTCCCAGCTTTGAGCAGTGATGAACCCGTGCTGCACCGGGTATTCCTCAGCTGTGGCAGCAAACGTATGCAGAGTGCTCATTTGGACAACCCAGTGGGTGGGAGAGAAAGAGAAGCAATTGTCAAGGGCTACGTCAAATGTTGGANGGGACAGCCTCCCAGCTTTGAGCAGTGATGAACCCGTGCTGCACCGGGTATTCCTCAGCTGTGGCAGCAAACGTATGCAGAGTGCTCATTTGGACAACCCAGTGGGTGGGACAGAAAGAGAAGCAATTGTCAAGGGCTAGGTCAAATGTTGGAAGCCTTTGAAGTGAAAGAAGGTGCCCACCATTTCCAATACACATACACGCATATTTTCTGTCACAAACAACAAGGTATTCCTGCATTCAGTTCTGTGCTGCTCCATGCTTTCCTCTTCCTAAATGCAGCAGTCCCAGGGACAGGGTACTTCCTACCCTGAGGCTGGATGTGGAGTGCTATATGCTGAGTTACCCATGTAAAGCCAAGTCAGTTTAACTGCCTGAACCTTCAGCCTTAGCTGCGAGATCATCTGCTGACGGTATGTCCGCAAGCCATAAACCCGGTCAGTTATAATATTCATCTTTCTACCACAGGCTTAGAAGGAATAAACTTAGAGAAGACGAATTAAGATTTTAATGCCCTTAAAATGACATATTTAAATACTCATTATAAATGAGGTATTCTTTTGGAGCTGGGAGAGCAAGGGTATCTTCAGGATTGCAGCTGAGTACATGCTGGGATCCTGGTCCTCACTCTCTCTCCCTGCGAGAGACAGACCAGCACAGAGCAAGGGCTGCCTGCCACAAGCGTTGTGCGGGGGAGACTGCTTTAATCGCTTATCTTCACTGAGGAGAGCTGAAGGAGAAAGTCCCACTTTCACTCCATTTCTAGCCTCTACTCTGGTTGCATCAAAGGAAGGATACGTACAAGGGGGTTGGAGTGTGTTACTATTGCTCAGTGCTTGAGCTAGATAAAAACCTGGCCAGGTGCTGCCAGCAATGCAGGTATGACAGCACAGAGCTTAAAATGTGGAGTAGGAACACACGGATTGTTGTTGTATGGGAACTGCATTAACTCCAGCCTAGGCCGATCTTCCTAAGCTCTGCTGAAGGGTGGTTGGTATATGCTAGTCTGGGTTCAGTGCTCTATCGCAGTTATCTGGCTCCTGGAGCATCTATACAAGGTAGGTAGTTCATAGGCTGGCCTTAACTATTCCATTTCCCAGCAACCCTGGGATACAGGGCAGGAAACAGAGCCTTCTCTCAGGCCTGAGCTGCTCTGTCTCAGATCTAACCTGGTCCGTCTCTAGAAATTAAAGGTCCATATAAACAAGATCTGGTTCACTATCCTCATCAAGCAGATCAGGGAACTGATCTACAGGTCAGGTCATGTCGCAGACTTCAGGAAATGATTAGCAGAAGTAGTGTCAGGATGTAGGGATTAACCCTAGTGCCTGACGTTGCATCTGAACAGAGTGGGAAAGAGATTCAAAGCCTGGTATCGCAGCTGTTCGCCTTGGGGACGTGACCAGAGCCTGCCATAGCTCTTTGTAGCCCACGTGTCTGGGTTTCCTTCTCATGGAGACCAGGAGGGCAGGGCAGAGTCCTACACTGAGTGTGGGCTCCACCAGCGTGGAGTCAGCTTGTGGCTGGGGTATCTGTCAGGAGATCTTCTGCGCTCCTAAGTCCATCATTTCAGATACAGCTTCCATTTCACAAATGCATCACATGTGACACCCCCAGTCTAATGTGAGCTTTTGAGATGGATGAACTGAATTACCCCCAGGATCACATTGCAGCCACACAGCCGTAGCAACTTCTGACAGCTACCAGTCTGGCCAGGACTGGAGGTAAAGGCTGTACAGCGAGCTAGCTCACGCCTGAGCCACATAGTCCCTCTATGAAAACATGACAGATTAAATAAAATAATGCTATTGGGGTTTTTTTTCTGTTTACTGATGTCAATGTTGCTTCTCTCTGTATTTCTTGTTTCTTTTCCTGTCTATCTAATAAGGTTTCTGGAGTCTTCCTGAAGTGTCAGCAAATAAAAGTTGTGTGTGCATTTCTTGTTGGTGCAAAATCTTCCCCAGTGCTTAGACAAACATCCTGGCTTTTCAAGCAGAAATACTTGTCCCTTGGGCTTTGATCTTTGTCACTTTTAAGCCCTATCCCATCTCAAAACCTTTGGTATATTTATTCACTGAGTCACAGACAGTTTTTGTTACTGTTGATCTCCGCAAGAAGTTTGTGGCTGAAGGTCCTGTATAAAAGCAAGCCCTGCTTTGAGCGTGACACACAGTGTTCAAGCCTGAGATCAGAGATTGAGTGGAGGCTGGACAATGTCAGCTACATCTTTCACATGGGCAGCTGCATACCAGCAACTGATTAGATGTTTTGACAGAAAGTTGTTGCTGCTGAAGTTCCACAAAGGAGGCAATGATTAAATCTCTGGTGAAAGAGAAGTAGCTGTGCAGATGTCAGAGCTGTGTTTGGCTACTGGGGTAAGTAAAGAAAGGTTAAGAAAGGTTTCTCTCAGTATTTCTCCTACATTATCTGTTCTGTCCCCAGAAATCACACTTCTAGGCAGAAGAGGGATCTGGACAGGCTGGATCAAGGCCAATCGTATGATGTTCAACACGACTAAGTGCTGGGTCCTGCACTTGGGTCACAACAACCCCATGCAACACTACAGGCTTGGGGAAGAGCGGCTAGAAAGCTTTCTGGAGGAAAAGGACCTGAGTCTGTTGGTCAACAGCCAGCTGAATATGAGCCAGCAGTGTGCCCAGGTGGCCAAGGCCGCAAACAGCATCCTGGATTGTATCAGAAACAGTGTGGCCAGCAGGACCAGGGAAAAGATCATCCCCCCGTACTTGGCACTGGTAAGAGGCCTCACCTCAAATATTGTGCTCAGTTTTGGGCCCCTCACTACAAGAAAGACATGGAGGTGCTAGAGCATGTCCGAAGAAGGGCAATGAAGCTGGTGAAGGGCCTAGAACACAATTCTTATGAGGAGTGACTGAGGGAACTGGGGTTGTTTAGACTGGAGAAAAGGAGGCTGAGGGGAGACCTTGTTGCTCTCTAGAACTACCTGAAAGGAGGTTGTACCGAGATGCGTGTTGGTCTCTTCTCCCAAGTAACAGGTGATAGGACAAGAGGAAATGACCTCAAGTTGTACCAGAGGAGGTTTAGAATGGATATTAGGAAAAATTTCTTCACTGAGAGGGCTGTCAAGCGTTGGAAGAGGCTGCCCAGGGTCCTGCTTGATAATTAAGCTTCCGAAGTGGAAGTTTAGAGCCCCTTCTCACCATATTCATAGCATACTGGGATGATTTATTACACTATGAAAACATGAGCAAGCTTCTAGGAAGGAAAGAGTACATAGCTCCTGTGCTAGGAACCCAGCAATTAAGCATGTGTGCAAGCATAAGTAAAAAGAATTGTCACAGTTCACTCTCTGATAATTCTCTCAGCTGTCCCTCTCTCATATCACCTTTGTAACGGCTTTCTGCATGCTGAAAGATTTATGCATCTCCCCATCTCTGACTATATCATCTCTTCATTGCTTTCGAGGTTTACTGCATATCTCCTGTTTCTCATTATTCTCCTTAAAGCAGCTTCCCTTCATGCTCCATCTCATTCCCTCCTCTAGCCCCTAGTGCAAATGACCTTCTGGGCCTTGTTAGAGCTTCTTTCAGAGCATATTTCACAGAGGAAGCCTATCTCATTATCAAATGCAGCAGTCTCTAGACTTACAGTTAGTTTTAGATCCAGTAAAGTATCCTTACAGCTACTAACTCTTTCAAAGTTGGGGACTACCCATAGAAATGCCTACCACAGAGAGCGGAGTGACATCTGACACGTCTTGCCCCAGATCTGTACTCTGATTTTTGAACAGAAAGAACAAATGAACAAATAACCAGCCTTTTGCTAATCTNGTAAAGTATCCTTACAGCTACTAACTCTTTCAAAGTTGGGGACTACCCATAGAAATGCCTACCACAGAGAGCGGAGTGACATCTGACACGTCTTGCCCCAGATCTGTACTCTGATTTTTGAACAGAAAGAACAAATGAACAAATAACCAGCTTTTTGCTAATCTTGAAGCAAGAAGGATTAATAAACTGTGAATTTCCAGGGAACTGTTGAAGTCACATCATCTTTTGTTTCCTGCCTGCAACATCCCTGAGCTATAAAATCACACTCATGCATGCTCCAGCAGATGCTAGGGCAGGTTTGCTAAATATTTAAAAGGAGAATCATCCTTTTGTATGATTTTGAGACTTCTTATCATTTCAGATTTTCTTCCGGAGGCAGATGTTTTATTGAAAAAAAAAAGTATTCTCTCAGGCTCTTGTAGTTTTAACTGATATGTTGCTCAAGACTCTGCCTTCAGTGACATCAACATAGTTGTAGAGGCCAAAACCAGAGCTGAACATCACCGTAGATTTCTACAGTGTTTTTTATCTGGCAGCCTACTGACTGCAGCATCTTTATACATATTTTGACCATAGAAAGAGTTCAGATTAGTTAAAAAGGTGTTTCTCCAGGTTTCCTACACCTACTCACACTTCTGCTGTTTCATTAAGTCACCAATTCCCTGTGATAGTATATTACAGTGCTTCCACTTTCTGAAGGCTGTTCATCCCTTGCTGCAACAGCTGTGGAGGGCACAGGAGAGGATTTGGTAAGTGGTAGGAGGTGGTGCTAACTCTCTGATGACTACAGAAGGATTGACACCTATATTAGATGCCTTCCAGATGGCTAAACATAGGTGAGATCAATCCCTAGGCATCCCAAATGTTCCCTTTGTCTCTTTTGTTTCCCAGGATTGCCAAAGCACATTCCATAGAGCTGGAAATACACAGCATCAGCCTCCCGGGACAGGGAGTCTGTGCCACTAAGGCTCATTTCCCCCTACCACAGGGACGCTATTGCTTGCTGTTCCTCCAGAGCTGGGGAGGGAGGATTTTATTTGTTGCCATTCAAGCCAGCAAAAGAAGCCAGCTGTGCTAGAGAAACTGTCTGAGAGACAATCTATCTGATCCGCTGAGACCAGCAGAGAAAAGAGGTTTGGCAGGTGTAAGAGAGCAGTCATTTTAATTAGGCAAAAACCTCTGGGAGACTTCTACGCTGTGTCTCCCTCAAGCATTTCCGGCACTGGTGCTTGCACAAGGTTGGCATCCGGCACCCTCTGTGTTTTGAGGAAGGTGCAGTGGGTTCATGATTCCCACTGGTTTTGTTCCAGCAAACTGATTACATGGGGTGTCACAGCAGCAGGACTGGTCTTGAGAACACACTTAGCAGAGCAGTGCACCTTTTGCTCTTAATCCTTTGCTGCCTTGGATAGTTACTCTACCTCATTTTTTCCATTTTATTACCCAGAAAATATTACCCAGAAGACAATATGGCCAAATTGCTGAAATTCAGTAAAACTTTCCCATTTCTTTTCACAGAACACTTTTCTGTACTTTGTCATCCTTACCCGAGAGCTTCTCATATGGATAGGAATGGAGTTCATAACACTAATTAAACTCTGAGGACATGAATGGAACCTGAAGACGGGCTGTCAGCGATACCAAACTGGTGTCTATAATCCCCCACAAATGCATAGATTTGTCTCAGTAGATATTTTTTTTAATTGAATTTGCTTAATTCAAGTTTCTCCTAGGCATTCAATTTTTATGGTATCTTTTCACACCTGAGGAGGCTGGAGACATTGATCTTTTAGCCTCACACCTTGCAAGTCACCTAAGGCTCATGACAATTATACAGAATCTGGATGCAGCTGCTGAGCTTCTCTCAAAGTAAAGTGTGCAATGTCACCATCGATTTGTTCTCCCAAGCCCAACTTGTTTCCTAGATGAAAAGATACATTTTCTTCTGGCTGAAGTTACGTAAAATGATGGGGTGTGTTTTGAGTTTCAAAGTGGCGGGAGGTATGAATGGAATAACAGACTATAAGAGGAAGAAATTATCATGGATGCCTCAATAGTTTTTGTAGCTGAGTGATTTATTTCCCTTATATATCATAAACACTAATCCTAAAAAAGAATAATCCAAACATATATATTGCTAGTAATGAAAAGCCAGTTTTAGCAAAATTAAGTTCAGGCTTTTAATTTGTAAGATAATGAATTCCTTTCAAACATAAAAGCTACATTAGGCATCTATTAAAGTATTAAGGAGGGAAGGCAACCAAGTCAGAGACGGCGTTATGTCTTTATTTCCTGCACACCAGATACTATATGTGCCTGAGAGTGTGGCAAAAGGAACCATGATATTGCGCTATTATAAGTTATAACAGAAAGGAAGTTAGATATGAAGACATTGTTTGACTTCATAGTCCGAACAACAATACTGTGAACTGGACAGCCTGAAATATTAGAAATAGTGCATCTGAGTCTTTCCTGGTCTCCTGAGACCTTCGAAACAAAGACGTGGCCCAGAGGAAAGAAGGCCGTAAGGATCAGCTGGTGCTTGCTGCCATCTGTGTGTTTCCTGAACTCTGCAGCTCTGCCAAGCCACGCGTGCCATGTGATGATTTGCACAGTTGACCTCCCTCACATTGTTTTGGCCTTTTTCTCACCCCGTGACTCCCGTGTACAGCCACAATCAGTGGCATCCTGTGGTGGGAGAGAGGCTATGGCACTGCACTGCAGTGGGGTTGTGCCACCCAGCAGGGCAGCGGATTCAGAGGAGCCGTGCTGAAGAGCATCCTGCGCAGCGGTGGCCTGGTGGTGCGGGCTGTCCTCAGACACATGACCCAGTACAACACTGCTTAGGCCACTGTGGGTCAAAAGCTGTGACAGCCCTAATTCATAAGAGCTCAAGCAACTGAGACGGCCCTCCATGTACAGCAGAGCGGACTAAGAGACTGCCTCTCCTACAGAGGCTTTCCCACAGCACCTGACACACAGCCCAGGACCCATTTCTGTCTCACTCTCCTTCTTCAGCTTCAGGCAGTGCAAGGATGTTTTTTACAGTGTCTCAGAGAGGCAATAATATTACTAAGAAGAGTTGGATGAGAATAGAAGATAGAAAAGGGGGTGGGGG
>VZSC01001141.1:256022-297193 GCA_013398225.1 Steatornis caripensis | reverse complement strand
CAAGTCTGGGACTAGGAGTGGATTCAGCCGCACCTAGACTCCTCTGAGAAGGAGTTTAGAAAGCAAGGGAGTCCACTCTGAACCTCGTGACTCAACGGGAGGGCACTCCTTATACCCTTTTCCCTAAACCCTGTATACATCACTCCAACTCGACCCTGACTCAGTTTCCCCTACCCGACCACTGTAAAAAATCACTCCTCTCTATGCCCTCCCCCCCCACCACCATTCACTGTGACAGTTGCACCTAAGCACCACTCTGACCCAATTCCCTTTCACATTCCCTTCACACAGTAAGTAATAGAGTGAATCTTGCCATCGAATTCTGTAAAGTCGCACCTTTTTACAAACTCATATTAAAAATCACCTTTCCCTCATATCTTTGGTGGTGATTCTTTGAGCGACCGTTCAACCTTAACCACTCTCCCCCGCAACAGATGCATTAAGCTGCAAGATTGCTGTAGCGTATTTTCCTGGGGAAAAGGTGAAAAACTGATCACTTCAGAAAAAGCAACTGGGAGGAACACTTCTTGGCCATTTACACAAGCAAGACATGCCAGTTCAGCATACCTTTTCCATGATCGCTTATTTGCTTGCTGGAGTTTGAAATTTCATTTATAGATCCACATTTAAGAAAAAAAAATACAGAACTTTAATTTCAGATTATGACTTCAATCTCAAAAACTCAACTTGGTCTCAAAACCAACAAGTATGGTTCCTTGTAAAACTGATCCTATCAAAGTTTTGCATTGCCATGATTTTCTCAACTGAGCAACTGCTGTTGTTCTCCTGAGTTCTGTAGGACTTCAACACACATGTAAAGTCCTGGTACTGTGTTTGAGCGCACTGTTGAGTTTGGAACTGGAGCAATCAAAAACAGTTGAGAAAAGCTCCCTTGGAGAAAGCTGTTTGGGATGCCCTGGAAAAGGACTCCTTGTATTTCCCTCACTAGGGGAGTGGAGGCTGCTCAGGGCCACACGCCTCTGAACTGTCTCCTGATGGCTGGAGCACAAAGAGCCTTGGGCTTGCCACATCAAGCAGGGTTAAAGGGAACCTTAAATTCAGTGGAAGCCTTACTTGATTTGAAAGCCCCAGAGGGCACTTCTGTTTAGGTGTTCAGAGGTTTCCTTTGGACTCCTGGAGGACACTTCTCTGCAGCAGTGGAAAGGCCCTTAACGGTTTTCTGGGAGTTTTTGTTCTTTTCAAAGAAAGTGTCTTGTCCCTTTGCTTGTTTGTCATTCAGAGAGCAGCCTCCAGGGAAATGCCATAGACAGCAACAGAGGATCTGCAAGAGAGTGGCAAGGGTGAGAACTTTCACAGGAAAACGCACATTCATTCTGCTCTCTGCTTTTCTACAGCATTTTGGTGTGTTTTAAAGGTTTGTCTGGAGCAATGTGGGGAAATGAGCTTTTTGAAAGTGTTATTCTGGCACACATCTTTTAGAGAAGAGTTTTCAGGGAAGACAGAATAGTGATCTGAGAGGGCTTTGGTGAAAAACTGCCTGGACAGGGCAATGGTGGGGAGGAAGGGAATATTCCTATCAATGAAAAGGGGAGCAAGCTGTGGAAGACCATAAAAATGAGTGCAATTTTGTCACAGGAAAGATCAAACTTTACACAAACATCATGTAGAGAAGATTAACAGGACAGGGCAATCCATTAAGGTCAAGCCCTATAACTGCTGTGGGACAAGACTCCCAAAATTTCACTGAATTGTGATTTTTCTTACTAAAATCAGTAGTGCTTCCCAAGTCACTTGTAGACATGACATCAGGGTTTTGAGGTTCCTGCTTGGGAGAGCTCTGCCTGGTTTGAGCAGTTTCCCTTTGAAATTCCCAGAGCTATCAGATGCCTGGTTCTGCAGTGTTTCATGGGTGGGTGGCCAGGAGAAAAAGAAGTTGACAGGAAACCTCTTTTCCCTCAAATTGTGTTAGAAAATCAAAACAGTCCTGACANTTTACACAAACATCATGTAGAGAAGATTAACAGGACAGGGCAATCCATTAAGGTCAAGCCCTATAACTGCTGTGGGACAAGACTCCCAAAATTTCACTGAATTGTGATTTTTCTTACTAAAATCAGTAGTGCTTCCCAAGTCACTTGTAGACATGACATCAGGGTTTTGAGGTTCCTGCTTGGGAGAGCTCTGCCTGGTTTGAGCAGTTTCCCTTTGAAATTCCCAGAGCTATCAGATGCCTGGTTCTGCAGTGTTTCATGGGTGGGTGGCCAGGAGAAAAAGAAGTTGACAGGAAACCTGTTTTCCCTCAAATTGTGTTAGAAAATCAAAACAGTCCTGACACACTTTTATTTCATTGGACTGACAAAAGGGGAAAAAATAATCTGCTGCTGAAAGATTTCTGGCCAGATTTTGGTGAAGGACATGAGGGAGAAGAGGTAGGTAAGGTCTGTGAAAGGCCACTGGGCATGAGACTTGGCTGTTATCCAGCATGTGACATGGTGAAACAAATAGAGAGGAGCTTCTGCTGTAAGGAAGTGGATCTGGTGCTCATTACATTGTCTGTTGGCTGCAGAGAGCTGCTCATGAAAGTTTACTTCACTGGAGCCATCCAAAAGGGTTTTTTCCTGTCTGGCTCTGCCTCTCCAGAAAGATTGGGCTAAGGTTTAGTTTTCCGCATCCTTGGGGAAGCTGGCACTTCAGAACAGCCCAAGGACCTTTGCAGCCTTCTGGCTGTGGTCCCCTGGGGCTCGCTACCGTTTCTAAGGGACTGGTGAAAGCTGGCTCAGAATAGAAAGGTCAGTACACTTGTAGTGATTTTTCAGGAGTTTGCATCTCTGCTAGCAAACGGCAGGGAGCCAAAAGCTATCAGTTCAGAAATAATCATGGAATTAAAGAATGGGCTTAATTCAAGCACTGAGGCTTGTACGTGTGAGCACTGTAGCCCCAGCAAGTCTCATACCCGAACCAGAGCTGGACACTCATCTCTACAACATACTGGTGCCCAATCCCCTAGCAAGGAGATCTCCACATTTCTCTGTGCCTCTGACCACTTAGCTACACAGAGTCTGAGCATTTCAATGTTAATTATTTGCCTCCTGACAGCTTTCTGCCAGGGCTCTGCAGCCACTGAGACCACAATTTTTAAGAGTCCTTTGCGCACATCATCCTGACCAGACTTTCAAACAGCTCATCTCTGTCTCCTTGGCCAGGTTTTCACCAGACCTCAATTCACCGGCACACCAAAGATCTAGCTGCCATGCTTGTCCCTTGAGCACAAGCCAAAGATTGCTGTAACTCTAGGTACAACATTCAGAAAATCATCTTGAGTTCTTTAAAACCACAGGAGTCTCACCCGCAGTCAGACTAGGGATGATAGAATCATCAGGTGTCCATACTTGAACAGGGTCTCTCTAAGGACTTCTGTGAAACTCATTAAAGCTTTGCCATTGACCTCAGTAAAAACAAAATTCGTCTCTGGAACATCTGCTCTTGAGGATCATAACGTGTGACTGCTCAGTCAGTACAACACTTAGATCAGTCTTGCCGAGACCTCTGATCAGCACTGTTATATAAATATTAAATAATAGCACTAAAAGAGAAAAGAAAGAATTATTCAAATTGGACAGTAGCAATAAAACAAGGAGTAATACATTAAAGCTGAAAAAAATTAAATTTACATTATTTAATTCTGTAACTGTGTGATTTAACTCGATAAAGTACTTAAGGGTCCATTTTGCATGAGAAGCTGTAAAAGCTGAGCTTTATTGTCTCCCATTTATCTCGAGCGTTAAGAAAAGTTTTCAGAGGCAGTAAGTACAACCAAAGAGTGGAAACTTTGCCTAGTAAAGCAGGTGGAATACGGGCAAGGAAAAGTTTGCACATCCCCTGCACAGTGCAGGTGCGCTAATGGCTCTTTAAGATGATGACCTGGGTGCAGCTTCTGCCTTAGGAAGTCTCAACACATTCATCGACGTATGTGGGCATCAGTGTGCTGGCTCTGTTTCTTTTATCCTGTGCATCCCCTCTCTGGCACACCAGAAAAAGGAGGTTCAGCCAGGCTCAGTGTTGCTCAGACCCAGCCCAGCTCTTCTTTCATTCTTCTGAGACATTCCTACATCGTGTGAAGTGTGTGTTGGCTCTCTGGGAATTTTCTTTCCTACGTCATCTACAGCTACCTTGAAGAGCGGTTTGCCATCGTCCCTTAGCGTGGGGAGTGTTTGAGGAAATATTTGGGAATTAGAAGCGTTAGCACTGGTAAAACTGGAAACCGTAGCTCCAAGTGGGGGGAAGTAGCTGTGGTATCCACGTCTTCCAGCCAGAAATCACTGGCACAGATAGATACACATCGCCTGGCAAACCTTACACTATTTTGCCTGTCCCGTCGGTAACGTGTGCACAGCCACATTTACCTCACGTCATTGGATGAAATCCACAGAGTCAAGTTTCCAAGCACTACTGGCCTTATGTAAGATGAAAAAATCCTGACTTCAGAGGTGTTAGAGATAGGGCTTTCGGTTATTACCCTGTGTAATACCCAGAGCACTGAGAGACATGGAGTGGGGGGAGGGGAGGAAAAAGAAATACTGTCTTTTTGTCTGTGTTTGTCCAGTGCCTATCCAAACGAAACCCTGATCTCTCCATTTACTGCAGCTTTGAAGTGTAATGATGTAAATAGTAAACAGTAATGGGTTCAGCTCATCCCTACCTTTCCCCTGTGTAGTTTCTGGTACTGTGCTAAATTCACTTAAAATGGGAGTAAAAAATTGTTCTGTCCAGGTGCAAACGGTGCTCTGATACACAGAGGGCAAAACTAATGACACCAAATGATTCTTTATCCCAGGTAGAAAATGGGCACTCAGAATTGTGCCTAAGGATCTCAGTCCATTTCTGAAAGTTACTGTCCAGCCTATCTCTTTTATAATAATCACCACCTTACTATTTTCTAATCGGGAATGATTTTGAAATCGTTCGGGATCCTGTACGCACTTGCAGTATGTTATTCTGTCACTAGAGGACTCTGTGCCATCCAGCTCACAAACATCCCTGGTATACAAGCGAGACAAAGCTGAAGCTCAAATGATGTAGGGTATGTTAGTTTTTTGTATTCCTACAGCTGCTTTTAATAGATGTCTCCTTTTTAATACAGCCTATATTCTCCATGCTTCCAGAAAAGATAGGGAACTCACTGATTTATTAATATTCAGCAGTTAAAATTACCTCCCATTTCTGGCTTAGCAGCAATACTTCTCCCTCAACTTTAAAATGTGCAGGACAAAACCACAAGCTTGCAGTATACGTTTTAACTTCCATATACCAGAGGCAGTATTTTCTTTCAGTATGTTGCTTTTCTAATGAGAAATTGGTAAAGTACATAAGTGTCTTTGAACAGAGTACTACTTTAAAGAAGGCTGGAATCAATACAGTCAATACACAGTTAAAAGTAAAAAATTGCAGGTTTGGTTATTGTTAGTAAGATGACGCTGCCTTTCATGTTTGTTTTCTCTTCATTATTGGCACTTGTGTTTCCATTTCTTCAGCATCACTAAGCTTTAAACCAAGACCAGTATCGGGACCTGGCTTTTTAGCCGTTACGTAGGTTTTTGTCTTCTCAGGTCTCCTTCAGTTCTTGATCTCCTGAGTTAGGTCTTCCTCCTTTCTTAAGAAAAACAACAACAGCAGCAAAACCAACAACAATAACAGTGGGAATGAGCCCTAAATCACAACATATGAAAGACATTCCTCAAGTCGTGTTTTTGGACTTCCTTGTCCTATTCTTCTGTTGATCGTCTATCTGAAGAATTATTCCAGTTCTCAAAACGTCATCAACTGCTTGATATACACAAAAGCCTTCATCTCTGCCTGGCAGCTGTGATGGACACGGTGCTTACCCCCTCCTCTGCCTCCAGCACAGCCTCGGCCTTGGCTGCTTCACCTTGTGTTTGTCCCCTCCTCGCTTTTCTCACATTTTTCATATTTCCCAAATTTCTTGTCTTTCCTGCCCTCTTATGCAGTGTCTTTATCATCAGAAATCAGACAAAGAGAGTCAGGACATTGATTGAGAAAGCATGGAGATGTTGGTCTCACGCAACCCATCAAATGGTGGGGGAGCATCCCCAACCAGCCCCCCTCTAGCAGCATGTATAAGATTGACGGCTAAGTAGGCAGGGCTTAAGACTAGAGAGATGTACTCCTAAGCTGCGCCTTGCCGTAAGAACCCCCTTCAGCCCAGAGTGCAATAATAATCTTTCAAATTGGGGGATATCATCTTTCATTTTAGCAAACTGCACTCAACAGCTCTGGAAATTTCCTCTGAAAAAATCACAAAAAATAATTTTATTTCTAAATTACAAATTAAACAAACTATAATTAATTGAACAAATTACTAGCTCTGTTACTGCCTGCCTTCCTGCTGCCTGTGGACCTCCTCCAACTCAGGCTTCCCTTCTTTCCTCACCTTGGGGTCCAGCTTGTTCCCCACAACCAGCTGCAACTTTTCTCAGTCCTTTCCCTTGCTGGCCCAAACATTTGCTATTCCCTCAGCTCAGAAGCAGCTTTCTTCTCCTTGCTCTTTTCCCTAGCTGAAAGCGAGTACAGTGATAAAGAAGGGTGAGGGTTCTGCAAAAGTTTTTCTCCAGACCATGGCCCATCAAGTCACCCACAAGAGGTTTCACAGTCATGTGCCTTCCAAGTGGCTACCTAATGCTTGCTTCCAGGTGCTGAGATATTTAATCAGTTCTAACAATCAGACCTAACTTGGTTCCTTCTGTGTCTTTTGTCTCTGACACCCAAGCAGAGTGAGTGGTGAGGTGCTTCTTTTTGTCTAAGCTCCCAAAAAGCGGACATTGCGCTGGATGTTCCCATATTGTCATTAACAGTGAGGAGCTTCTCAGGGCTGCTTGAGAGACGCAACGGCTGACAGAGTGCAGTAAGCAGAAATGGAGGTGGTGGGCTTGCCTGGGAGAAAGTTTGTTCCTCTCTGAGTGAAAGACACCACTTTGACCATGTCTTTTCAACTGGAACTATAGGCCTCCTTCGGCTCTTGCTCACTCTTTCAATATCTTCTGGAGTCTGTGTCATTTTGAAGTTTTTGAGTTTCTAAGAAGTACGTCCCCTCTGAGATTTTCCTCCTCTCAAAATTGATTCAGGGACCTTTCAACAAAACTTCATCTGAAGTTTCTAGGACAAGCTGGTTTGAGGATAAGATGCAGTTAAAAAAGCGCAAAGGAATGGAAAAAAATTTCAGGATGCCACACTGCTAAGGTTTACATCTATTTGGAGACCCAGCCAGAGGCTGTATCAAATATTAAACCTCCAGTTGGATGCATTACCTTTGCTCCCTGGCGAAAATAGTGGTGTGTTGACAATAGCAAATGGTGAACAACAGGCAAAAAAAAAAAGTAGTTTAGTTTATTTTTGTCAGAGTAGTTATGGACAGAATCCATTCTGAGGAAGGAGAGAAATCTCATTCAGAGGCTTGTGTTAATTCCAAGTGAGCACATAAATCCAGTTTGGGTTTTTCTACTTCACATGGCACTTTTCTCCTGAGATTAGATATTGGTAAATCTTGAACTGGAGCTTTGTATCCAGGTCAGATAGATTTTTGCAGAAAGGTAATTGAAGCCAGAACACAGACGCTCATGTGGGAAAGGAGAGAGCTAGAGTTATAAATACAAACAATAGAAAGGGAACTAACTGATGAGGAAAACAGGGTATTATGGGATGCTGGAATCACACGAATGCACTAAATGATGGAACATGCCCCCTGCTCTCAGAATTAGCCGCTTCATTAACAACGGCTCTGCTCAGTCGGGGAAGTTAATTAAAGTCTGCAGCCAGGCGTGTACAGAGAGAACAGCCGTGGCACGGGGAGGCTGTCGCTGCTCCGTGCAAGCAAGCAAAAAGTATTTTGTCCTCTTTCACTTCCATGTCTGGAGCAGACATGTTCATATACTTTCGTTAAGCAGGTGGCAATCAGTTTCTGCACCAACTGCCTTGTCAATGGTAGCATGTGCCGTGCCATGCGTTCTGCCACAGAGAGAGCGTCACTGATGCAAGGGCACGTGCGATGGAAGTATGAAGCTTTGTGTGTGGTGGCAAGGAGCACGATATATGTTTCAATTGTCCAGATGGACAAATATGGTCAGCTGAAACGTTGATGCAATTCCCCCAACTTCAGTACTGTTACACTAAGGGGGAATTTAGCCCAGAATATCTGCACTCTCAGAAGATAGGGTCAAATAAGGCTCCGTTGCTCACAATAAAAATTGATTGCATTCATACCACCAGCTTTGCAGAAGGAAAGAACCCAGATGGAACAAACTTTCCAGAGCT
The DNA here is from genome assembly GCA_013398225.1 of Steatornis caripensis. Classification (NCBI taxonomy): domain Eukaryota; kingdom Metazoa; phylum Chordata; class Aves; order Caprimulgiformes; family Steatornithidae; genus Steatornis; species Steatornis caripensis. The sequence continues at coordinate 288,907 of VZSC01001141.1, read as the reverse complement.
GGAGGAAGCAGCAGGGCAGGACTGGATTTCCCAGGCATTAGCAAGCAGCTTGTAAAATTGTGCTCAGAATCAGCAACACTGGGCTTTAACTATAGATGGGGGATATGGGCTGCTTTTTTCTGGCAGCTCAGCATCGGGCCAGTGCTTTTCACGGACATACATGAGCATAGATAGACAAATGCCAAAGTTTGACTAGAGATCTTGGCTCTAGTTTACTGGTGGATAAATACAATGCTCTCCCAGCCTTTCCACTTTGCCCCTCCACAGGTCAGCAGGAGATCAGCAGCAGGTGGGAGAACTTAGCATTTCAAGTGAATGCCAGGATTTTTAGCCACCATGTTACCTAGGCTACTCTAAGGCTGAGAACCAAAGGACTCTCCAGCTAAGAGGAGTGGAAAAAACAGCAAAAATTCTCCAAGATTATAAAACAACCTCAAAGCAACTGAACTGACTTATTGCAGGATTTGTAAAAATAAATAAATAATGTCATTGGGGCTTTCAAGCTTTTCCATACTTTGCTTGCGTGACTCAGTAGGGCTCAACGGTGAGGGAATTAAGAAAAAAGAAATCCCAAGCTAGCAACTTCCAGTTTCTCAAGGGATTGCTCCAAAGCTGCCAGCGCTGCACTGCACTTGGCAGCATGGCACGAGTCTGGTTTGTTGGCTGTCCCGTCATGCTTAGAGGTTCACTCAGCAGCGGTGGGGAGCCAGATGCCTTTCCCTTTCTTTCTCAAAGCCTTCCTGAACATAGCGTCTGTGCAGGCAGAGAAGTGCCACTGCACCCTCGGGCAGCTCAAATGCAGCTGTGGAGTGCCTGTGGTGTCCTGAGCCCAGCTGTACCTCAGTGTAGGAGGAGAAAAATTGATTGGGAAAAAAAAAAATAGGAGGTGAATTTATATGTTGGATAAATAAATTGAAAAACAAGGTTAGTGTGGAGGAGAGAACTTTCAAAAGGGCAGGGATGATAGCTGGGGACACCCTGTTTCAAAAATCCTGTGCATGACTTGGAGTCCTGAATCACTGAGCCCGTGATGGGCTCACACTGACATTAGGTTTTTCTCTCTCTCTTCCAATTCCACTGATGGCCACTTTCAATCTTCAGACCAGCAGTGAGATGAAGGACTGGGCAAAGCAACATAGCAGCAGTCCTGGATGAATTCAGCAAGTGCTTTCCATTGAATGCCTGTTTGTTCCCCCCTCCTCCTTCCCAGATTTTGTCTGTGTTTGAGAAATCCTTTTGGTGTTTGTTTTCCAGAAATATTTTAGCAAAGCAACTTTGCCAGAATGAATGCTCATGAAAAATGAATGTTGAGACTGAATCTGCAAATATTCACTGAGAGTAAATTTCTCATTGTGCAAGCAATTGTAAAATTCATAATTTGGCCTGTATTTTGTTATATAAATTATACAATCAGGGCACAGTAACAATATGAAGTGAATTATGTATCTAACCAACATTGCATGCATTCCAAATATCCTCAACAAATTGCTGGTGAACAATCTACAGGCTAAGAATTATTTGCTAGCAAAATGCATGAATCATTTCAAATAACAAATACATTTGAGGAAATCCTCATCTATTACCAGACAATCTGTAAATAGAAAGAGAGAGTAAAAATATAAAAAAAAAGATCCATTGTACTTAACTCACTCAATCCAACTCTGTAATTGACCATTCATCCGATTAAAAAGCCATCAAGGACAAGCTCTTGAGGATGGAGTACCTGCTGCAGATATCAAAGTCAGAGGCTTCGTTTGGACAATCACATGGAGACCAACATGCCGAAATAATTTTGGTGTGAAGAGCTTCCTTCAGGAAGAGAATCAAAGATCCCAGCAAAGATCTGCAAGGCTTCCTCAAGTTCGGCCTCCTTCATGGGGAAAGTAAGACATGATTGTGTAGAAACCTTTGCAAATAGTGGCCTTTGGGATCCCACCTCAGCCTAGGTAGATTTAGGTTCATCTTCATTGAGTCAGGCAGCTATTGTTTGAGTCTCCAGCTTGCATGCTTGTTAAAGTCCTCGGTGACTCAACACTGGGCTAAGGGGACAGGAGGTCCGAGTGGTGCTTCCCTCTCTACTTTGAAACGTGCAAATAATTTCAACACTCGCTACTGTTTTTCATCACAGCCCTCTTGCCCCATTGATTGCGACAGAAACTGCAATTTATTTGGGCTAAGGGCTGTCTCCTCTTGAGGTGAAAAAGGCCAGACACCAGGGGTGATTCTCATCCGAGCACCCTGAGACTGAGGCACCAAAACCAAGCTTCTTGTTGCGGTTGCTAAAACTAATGGACAAGCGCGTTCCCAGAAGAAGGCTAATCCCACTTTTCTGAAATACGTATCCTAGAATGGGCTGGTTTGCTGCTGTCCTTTACACTGTATATCCCAAAACCCTTTCAACCAGCTCAGCGTAGGTGCTATACTTTCAGATGGCTAAAATCAGCCAAGATTAATCCTCTTCCCCAGATTCATACCGCACCTTGCACAATGCAGACCAGATTCTGCATTGAGACTTCTAGACGTTAGTGTGGTACGGATGATAACCAGTGAGAGAAAACTTAATTAAAAATTGCCCATGGGGACTGCCTTCTATTCTAGGCATTCAAGGCTTTTAATTTGAAGAACAGAATGATTGAATCTTCACATCAGTAAGGTAGATAATCACCCTTAAAATTTCTTCTAGCATGAAAATTCAGTCAGAGAGAGACAGAAAGTACAACAATAGAAACATAGACTCTAATGCTGCCTTCACATCCCAACAGGCACACTGTTAGCAAGGATACAATAAGACTGGATAATAAAATAAGGTAGACAAATGGCTTGTAAGAGGAAGAAAACCTCTTGAAGTAAGTTTGAATATGTATTCAGAAGTGTTGTTCCACGAGAAAGGAAAGGAAATGTGGTTTTGTGCTATTACGCTCACAGGCTGATGACCTTTCAAGTAACCCAGAAAACCCACAACGAGGTGTGGTTAACCGATTCCTATTCCTCTATCTACATAAGAAGTGCAGAAGTCCTTTCCTGGAGAAACACTGCAGCTCCTCCCTGAAACGAGCTCACTGCAGGTGCCGTCATGCAATCCTAAAGAGAGTGCAGAGGTATTCTGCTTTCTGAGTCCTCCTGGCAGAATCCACTGCGAAGCACGGATGTCTTCCAAGGGAGATGGAGATACCTGAGTCAGCCCTGGACTTTGCTGTCAGTGTCCATGGCCACTTTTCAAATCCTCATTCACAGCTGTGGCCAGCTGTCAGATTTGGAGCCATTACACAAGTGAGCTCACTATTAGTCAGCTACCTTGAGCTGAGCTGCTCTTTTCTTAAAGGACAGTCCCACATTTCATGTCCACAGTGCAAAATTATATCTGACATGTAATTTAGAACCCCAGATGCCTTGATATAAAGCCTTACTCCAGTAAATGGAATCAAACAGCAGGGCATTTCATTTGACAGAATGGGTATTTCTAGTTTTAATATCACATTAACTTTTCCTCTCCGTGCCTTGCATGGATTTTTCATTCTTAGGCAGCAGTGCTTGGCTGCTAAACAGAGTTGTAAGTCTGATGGGCGTTCCCCAGGATTTCAACGATTCCCTCGGGACCAGAGGGAGTTCCTGGATAGGTGACATCGACTCTTTGGTATTGTCCATACCTTCCTTTACTTGTGCCTGTTGAGAAATTTTGAAAGCCCACAGCCCAGCTGTAAGAGCTGTATGTTTTACCTACCAAACCCAGCCTGCTCCAGAGACAACGGTGTTCCTCTTTGAGAGATCAGAGTGACCTCATCACTCAGAAGTGATGTAGGATTAAATTGCTGATAACCACAGCAGCTTAGCAGGCTGCTGCCCCTCAACCAATACATCTTTGCAAGAGCTCTGCAGTATCAGCTCAGGTCTGGGGGCCCAGTAACACATTCACCGTTTTTGAATCAGAGCTAGCTTGCATCTTCCTAGTTCATCGGACAGGTGAATGTCAGTGACTGCCTACACAATAGTCCAGGCAAAACCTCACTCACTTGTTTTCCCTTGCAATCTCTGAGAGTTTCGTAGTCACAAGGAGAATGTCTTGTAGAAACTTCTCGTGGAGTGAGTGTTAGGATCACAGTGCTAGCAAATGTGAGGCTTTATACTAGCCAGAAGGTGATTAGTTGTAATATGAATAATACAATACCTATCCTAGACACCTTGGATGAACACCCTGAGTAATCACTCCAGCATGATGAAGTGCTCTAGCTAAATGCCCGAGTGGTATGCAACAACAGCTTTTAATTAAAGTAACCAAATATATCTTTAATGTTGATTAAATGAACTGTAGATTTGAGAATTCTGAAATACATTTTAGACATCAGATTAAGATTTATCTTTGGCCAGAGACAAAGCATGGAAAACCTAGCATGACAAGTGAATTTCAGGAGTACAATCACAGCTGAAAGCAGGAGGGTTTTATGGAACCTGAGGCAGAAAATTTACAAGCCCCACTGATCAGGAGTACCAGAGCGCCTCTACTAGAGGGTCAGATCCCCAGAATGTGTGTAGACCCCCCTACACTACCAAAGATCTGTTACTTGACACAGCCAGGAGGGAGGAGGACCTTCATGTCAATACAAAGTCAGCTCAGACAGAGCAGTATTGACACACATCAGATAAGAGCTAGCCAGCACTGTTTCAGATCCCTTGACATGNAGACCCCCCTACACTACCAAAGATCTGTTACTTGACACAGCCAGGAGGGAGGAGGACCTTCATGTCAATACAAAGTCAGCTCAGACAGAGCAGTATTGACACACATCAGATAAGAGCTAGCCAGCACTGTCTCAGATCCCTTGACATGATTGATTGTAATAATTTAATCATGTACCAGTTGTTGTTTTTCTGTCTGTCAAGACTTGCTGCTGTATTTCAATGTCCAAAATGATACAGAGTGTTTTCCACAGGACTTTGTTGTTTTTGGCAAAGAGTAATGTCAAGAAAAATGCCTTCTAACTGTTTCTGCCAAAAGAGGGAAAGAGAACAAAAGAATCAACACTTGCACATGCTGTCTGTGGCTTTATGGATGAAATTCGTACTCCAAGTGGGTTGTGCAAAGTGAAAACACTTCCTCCTCTGTAAGAACCTCACACAACCTCTCTGCCTTGCCAGCAAGTCACCAACTGATCTGAAATGAATGCTGCTTGAAATCATCACAATAGGTTTCTTCAGATGATGTATCCTGCCTGCACAGAGCTCATCCACCAGGTTCTGTCTGCTCTTGCACGCCTCTTGATGATCTTCATCTTCAGCGACATTTACAGTGAATCAAGTTTACTAGAGCATAACTCAAATTTCTCTTATGTGTCCTTGCATATTTTCCCTTTGCATCCTTGGACTGTCTGCTTCTTAGGGATGCTGTTTTTCCTGTCATTCAGAACCCTGAACCAGGACTATGGAGACAGCTAGGCTCACTTATAAGTAACTACTTTATGTATCTGAGCAGCAAAAGTATGTGTTTCAGCCACTAGACACTACCCTGGGTCCTAGGTACTCCTAGGTTGCCTATGGTGAAGCCTGTGTTAATGCAGTTGGATTGCTAATTGTACCCAGTCAGCTAATTTGTTTAGTGCTTCTGTATTGTCCGTTCATGTTTTGAATGTATCATCTGGCATACCACAAATCCTACGGCAAAACACACATTTAATCCAAATCAGTAAATTGTACCATGTGTAATATCTTTGAATCATTAACTGGATTTTTTAATGCAAAAGATTTGCATTAATTCAATTCATAATCCTTACTGCCTCAAAACTGTTGAGGGGAATTGGTCCTTCTATGGCAAAAAGAGCAGTTGACGTGAGAGGTAGCATTCTTCCAATTTGTTCTTTACTAGCATTTCTTTGCCCTTTTAGCTATGCAGCTGTTCTTTTTTGTCTCATCAGGTTTCCCAGGAAGGCAAGTCCCCTTGAAAATTCATGTCCCCACTGGTTTTGAAGAAAGTGGGCTGTAATTAAGGGAAGTTACATTAGTTACAAAGCTGTCATTTGCAAAACATATAAGAACCAGAGAAATGCATCATTAACAACATATATCTTCTCTTTTACCCACCTAATAAATAAACACGTTATTCTTATTAGATACAAAGTACAGCACACTTTGTCATAGCTCCACAAATGTAAACCCCCACCTGTTACTTTAATAGCAGCATCACAATGAAGGGCAAAGTTTTCCTTAAAAACAAACACAGAAAAAGTCTGGACTCGGATTCCTGCAATGGAATTAATCACTACAATTCTTTTGGCTTCAGAGATTCTGAGTTGTTTACATTAGTTGAAGATGTCATACGTTATATATGAACTTCATTCCACTCCATAATTCTCTTTCTGTTTTGGAGCTAGTATTCTCATTTGACTCCTACATGTTGTGGGCTAGTAGGATCCTATTTCTAAATCAAAACAGGTGTCTTCTTAAAGATGTGTTCTAGCTCAAATATGAATGAATTCAGGGCAGTATTAGGCAGTTGATCGGACTTCATCATCTCACTTGTTCCTTTTCACTTTGTAATGAGTGAAGCTATTTGAGGAACTCAAGAGCAATAGAATTTTGGTCTTCCCCAAAGCTTATGCAACCCAGTAATTTTTTCTTTGCATTGATATCAATGAGTTTGGCTGAGGCCCTTGTTTTGGAGGTGTGATCCAGTTTAGCAGGGTGATCCAGCCTTACCAGCTGTGGGGTCAGCACTGAAGCTGTGGGACCCTCCTGATGGAGGATCCTCCCTGCTGGAAGAACCAGCATAGTGGCAGCAACAGCAATGAGTTGCAGAACTCAGACCAAGAAGGAAACTGGTAACATGAAAGCGGAAGGAGCAGGGATCAGATTAAGACTTGGTTTATTAGGCGATTTGCCAGGACAGAAGGAGGTATCCATATTTCCAGGCCATGTTTTCTTCTTGAAAATCTATTCCCAGCCACTGTAGGGAAAAGATGATCAGAGAGACTAGCTGTGGTTAGGAGGCTGTAGGTTGAACCAGAATCTCACAGTATGTTTCCCTGTGGGGATTTTTCTGGGATGTTCTTCAAGAATGTCTTTCTTCCTTCCTGCGGTCTCTAGGTCTTCGTGATGCTCAGTCTACACCTTTTTGCTTGCTCCACCTCTGCACCAGGTACCATGTCTGCACTAGTAATCCATGACTGATCTACTTTTTGGCCCTGCTGCCAGTAGTAACCTGGCTGAAGTTTGTTCTCAAAGCCACACTGTGCTTCAGAAACACAAAAAACAGGTTTCAGAAACTTACCGGTAAAGTGGATTATAGAAGATTTTGTCCTGTGGTCCCAAACTGCTGAGAGACTATCGTTTGAGGAGAAACTCCTGAATCTGCCCCCCTGCTTCAATCTCTGTAGCTTGACCAGAGGCCACATCTGAGGCAAGCTTGTAAACAGACAGTGTGAGTGGCAGGTGAACCTCAGAACAGCTTTAGGGTCCTGCTGGACTGACAGTGCTGGCATGTCAAGGGGCACAGAGAAGAACTGACTGCAAGGTTAATACAAACACCTGGTCACTGTGGAACTCAATGTGGTGGACAAAGGATGGCTTCAGATTTTGGCTCTCCTTATGAAGGAGACCTCATGCAGTTGCAGCATCCCTGTGGTTAGTATAGGCTTGTCTCTTTTTCCTGCTGCCTTAAGAAAGCAGGAAACACCCCATTTTGTGCTTCTGAAATCAGCAGGAGTTATATGACTTGCCTTCTGCAGCTACAGCACAGAGCCAGTCAGACTGACCCAACAATTTGTTCTCATTTACTGCTGCTTGCATTCTTTGCATCCTTCCTGTCCTCTGGCTCTGTGAAAGCATTTCCCATTGTACAGCAATCAGTCCTGAACCCAGATGGGTATGTTTCTGCTAATTTTGTGGTTTCCACAACAGGGGGCAGATATTGCTGATACTTTGCAAAGTCTGGGCACAGTGCTCTTTGCCTAGCTGTCTGGCTTCTGAGACCTCCGCTGACTTGAGGACATGACTGGAGCCAGGTGAGAAAGTGGTTACATGACCACAAAAGAAGCAACATTTCCAAAATGCAGTTGATCTCCATAATAGGTTTCCCAGAAATTTCATGGATGTACACCCCAGCTTCCCTGTGGTATACACAAATTGCTCAGTGGAGAAATCCTTGGATACAAATAGCAAAATATATTCTCAGTTCCGGAGAGCTTGCAACAAAGGAATGCACATAACAAATCACAGCCAGCGAAAGAGCATGAAGAGATATGAGTAGCTATAATTTCTAATCTCAGTAATAGACAATTACTATATTTCTTAAATCCAACATCATAAAGTTTAGCTACTCAGTAGCCTGAGCCAGAACTCATAATTAAGATAGAACTTTAATATACAGCAGTTGATCTATGAATAGTAGAGGAAAGATCCTGAGAGGAATAGTATAACACGTGAACGTCTTTCCGCCTTCTGTGCCAGGATGAGTCAATCAAAAGAGTCCTGTCAGAAAGATTTTGGGGTGACGGGGCAGCACAAGGCTTTTGACAGATGTCTTCATGGGTTCAAAGATTATTTGAAAGACTTGGATTTCAGCTACTGATTAACTTCTCCCAAAGGATGTGTTAGGCAGAGGGTTTTGATTAAGATATTCCCAGCAAAATCTCACCCCTACAGCAAATAAACAAAAAACTTACGCTGTGCTCTGGATCCATAAACACTGGCCAGGTTTCAGCTGATGACTTCTGATCAAATCTGCATGCAGACCAGTAATGAACCTAGCCCATCTTATTGGTTTTTTGTGAAAGCAGCCCTTCTCTCCTCTTTTCCTCTTTGTTTTCTCTGTCTCCTGAAAGCAGATTGCACAATTTACAGACCAGGCTGACCGTGCTATTTTTAAGCAAGAGTCATTCTGAGTTTCAGGTTTCAAGTAAATCAAAAAGCACAAAAATTTTGGCCGTGTACTAAAAAAAATGGTTCTGAGAACACCTAGAGATTAAATCCATGGATGTTCAGAGAGTCCTGGGTGCTCAACAAAATGGTGTCTTTTTAATTGTTATATTCATTATAAAAATAAATTAAAATAAAACAACAGCGCAACTGCAAGGTAGTGTTTGCTGCATGTTGTGGGTTATAATGAGATTTTGAGCAAATAAGCTCCACTCCAAAACAGGTACTAAAGAACAATAACCACAAAATCCTACAGAGGAGACAACAACCACTGTGACTTCGGGTTTCATTTGCACATGGGAAAGACAGACTCGCAAACCGTCATTTAATTGGAATTTTGATTATTAATACAATCTGGCACTAACAGCAGTATTAGAGGAGACCCATGCAGGGTTGAGCTGATTAATGGAGTTGACTAGCCCATTGAGAGTTTAAAGTTGCCTGACAATCCAGCCCATTAATTAGCAAGATGCCGTATTCCCTCCCGTTGGTCTCTGCTGTATTGAATTCACAAAAGCTTGCAGCAACTTCTGCAAGTTTTTCAGAACTTCTTCTAGGAATTTTTCCTTCTTCATAAAAACATCCATGCCAAGTCAGATCAAAGGCTATATGGTCACTGAAAGTAGTCAATAGCAGGTCCCAAGGGGGGATTGTAACAACAACCTAAGTACATAAAGGTGTTTCCTCAGAATATGCTCTTGATTTCCAGGATCTTACTGCTTTCTTAGCCTGTGTAAACTTTAAGCATCCACTATGAACTCCTACAAAGAATCCTACTGTTTGCTTACCCTTTTTGTGAAGAACCAGCTGATCTATGAATGTCATTTGCTATCTTAATTTTTTATCCCACAGAAAGAGGATGCCGTGATTAGGTTCGCCATTTGCAGTTTTAACTTTCCAACAGGAATTTTCCCAGTAACTGAATGTCCCAAAAATCATGAAGCCGCAAAATTGGTGTAGATCTCCCTTTGCATTGATTCAGTAGCTATTTCGAAGATATAGACCTTTATTTATGCAAGTTGCTTCAGTCATCCAACAGACAAAATCTATTACAGCAGAGCAACTGTGCATTAGCATCTTCTACAGGGTGAGCCCAAGAGATACAGGAAAATTACCATTTCCTGTTAGATTGCATAGGAAAGTTCTATAATGATTTATAAATTAAACTTGAAACTGCCAAGTGCATTTTCATTGTCCTGCCAGAGAAAACTGTCAGAAATAAACAAACACGACAAACAGACTGGAATAGAGATCAAATCTTCTGGAAGGGGTCTGGAAACTGCTTACTTTAGTTTCAAAACCAGCATAACACAAAGACTAGATAATAATACAGATGAAAGAAAATTAATTGGGCTCATATATTTTTTTGTACATGCACAGGATGAAGTTGTCTTGCAGCCTTACTCTACACATGTAGAACAATAAGCAATCTTTTCTATTTTGCAAGGCTGATGCATGCTTACACAAGCCGCAAATCAAACCAAATTCTTCATAAACATGTTCTGAAAGGACACTGATTTCAGCTGCATACAGCACTGGAATTTAGAAAAAACAGCTTTTACTTTCTAGAAAGTTCCTAAATTTCACAAAGCCATCAGCAGGACTGGTGAAGGGAAATGAAAGGCAGTGGGAGGGGAGGGGTGGAAAGGACAAGTCTGTGAAAAGGCAGCTGAGGAAAAGCCACCCAGTCCAAGTGCACCCTGCACCCATCCTGAAAAATGCCTTTAAAGGTGACTAAGTCACAACAAAGATTCAGTGAACCTCCACAGGAACATTTCCATGCAGAGCTGGAGCACGGTATTTTCCCACAGAACAGTTTCTTCCTGCTTGGCTGGCTCTTCTGTCTCCAGAAATGTGCACAGGTATACAAAGCCCATGCCCCACATTCAGAGGTATTCAGAGCCATGATCGCACGTCAGGTGAAGCTGTTTTTTCTGCTGGAAACCCAACCTGCTGCAAACCTAGCCTGCTGCGCCTAACCACGACAGTGATTCGTGAAACACCTCAAAGCTACTCAGAATTGTGAGACCCCTGGATGCCTGGATGCGGTGAATGGACAGCAGCAGTCATGGCCATAACATGAGGACCTTACAGTAAGAGATCTGGGATTAGCCCCTGCTTCACTCCTGCTTCAAGCTAAAACCCCAGAGCAGGCATCTCAATCCATTTTTAAGCATAGATTTAGGTGGTCTGAATATGGCGCCTGTACTTTTGACAATTTGATGGCATTTAGACTCCTGACTCAATGCCTCGTTTTCTAAACAGTTTTAGGTGCCCGCAGGTGAAGAAGGCAGGGCCTTACTGGGTTTCTGTACAGCACCTAAAGAGACCGGTGATTTCAGTGGGATGTAAGCACTTACCTGCACTTTTGAGAGCACCATTAGGCAGCAGCGTGTATTTTCAGGTGCATAAATACTGTGGAAGTTCAGGTTTGATATGCGGTAGAGCACGTGTTTGATGGGAGATCACGTCAACCGTAAGAAACTCACTGCATTTCCCTGTGCTTAGAAAACCTGATCCCCGTCAAAGTTTGCTCATAATCCTCACGCAACTGGAAGACAAATGCAGGCACCTGGCACCACTTCCACAGCCCAGCCTACTGTATATGCCTGATTACTCCTTTCTCTCTTTCATCTTCTAGCAAATGAGATCCACACAAACAGAAGGAATTTCAGCATCTTTTAATTCTTTACAAGCCTTTACACACAGGCCTCTCAATTTTAAATATTCCTTTTCTTTCAATAGTACCAAGCTTTTTACATTGTAGGTTTCTTCACTAATGCTTTCAAAGCACTTCGTAATTGAGCTCATGATTATTTTATACCTGGGGAAACTGAGGCACAGAAGAAACAGCAATGTGTACAGCTTCGTTTATCAGGCCAAAACTGAGAAAAATGCTCTGGATTTCCAGTCCAGTGCCCTGGGCTAAACTTTATTTACTAACTTCACTAAATTAATCAGATAGTCTAATAGATGTAGTCTGTACTACAAACATACTGCTTTTAAAAAGATACTTTTTAAAAGGAATTTGTTGCTCAGATTTCAGCTTCATTAAGAGACACTTGTGAGCATATTAAAGTCAAAAAAAAAAAAAAATCACAGTGAGGGATGGCTATTTGAAGAGAAAGAGAAGACCAGTAGCAGCTTCAGCAGGCAAAGATTTAAGTCCCTGCTAAAGTCTCCATCGGCCATAGGTGTTTGAGTCCCAAACAGGGGGAGTTTGAAGCTTAATCAGTAACACCAAGACATACCATAAAAGCAGCTGCTGGCCCTTAAGCAGAATTTCACGGGCAGAAGGGTGATGTGGTGTATGAGGGATTGTAGGCTAGGCTATGAATATCAGGAAGAGCAAGCTATCGGAGAATTTCTTATTTGTTAGGATTTGGTTGTTGTGGTTTTTAAGTTAAGAATACTTTTGAAAGTTAACTGGTAGCTGAAAAGTAGACTGGGGTAGGCAGCCATAAGGATAAATTTTCTTTATGGCTAGAGGGTGTATGAGCAATGATAATTCTCTGGTAGAACAGGGCAAACCCTCCTAGATATTAATTTAAAGTTAATTCTAGAATATCTCTTGCTTCTCTGCTTCTCTAGTCCTTTGAAGAGACAATATGAACTTCAAGCTGATCCTCCTCTCCTCCTGGGTGAATAGAGAAATGGAGAAAACAAATGTGATTTTCAATAGTGCACTACGAAGCAAGCTAAATGATTTCTGGGGAAGTGAAAGATGAAATGCCTATGGTCTAGATAACTAGAATCCTGAAATAACTGAGGTGAGAGACTTTTGCAGCAGTTTTTCTCTGATAAGACAGAGACACAAACAAATGGCTTGGGTTCAGGTCTCTGGGTGGAATTCAGCTCCCGAGCTCCGTACAGCCCATGGATAATAAAAAACTGAAGAAGGTATTGTAAATAAATATACCATACTCAGTTCAGAGTGATTTGTGGCATGGTGAAAGAAGGAAGAAGCGAAAACATGGAAAGTAGAAATTACAGCTGTATGACTGTTCTCCTCTTTGGACTGTTTTTAAGCCTGGTTTGTTCTTGGTATTAGATTTGAAGGCTCAAATTAGGATATGCCTTCATGTGTGTTCCTAGTCAATAATTCTGGTAACATGTTGACAGCTGTCACCAACTTTGGTAGGTCCAGAGGTCATAAAGAGCTAGTTCCATAATAGATTTTGAAAATACACTTGATTGCAACAGGCCCTGGAAGTTCCTTGACTGCAGGAAGGCTGGGAGCTCAGGCATAATGTGGCCTCAGAAGTGCTGTGGGACAGGTCTTAATGTCCCAAGTGTAAAACTCCAGTTGCAGCTCATGGTTTTGTCTCTATGAGAAAACATGAAAGATAAAAAAATAGGTGGTGATAAATTCTGTACTTGGGGAATGACAGTTTTTCCCTTATCCTTAGTAAAGAGGTCTTGCTGAAGAGGGGCCTGTTTGAAGAGAGGAGGAAGAGGGCTGTCGTACTTTCATACTTAACAAAAGCAGAGCTTGTCTGTCCTGAGATGTCCAGGCTAGAATTTTCCAAAGCCATGATAGCAAAAAACCCCCTCCTTATCAAAGTCAGTAGAAAACAAAACAGGAGCAAAACAGATTGCCTCTCCTAACTCACTCCTTGTGACTTATGGAAGGCTTCCCCTTGTTTTTAGCCCCCAGCCATTTCTTGTGATGCTTGTGACCACTGATTTCTTTGACAGATTTCTTTTTTTATTATATGAATTGAATGGATGCTACAATGAAAAGTGTCTGTGGCTTGTTGCAAGATCTGGATGGCATTGCTAAAAGGTCAGAAACTGTAGTAATGGTACCTTTAGAAAAACACTTGGCAAAGGTCGCTGATCATTGTGCTTATTTGGATGGTATTAGCCAAACTGTGCTTATGGCTATTTCCAAGGGCAACTGAACCTGAGAGCTAGCTGAAAGGCTTTATTCAATGCGGTGTTTTCTGTGATTGAAAAACAGCTTTTCCCCTTTCCCATATGAGACCACACTTTTCAACTTAGTTCTTCCCTATTTTGGGCACTGCAGGGGCCCGTTCCACTGAAACGATGCCATTGAGGAAGCAGAGAGGAGGCACTCTGTGTCTGCCAGTTTTCCTTAAAACCCCTTGTAACCTTCTATGTGGCATATTGAAAGATGAAAATGCCTGTCTTCTCACTCTCTGTTTCCAAAGCTATACTTTCAAGAGGTGTTCATGACTTCTTCCTCTCACTTCATTCCCTGAGTAACCTTGGGCCTATGGAGCTGCAATGAATAAAATACAACCAAAGGATCTGCAGCCTTGGTCCAGGAGTGTATATGACTTCATTGAACATCTTCTCCAACAGCAAGGTGAAAGCTGTTCTGTTTGGCACGCAGTGTATCATAGAATCATAGAATGGTAGGGGTTGGAAGGGACCTCTAGAGATCATCTAGTCCAACCCCCCTGCTAAAGCAGGTTAGCCTAGAACTTACCTGTTCTTACTTACCTGGCAGGGGAGACACCATGATCAGGCAGGTGGTTTTCCCAGGGCGAGGCTCATCCCCTGCACTCCGGGTGTGCTGACCCCTGCGATTTCCCCAAATGCGGGAAACTCGACTGCATAATTTGTGGTAGTGGGGTTTATTTTTTGGATGTGAGGGCGATCTGGCTGCGACATCTGTCACCCCATTGATCGCCAGGGTTGATTCGGCTGATCTGGCTGGCTAGGCGGGTGTCCCCTTCCTCCCTCACCGCTCCATGTGCGTCCCTCCCGAAGCTGCGCGCTCGGTCGAAGAGGACGACCTTCCCCGATAGAGACGTACCGTTCATCGGTCAAGGGTATACTGTAGCTGCGCTCCCCTGCTAGAACCTCCAAACAAGCTCAGTGTAGCTGGAACTATATGAAGTTCAACCTGTCAATTCACAGTCCTTGCTATTAGACCTATCTTGAAAAGGTTGACTTACTCACATAATGGTTACTTTCCTAATAGTTTCAGAGCTAGAGCAGTTTGAGGGTGGTGGGAAATGAAGGGATGTTCCATACTTGGGGGTCCAAACTCATCCTGATCCCCCACTAACTAGATCTTCTGTGGAGAATATAGGTTATCCTCATCCTTGTGGGCTGGCTCGCCTCTTTTTGGTGATGACTACGAAAAGAGCCAGATAACTTCCCAAAGTAGGCAGTGGTTCATTTCTAGTATATTAGCCCATTTGGGGTGCAGTTCAGTAGACAGCCATCTGCTCACACATTACTCATTCTAAAACTGGAAGAGTTCCTGACTTCTATTTTTCACTCTAACCAGGGAGTGCAGTTACAATAAGCATTGTAAAACTGCTTCTGAAAGGGAGGAGAAAGTTGTGCTGTAGTTTTGCAGATGAAGTGAGAAGACCTGGATTGTACTGCCTTCTGTGTGGGGTGAGCCCTTCTGACAACATATCACAGAAAAAGGACTATAAGAAATCCTCTACGAAATGCTGAACCACATCATGAAATGGAACTTTCCACCAAGGATGCGTTCAGTATTTTCCCAGTTTTCCATTGTGTCGGTGGGGATTTCTCTCGTCCAGGGTAGGCAGTACATTAGAGACAGGATGCCTGAATCTGCATGGGTGTCCATCTTCCTAAAAGCCTTGTAGATTTTAACTTGAGACAACATACCTCTTTCAATCCATGTGCTACAGAAAAAGTACAGCATGTGCACTTTGCCTTCTAAGATGACCATTCCCTTCACAGATCTTTCTCCTTTTTGATTGTACTGTCTCAAGGGACGTAATATATTCTCACTTTATCACATTTTCTGCAACAGTAATGTCAAAACTCAGGGATGGATTATTGTCTACCTTATGTTGATCCTGCCGACTCTTGAGACACTAATCCTATGGATGAGCATCTCAGTTATCTTTAATCAAGTAATGCTATTTTTAGCATGAATGCCTTATATACCAAGGTAATGATAGCAGCTTTTTTTTTTTTTTAAACTGCACTGGTAGAGGCTTACAGATTTAAGCTTTACTGCTGAAAAAGAATAAGGGACAGTTGTGCTGGGGAAGAAACAAGGGGGAAAATTCAGGGAAGCGTTTAAGAAAGAGGAGAAAAGAAGTCAAGGAGGAAGAATCCTAAGAGGATGTGGGGTTGACTGGTTATTTTCCTGGAGGGAATACTGCTCTCTAGACCCCGGAAAATTTGTAATCTATGTTAAGTATAGGACAACGTAAGGGAGAGAATGGCTGTGGGGAAAAACAGGGGAGATGATACAGCAGATGGTAGTGGGAAAGTAAGCCTGGGAAAGGAAGGAGCCACAAAATGAGAAAAGCAATATTAAAAGTAATAAAGGGACAGTACTTTTTCATCACTTTCTCTAAAATGCATGAAAATATGCATATTTCATGCCTCTGTGTTTATGCAATTGTGTGTGACATTTCAAGGGCCTGTGTATGGAGCGGCCAAGTGTGTGTAAGTTTTCTGGCACATCTGGAATACCTGCAGTGCTGCTCTGGGCCAGTAGGCAAAATAGATAGTGTAAGGTTTATTTAAATTAAAAAATGATGAAGTTTAATGAATTAAATATGAAAATGAATAATACACATTGTGCAGTAGCACTTATATTTGCTTTGATGTTAAATGCAATGTATTTTGCATGTATTTATTTTTTCCCTTATAGCTGCAGGTTTTTCATTCTTCACAACACAGAACCCACTGCAGAAATTGTCGGGAGATAGACTGGAGTTTTCTAACTGGGAAGAAAATTAGGAAACTGTAATCCTACTATCTCAATTTGTGACTGATTGCTACTAGTAGCTTAATTCCACTTAATTTTTTCAGCAATTGAATAGGCTGAAAGATCGCCTTATCAGTGCCACAGTCAAGCTAAATGTTAAGAAGCAATAGATGTTACTGGACTGTGACATTTGGATCAAAGTCAGCACTTCAGGATGACTGTTGATGGAAGAGGTGATACTGCATTTAGCAATGCATGTATTTCTCCTCCCATATTTGTCCTCCCAAAGACTGCTTTAGTTCTAGCTGTACGTGCTGTTGGTCTTGGAGTTCTGTTCTGCAAGGTGGACAGATTGCAAGGCAAGCGCAGTAGCTGTCCAAGGCAGAAATTACAGCATCTAAAGAAACATCTGACTGTAGAACCACCCATTAGATTTCTGATGTCTTTGGTTTTCTAGTGAAGTGCATTAGTAAACTGGGATTGTTATGAATGTACCTGCTTTTTTTCAAAGCTCCAAAAATGGCCATGTGAGCAGTGAATACTGAAGTGAAACATTCCTTTACATGTTTACACAAATTCTCAAATCGTAAGAAAAAGTTCTCTGTACAAGCATTAGTGTCTGTTGATTTGACATTGTCACAGCAGGGCAGGCAAAGATTTTGTTATTTATTTTCTTCTATATTTCTTTGACCTCAAATACAGTTCAAAGAGCTCAACTTTTTTTAACAGTTCAGAATGTGTCAGTTGAAAGAAAAAAACACGCCATGCTGCAGATTTTTTTCAAGTAAATCAAAAGCTGTAGTAATTGCCTTTCATGTTTTATTTCAGAAAAATAGTATATTCATGACTCAGTATGGTGCTGTAGACAAATTCGTATTAAGGAAAAGATACAGGAAGCTACAAGAACACAGATATTGTCTGAATAATTTTCCTAAGACTCTTCCATGCATGACCAGCTAGGAGATGCTGTAGTCATCACTGCCAGTAGTGATGTCGAAACAATTACAGTTTCGAAATTCCTGCCTCCAAACTGAGATTGACAGCCAGGAATGAAGGGGAATAACACTACTCTTTTTAAGCTAACCTTCTGGCTATTACCTTTCAATATATCGTATATTCACATAAGGCAGTTACTTCAATGCTGGCAAAGCCAGAAGCCTAAGACGGATTGAGCTTTATCACCACTCTTAACATGAAGGCTTATCAGAGCAAGTAATTCTACTTTAGTTTGAATTAAATTTCTCTTCATCTACATTTCAATTATGTATTTTTACAGGCATGAGTCATGTAGCCCAAAGTTATGTATCCCTGTATAGATCATGTGTCTTCCCAAAGCAGAAGCCTAAAGCTTTTATAAGGAATTCAGTTTCCCAGTTGCTCCAAGGGAAGTATTTTATGGAGGCAGAATGCATGTGTACCTAGTGATTCAGTTCAAAGATGCTTTCAGCAGGGTAACTTGCACAGAAAGGACAACTTGATGCAAATAGCAAGTATCCTTATTGCCTGCCATCCCCCAGTGTTTCTCTATGCATTATCATCTCATAACTGCAATGGTTGCTATTCACACCTGCAAAAAAAGATGTTCAAACAAATATTCTTCCCTCAGCAAAGACCCACACAGAGCACTAAGTCCATGGAAAAATAAGACCTTTTTGTGCAAGGGGGAGTTAAGTATGGTGTAACATTTTTTTCGTATGCAAACAAAGCCTTTGTTCCATGCTGCATGCATTTGTGCATAGATACTTTCATAGTCCTCCAGTCACATTGATTTCTCTCGAAAGAGATCCTCCTCCCTCAATCACATGGTCCCTTGAGCACTCCCTTATAGACATTTATCTGAGCCCCTGCTTCTCTTTGCACCTCATCCCTCCAATGAGTCTTCCTTAAAGCTTTCCTTGTTAGGTTAGAAAGCTTTTTGACAAAGATGTTGTCATTCTGCTTTGTCAGGTGGATCCCATGTCTCCTGATCAGTCCTCGTTCCTCAGAGAAGCGTTCTGTACTCACAAAAGCTGAAATCCAGTCTGCAGCACTAGCTCTACTACCAGCCTTGCAAAATACCTGCTCCCACACTTATATTTCTCCTTCATCAGCAGGACTGAGGAAAACACCAACTAGGTTCCCATACCCTTCACTCCCACCTTCAGAGCTCTGTAGTGACTTTTTATGTGGCTAGGGTCTCCCTTGGCAGGGTCTCAGGCGCCCACGTACATAAGCAGAGAGAAACAATACTCCAAGGGCAGATAAACCTTGGCTATCTTTTTCTAACATGCTGGATCCAAGTTAAGGAATCACAGAATAGCTGAGGTTGGAAGGAAACTTTGGAGATCATCTACCTAGTCTACCTCCTCTGCCCAAGCAGGGTCACCTAGAACAGGTTGTTCAGGGTTGTGTCCAGCTGGGTTTTGAATATTCTCAAGGATATAGGCCCCACAACCTCTGTTGGGGAACCTGTCCCAGTGTTTAACTATCCTCACAGTAAAGTCGTTTTCTTCTTCTGCTTAAGTGGAATTTCCTGTATTTCAGTTTGTGCCCATTGCCTCTTTTACTGTTACTAGGCATGACTTAGAAGAGTCTGTCTATTTTACTGTCTTCCCCTAAACTAAAAGGAGACTGACTGAATTATAGGTCCCAGAATCTTCTTCCTTTCAGTTTGTTTTAGAGATGAGGGAATATTTGGGGTTTTTTTCCAATCATTGCATGTTTCCTGATTGGCATCACTTTCAAACATGACTGACAGAAAATATTCTCACAATGATGTTGGTGACCATGATACTAGAGGTCTACATTTTGTCAAGTGGATCATACTTTGAGGGACTCTGATCACAGCTTTTTTGGTATAAAATTCCAGTGGCAGTCAGCATGTGTGTTTTTGTTGAGGAGGAAGAGATTTGCCTTTACTTGGTCATTTACGAGTCTACTTTTGATCAGAACCTTGGGCCTGCTATAGCTCAGATGTACATCTAGAAATTTGTGCATCAGAATCATTGTTTCTGGCTGACCTAGCTCTTATCTGTAAGGCTACATCATCTTAACTTTAACTGATAGATTATCCATACATCCGTCAGTAAATTGTTCCCCTTTATCACAATACTCTGAAAGATTACCCAATTTCTAATCTGAATTTGTCTAGCTTTAGACGGGTATTTGGACATACGAATTTACCCCTTACTGTCAAAACCTTTTCCCATTCCCTCAGTAGGTAGTTTTAGGCCACGATCTAGCAACTCTTTTAATGACCCAGGTACAATGAATGTATTTAAGCCTTTTACTAGAAGGCAACATATCCTTTCATTGAAACAGACTTGCATTTTTTTCTCAGAATCCTTTCCAATTTGTCAACAGGTAGTCACCAGTGCTTTCTTGAATAGTGGAAGTGGCAGGCTGTGATTGCTAACTCTTTACATTGCTAAGCCTGGGACTTGCCCTTGGGTTATATTGCATGTGCCTGCAGCCTCAATATGTCTGTTTTGGCAGACAAACTGTTTCATCCTTGTTTTTGTTGTGCTGATGACTGATAAAGAAATATATATTTGGTTAACTGACAACTATTTGCTCTTTGGATTGTCAAGGCTACTAAAATTAGCACCTTTTGGCACAATCTGAATTTGTTCTCGTCCCGCCTAAGATAAATGAAATAGGACTGGTGATTTCAGTCTTGAATTTATTTGACCTGAAGGCCTCACACCACTGCAATCACCTCTCAAAAGAAGTTAGTATCTTTTTGGTAAAATGCTATTCTGACTACAAGTGTCAAGCCTTCATTTTACCACTTCTTTATTGCATTCCACTTAGAAAACGGTAACTCAAAAGAACAAAATGGACTTCTTTATTATTGGGAAAAAAAATTTTAATCTACTGGTTGAAACTCTTAGACTTTTTCACTTCTGAAAACCGCAATTTACTAACGCTTTCTACATCCAAGGTTCATGAACAAATGAATTGTGAGTAGCCCACTTTGAAGCATCTCTACCCTCTTCACCAAGAGATGAGACAATTAACCTTCCTAGGAGGCTGCTTCCAGCTTTTACATCCTTTGCAAGGGGCCTGACTAGAGTCAGACCAACCATGCCAGGAAACTAGCTGTACAGGCCAAGGCTTGCCAAAGAGTGGCCTGCTTGGCCATTTGTTATTGTAGCCAGCCATGCTCCAGATCTTGAACATTTTTGGGCATACTTGAACATACTGTTATAGAGGTAAACCTGACATAACAGCCGGCAGGATTTCTGTGACTGAGTCCAGGGTGAAGCAGACAAAAAAAAAGGAAACGGAATGTTAGTGCTTCTTACACGCCGAAGCATGTAATTTCTCCTTTGGGAAACACGTCAGGAAAACATTGAGCACCTTCATTCCACCTATAGAAAATTAAGGTATTAGGAGACTAAAAGCCATGCTGAGGCAAGGTTCATGTGGCCTATGAAAGGCTTAAAAGTTCTTAGCACATTTTCTTTACCCTTTCTTGCTCCTTCCTTCCAAATGAAATGAGTTGTATTTGTTGAATCAAGAAACACAACTAATCATAGCTATTAGAAATGGATTGACACAGGCACCCTCTCTTTACAGTGTGAAAAATGGATGGTGCTCTAAAGCCATCCAGAGGATGGAAATTCAATTTCAACATTGTGAAGCTTATCTTAGCTCCGGTTACAGGAAGGAAGCACAAATATTTCAAGGTACTTTGCAGAATTTGTGGGTAAAAAGTAAGCACCTACCACTTTAACTTTGATGATTTAATAATATGCTCTTGAAGGAACAAACCTTACCCACAAATCTTCAGAGGAAGACTCCCTTTATCCTTTTGACATCTTTGATTGGTCATGAAGTACTGAATATCAACACAATTAGAATAATTCTTGTTGGATGCCTAATTCCAGGCTGTATTGAAACTAATATAACCTCATTGCTCCCCTCTAAAATGGCTGACAAGTTCATTGGCAAAAACAGATACAACTTGTATGGCTTATGTTTATATTGCATTGTATAGGCATAAATCTTCACACATCTAAACAAAAGATCTGCATTTGGGAAAGAATGAGGTGTGTTCCATCCCAATGGATCCCTCTTTAGTGCAAGCTTTGACTTTTTTGTAAGGAGAAAACTGCTTTGATTCACTGAGTGTATAAATCACTCTAAGTTATTCTCACAGCTGTAATGGTTATCTTGTTCAATTTCCATTCTGTGTAAGATCAAGATAAAAACCAATTTGTTATGTGCAGGCCATGGAGCAACTGTTAAAGAGAAATGGTCTTTTGCTTTCCATCGAACTGACCAAGCTGAGAATCAAAGTTATGGTGTGAAAACAAAAGACTTTACAGACGAGTTGCTATTCAGCCCTCTCCTTATGGCACGAGAAAGCCTTTTAGCTGGATTTCAGAGTGACCAAGTGAGTTGGGGTTTTGTTTAAGTTTTCTTCTTTCCCCTAGGAGAATCATGTATTTGGAAGCTTGGTGGTCACATCAGAGTCCTGGGTTCAAATTCAAGCTGTATTCCAAATTTGTTATGACTTTGGTTCAGGAGGTTTGATCTCTTTTGTGCTGCTGTTCCGTCTTCTGTAAGATCGGGAGATAAGGGGGTTCTCATTTAACTAAAGAGTATATAGTGAGAATTAAAGCTTGCTAATTAGTGCACACTATTTTGGTACTTCACTTCTATAAGGTACTGTTATTATTTTCATCTGTCAATCTAATGGCTGTCCAAAGTGCTTTGTAAAACTGCCACATTTCTGGCCAACAAAACTTACAGAGAAAAATGAGAAGTGATGAGTTTGTTTTCACTAGGTAAAAAGAAGGAAAACACTGTAAGTCTCGCTGAGTGAATAACAGTATCGGAGGTGACTTCAGCAATGGAAAGCATTTTGAAACTGCTTTTACTCCCCCTTTCCTCACCCTTCAATAAACAAACTCTAGGACAAATGAAGAACATATTTTGAACACATGACAATAGTTGTTTTCAAGTTTACACCATAAATGAGTCTATTAGAAGAGATGTGGCTGCAAAGATTTATCTAGCTTTTTTCTGGGATCTACACTCATTTCTTTGGCAGATCTTGTGTGTGGTCATTAACCACAGTTGTGAAAATGGATTTTTGTCTGGAAAGTGAAATAAACTCAAATTTGACTTTGACCTGATACGATTACTTTATGCTTGTCTGTCACTCAGTCAATGCCACTACAATGGAGTAACTGGGATTATGCCTCCCATTGAAGGTGAATAAGAGAAGTAGTGGGAGCCACACCAGAGGGAAAGTGGGGCTCTAAGAGGCAGTGGTATAATCAGAAGATGACACCTTTCCAATATTTACAATCTTTCAGTCTTGTCTAGAAGCTAAAATGAATTTTCTGCAAGACACATTTGAGCACCATATTCTGGAAGTTATATATGTATCTAGAGTGCATTTTGGACCTACTGGGTCATCATGATTAACTGACAAAGGGTGAAGAAGTGGGGGAGTTGGTTAGCTTACCCAGTGAGAAGGAAGAGAAGGCTGAACTGGCTGTTCAGTGAGGTGGAGGAGTGTGTTTTATAGAAGCAATTTGCAGCAATGGATGGGTATGAGAAATGCAGTAAGCGTACTAGGTTTTTTTATACATATGAGACTTACCTCCCTCTTACTGTCTTTGGAAATGGTTTTGTAGGCAAGCATAAGGCAAAAATACTCTGTGCATTACTTCAATACATGAAGTTGATTTTCTCCTTGATGGCATTGGAAGTTCATTATGAATTCAACTTTCTACCCTCAGAGCATGCATAATTGAAATGACAAATCCACCACAACCATTGGGTATGAATAAGGTGTGGATAAAGCTATACAATCCACCTGATTGTGCAGTTGGCATAAGAAAACAGTGACTTCATTGCATACTATGATTAAGGAAAATTTAATTTCTAAATCCAAGGTGGGCCGAATAAGCTTCTTATTGTTATGCCATCTTTCTATATCTATTTCTTCTTTGTAGCTCTTGCATCTTGGAAAGTTTACAGGTAATTACTGGCAGGAATATGGACCAGTATGCAAATGGCTGAGTGTGGAAATAAAATGTGGAAGGCAGTTTTTGATACTTGTTAGTTACTTCTGACATTTTCTTTGGAAGAAAACCATGAAAGCAGAATGGAGCTGTAGATTTGAATTTTTAAGGAAATGTTTGGAACTTGTAACTCCTGTCTTTTGGTCTATTTTTGTTAAGGATCACTTTCGTGATATGTGGGTTAGATTTTTAGTTTCAAACTCCCAAGTGATGAATTGAATGGTCACAGTCTTAGCCTCTGCCCTCAGTTTTCCCCATGTCTGTTCCTTGAAATTCTAGAAGACCTGTTGTTAGCAGGCAAAGACAAATGCCTTACAAGGCAATGTAGCAAATAAGTACAGTTGCATACATGGATCATCTGTGTAGTTAACACTTGCTGGAGGAATAAACTGGAGATGAATGACTTAATAGGAGGTTGGGGAACCTACTGCTGAGTATAAACTTGCAATCCTTTCAACTTCTCCTACATCCTATATGGAAAAAACATCAATGTTTTAGAGTTATTCTTTCAATTACACTGAAGTTTGATTTGTGATCAGTTACAGGAGGAGAAGGGAGAGGTCTGCATACTGCAAGAAATTGTGGTGAAGATTTAATCCTGTTTCTGTATTTAAAGCTGAATATTTAGAACCCATGTTTCTATTGATAATGAGTGAGAGAACTTGCAAAGCAAAGCCCCCTTTACATAGCACAACCTCCTCTGACTTTAACCCTCTTTTGAATAGTCTTTGTTCTGTAGCTACAGTTGCTGTGCTGAACCACCCTGTCCAACTCTGAAAAATTGGGGCGGTTTCTTGCACCCTCCACTGAGCTATAAATGAGCTAAAATGTAGGTCATTCTAATTCAGCATGACTTGTGTAGAACAAGTTATTGCCTGCTGTATGAAACAACTTTATTTACTGCTTTGACACACTTCTGGAGAGATCCTCCACCTCTGATACTACCTATTGTTTGAGATTTTCTGTTAATATATTTAGCATCCAATCTAATGTCTCTTGCAAGGGGGCAGCACTAAAGAACTTGAATCCTCAGTGTCGCCGGTAGCTGTAAGACAAGCACTGAAGTCCTGAGAAAAACATTGCAGGACCATAATGAAGTAACTTGTGATGTAACACTGTTTTCTACTGAAAGTTTGGACGTCTCTGGGAGAAAATATTTGAAAACACTACCTTCTACCAACCTTACATAGTTCCAACAGAGGAAATCACTCAAACAGGCAACAAACAGAAAGAACTCCAAATCTATTATTTTATCAAAAGATCTTCTTTCTCCTTTCTCTTAGACAATGGTAATAGAAAGATATGGAAAAAGAGCAGTCTGTATGCTAATCTGAGGCTTTGTTTATGCTTAGTGATGTGCTATTTGCCAGAAAAATATTTTCCCATATTTCAAAAAGCTACATCCCCATTAAGCAAATAAAATTGACCGAACTTTTCACATGTATCAAGCAATTCTTTTATCAAAAGCATGTTGGTTTTTGTTGCTCATACCCTCTATTCCTTCCCCTGCTCTCTCAAGAACAGTTTCTGAAATGCTAATTCATATCCCCCAGCATGGATCTCCTTTCCTTTCTTCCTACATTCCTACCTCCCTTTGAGGTACTTCGAACTAGTCTGGGCAGGGTCTTGGGCAACCTGATCACAGTTGGTCCTGGTTTAAGCAGTGTTTGGACCAGGTAACCTCCAAAAGTCCCTTCAAATGTAAGTCATTCCATGATTCTATTAACGTCATTAATCAGACAGTGGTGTGGCATTTAGAGTAGCTTAACTAACACCTATGAGCATTGCACAGAAACTCTGACCCCAGGTATGTCTGTATGCCACAGCCCAGCCTCCACCTTCCAGAAGTGGATCTTAAATGTAAATCTTGCACCTTCTGAGCATCAGCTCTTGGATTATTTCCATGAGTCCACAAATAAAACCTAGCTCTTAAACTCCAGTGTACATGACCCATAAGTCAAGTGTTAACATATAGTGGTTTGGATTTAACATGTAGCCCTTACTGCTACTGATACCAGTTCAGAAAAGATATCTCCGCACCCATTTCCTTTGGGTTTCCTTCATCATTGGATATTGCTGTGCACACTTCTGTATTTACAACTGAGATGGCAAACTTGTGAAAATGTTCTTCACTTTTTGAACCTGTCTGGGAAAAAGCCCCACACCAGAGAGGTGTTGCTTTATAATGTGAAATGCTGGTTCTAGCTATACTCTGAACAGCTTTGAAACTAGGCAATCTGCTGTAAAGGTTGCAAGTCTGCATGTGGAGTTAAGAGTATGCTATTGGCAATGGGGTCCAGACCTGCTTAAAGTGGTAAGCCACAGGCGGCTCATAGGAATTCCCATGGATGGAAGATGAGCCTGATATGGAAGCATGGTATTGACTGCCACTCCAGGGAGAGAAATCACTGCTTGGCCTGCTGCACCCTCACATTCTGCCATGAAGAGGAGACACATGCTGGTAAACCACTGTATTTTCTTACACCTTGGAAGAAGAAAATGCTTCCAAGTCTGTGCTCTGCTTCATACCTTATTTTCTCTTCTCCTGACTTAGTCACACTCTCTTTTTTTCCGTGCTCCTCTCTAAAGGCCTTCCAACTGTGGCTGACACTCAGGCAGATGTTCTGTGTATAGCAAGAACTACAAGAAGGTGTGAGGGGTATAAGAATACTTCAAATATGGTGTCATCGCATAGGTCTGCCTGGAAGAAAAGCAGATGTACGCATTCAATGATCCACAAATCAGATTTGAGGACATTTCTCTGCTAACTGATACTCTTCAGAGCAGACAAAGGGAAGACAGGGCCTCTGGCTAAACAACAGAGAAAGCTTCTTCTGTGAAGCCATAAAGACTGTGACATAAGATGTACGATGCCTCATAGCAAGAGAGGTTCTCCATGAAATGCAGACCCAAGCAGGAGAAACAGCATCTATTGGATTTCTATACTTGCTTGCAGCTCTAATTGGGCAACACTAAGTGGGCTGCTCATGGGAGGGACCCTGGCTCTGAAAGATTAATTCCCTTGTTGCCTGAGGTGACCTACCACAGCTCTCCTCTACACATGGGATTTCCTGGAAGAGACACTATCACACTGATAGTTGAGTCCAGCTCTCCTTTGCTGGGCCACCCAATATGCTGCCATCGTAGCACTTGTGCCTGGGTATTTGTAGAGATGGTCATACCATCTCTTCGTCAGTATGCAAGGATCATGTCTAGCTCAGAACTAGCTTGTGTGTACAGCTGCCTATCTACCCCATGCAGAGCTATCTTCTCCATGTCGAGCTAGCTGCATGCATACTTCTCAATTGGAGCAAGCTTTGGCTCAGGACCTCTCTGATGGCCTCCTGCTTTTAGAATACAACACCCAGCATATGATCATGCCAGCAGGTGCCACCAGCCTTTGTTGGTGACAGTCCCTGTCTCTGTGCGCATTACTGTATGTATGGAGACCAGAATCATGGTCCCCTCTTAATCCTTGACTATATTGTATGTATAGATCTGTTCTTATCTCAGATGCTAGCAAAGAAGCAGGGAGCTACTTTTTGTAGCTCAATGTTGAGGGTGTATTTGTGAAAGACAGGCAGTACTAAACACAGGCCTGCTGAGATTACAATTACAGACCAGACCAGGGGGAACAAACTGAAGCAGTATTGCTTTGAACAGCCTACCAGGAAAAGCCTGTAGCTTGTGTCATCCCCTGAAATGTGACCTGGTTTTGTCTACAGACCTTATTGGCACAGGTCAAAATCATGTCAACATGTATTCAAAATTAAAGCACTGGTAATAATGTGCAAGCACATGCATTTGTGCATTAACACAATTAAATAACAGAGTTAACTAACATGCCTACGTATCATACAACCTACAATAAATAGAAATAAACATACTACAGGGCCCTCTGGCCATATCCAAAACAAGAAACAAATCTGCTGTGGTTAAAATCTAATGCCATGTCTAAAGCCTTCTTTTGCCTAGGGTTTTTACCCTCAGAGGTCTAAAACGAAGGTTACTTCAGCCAGCTCTAATCTCTCCTGTTGCAGGCAGCTCATTCCTGCCTCATAGTTTTTTCCTGAATTACCAACCTTGACAAGATAGCTTTCCTAGGCCTTGCTGAACCTGTTGTCCCCAGAATTTTCTGCATGAATAGCTCATTTGTGCTTGCTGATGAATTTCTTCTATGTTGTAAAGCTGGCCTTGTGGGAAAAGTAAATATCCAATAGACACAGACATGAGCTATGGTGTTTTCTGGACTTCAATCCAAATGGATAATACTGTTAGAGGTGTTCTCTGAACAATAAGTTACCAGATGACTGTCAGTTACTGCAGCTACATCGCTGCTGGAAAACATTGCATAGACAAGTTCCCAGCTTCCCAGGTATTGAAGACTCAGTTCAGGCTCACATCTTCTAACTCTCCATGGCTTTACATACTGGGCACAGGAACTCCAGTCTTACAGTCAAGAAATTAGGCCTCTTATGGGGCAGAAAGGATTTCAAGTTCTTACTTGCAGCTCCAACCTTGATTCTACTGTTTGGATTGCAGGGAGTTAAATTGTAGTTGCTCAGATAAGAGAAGGGCTGCTTATCTTGACAGGGTACGTCGATGGTATCCAGGAATGTGTTAATCTGATTTTACTTTTTAAAAAACAGGGGAGAAAATATAGAAAAGGGAGCACCAAATAACTATTTGTTTGATTCTGTTTTGTTTCAGGATAAAATCTTAAGTCCTGAAACGATGCTCCCTGCAAGGCAGAACAGAAAAAAATTTCGGTTTTTTTGTTCTTGGATAGGCTGGATTGAACTGGACAAGTTTTGGGATTTGGTCTGTTTGTTTGAATTTTTTTATTTATTTTTTTTAAATTGTTGAGAAAAGCTTCCAGTCACCTTTGTGGGAACAGCTGCTGAGAAGAGAGAATTTGAAATAAGGGTAATAGGGCATCAGAGCTTTTGCTGTGCTGGTTGAAGCTCTGCAGAAAGGCTAGAAATGAATACTTTGTGGAGCAATTTCGCTTGACCCCTTTGCTCGATTTTTGTGAATTCAGCTCAATTTCCTTCAACCTTCACTGTATTTTATGATATGGATATTTTTTCCCTCCCTTGTGGACTGAAACAGGTCTCTTCTTACAAGAAGTTAATTGCCTAGGATAGTCATGAAAAAAAATTTTCCTGCAAGCAGGCTGCTTTTTCCCTCGTCTTTTCATGTAAGTTTGGTGAATTTTAGTTTGTGACAAGCTTTCGCTGTAGCACAGCAACACTTTCACACACAAAACACCCATCAGCTCGACACAAATATAATGCTAATAAACCAGGAGCAGTGAAACTGACTAACAATTGACCTAGAAGTTTACTTTCTAGTAGAGGTTGCCTGTCTGGTTGTTCCTTCTCCCCGACTGCTGTCTAGTTCTTTATGATGCTATTTCACCTAGGTTTTTTTAATCCCTTTTACTTTGTTTTATTTATGTAATGTTACGGCAGACATAGAGTATTGATTTTAAGTACTGGTGGTTACAGGCCCTCAAAGAGACCACTATACACAATATTTCTCTGTAACAGGCAAAGGAGTCTTTAAGCACCTGGAAGAGAAGCTAGCTCTGCTTGGTAAGAAGACTGAATGAATGAATTGAGAATCACACTCCTTCCCTTGCTGCTGAAAATGTAATTGCCAAAGCTGCAAAACCCTGCCTCACATCCAATAGATTGCCATTAATATCCCCTTCTTAGGGATGCACAGCAGCACCAGCTTGGGCACTGAAACAAGCAGCCCATCCCAGAATGAGGTTTAACTCTTGATTAACATTAGATAGTCGGGAATCCCAAGGGGGGCTTGTCTGCACTATGGATGAGTGAGTGTCTAACATAGACATTGGCTCATGAGATTGGTCCACACATGCCTCCTATTAAGTTCCTGATGGCTGCGGAGTACTTGCACACTTGATAACTTTATAAGCAATCAGTTAGAAACCATCAGGAGAGATTTAAATCCTGCATGTCCTTCTAGATGACTTGTGATTTTGGCTGGCTGACAATGACTTGAAGTCAAATAATTGCCACAGTCCATCTGTGGTACACCAGTGTAGGTCAGTTTCCTAGCCACTGATCCTTCACCAGTGACCTCATATGGCTTCTGCTCAGTAACAGTAGAGCAGTAGTCCCACACCCTTCCCAAAGATGCACTTCTCAGTTCCCTCCTGACTCCAGGCACGAGATTAGGCTTACTTGAAAAAAAGTGGCTTGAAGACTACCCCTGAAGTATCAGTCACCTTTCTGCCTGTGATGGTCTTGCCTGCACCAAATTACTCCATCAGTAAGAGTTAAGTGTTGACTCCGCAGGGCAACAGCCATTCTGTATCACAGCTACAGGCTCACAAAATTGAGTCCAATGGTGATAAAGACATAGTGCTAGTTTACGGCTGAGGACCTCAAACTTGCCTCACCATTTCTGGAAGACTTTCACTGCTAATCGTCCTGTGTCCTAAGGACAACTCAATTTTGCCAGTCAGAATTTGCCTTCCAGACACAGAACCACAGCCAAAGCAGTCACGGTGGCAAGGGCTTCCAGTATTTCTCCATGCCAGGGGAAGACAGGCATTATCACTGTTCTTGACTGTTCTCCCAGAGCAGGGTTAAGACCACTAGTGTCATCTCTCATACTCCACGCTGTGACACATTTTTTGGACACTGAATGAACTAGAATTGAGGAGTTTAGGCAGCCGCATTATGATGTCACTTGGAAATGCACAAGCAGAGGCAGAGTAAGGCTTCTTTAAATATGGGAGGCCTTATAAAGCTGACAGGAACATTAATATATCACTGTCATCTGCCTGAAACGCAAAAGAATAGTATGGCGCTTCCTAGATGGTCTCATAAGCAAGGGAGCAAAGGTTTGTGGGAGGGCTTCTCTTTGGACGTCTTCAACACATATGCATGAGAGGAACACTCAGGGCTTAAGACCAGGGGAGCTTCAGACTGTAAGTAGTGGAGATGAGAAGCCTCAGCACTAACTGCATCAGTCTGCTGGTCCAGTTCTATAGCACCAAACTTTTCACTCAAACAGAAGTAGACGGACTTTCTTAGAAGAATAATTGTAACCAGCTGCTAGTCTGTCAGAGTCTGACAGTAGTTAGATCAGAACACAATCCTTACAAAAAAACCCCTAGAGGTTGTGTTTGCTGGTGGGAATAGCAAAGAACCAGCAAGCTTAACTTCTGTCACCCCAGGCTCTTCTCAGCACTTGAGCTTCTGTGACAAGGGATATAATGTTAGGATCCAGCAATTCAGCCTCTCTTATTCTGGAATTACACTCACTTAGGAGGAATCCATAGCAAGAAGAGAACTGCACGTGTGTCCCCTTCTTTTGAATATCCAGTGAATGCAGAGGAAGAAAAAATCAAGTATGCAGAAAAGATTCTGATAAGGAATCTTTCAGGTAAGAAATCTACCTGGACATGTGCAAAGTATTTCACACTTTCCCGCACAACATCGTTGTCTCTAAATTGGAGAGACATGGACTTGATGGACGGAGCACTCTCTAGATAAGGAATTGGCTGGATGGTCACACTCAAAGAGTTACAGTCAGTGGCTCGATGTCCATCTAGAGACCAGTGATGAGTGGCATTCCTCAGGGGTCAGTATTTGAACAAGCGCTGTTTAACATCTTTGTTGGTGACATGGACAGTGGGATTGAGTGCACCCTCAGCAAGTTTGCCGACAACACCAAACTGTGTGATGTGGTTGACATACTGGAGGGAAGGAAAGCCATCCAGTGGGACCTTGAAAAGCTCAAGAGGTGGGCCCATGCGAACCACATAAATTTCAACAAGACCAAGTGTAAGGTCCTGCACATAGATCAGAGCAATGCCAAGCAGATGCAGGCTGGGTGGAGCATGGATTGAGAGCAGACCTGAGAAGAAGGACTTGGAGGTGTTTGTTAATGAGAAGCTCAACATGAGCCAGCAACGTACGCTCGCAGCTGTCATGGTTTAAATCTGGGCTGGCTATTAAACGGATGACAGATGCTCTTTGTTAACCCCCTCCCTCCCCAAAGTGGGGGGTGAAAGAGAAATGGGAGAGAGATTTATGGGTTGGAAAAATTAAAACATCTTTAATCTAACTATAATAATAAGGTATAATAATAATAGGTAAAAAACCCAAACCAAATAAACGTATACAAAACAAAAATTGATCTCCCCCCAATGATGAATATGTCACCTGGATGCTGCAGGGCATGACCTGGAAAAGTCACTGACTGGACTCAGCAGCAGGCAGGAGCTGGATTCAGGAATGCATGGATTGGGATTGAAGGCTGAAAAATTGGGTGGAGTCCTCCTTGAACACCAGCCATAGAAGAAGAGAGCTTAACCCTCATGATCCCTCAGCTTTACACTGAGGATGATGTGTATGGGGTGGAATACTCCGCTTGGTCAGATTTGGGTTACCTGTCCGACCCGTTCCTTCCCACCAGAGGGTTGCAGGTGTGACCCCTTTCCTGCTCTTTCATTTCCAGCACATAAGAAACCTAGCAGAAGCAAGTATCAACCTTGGTTTCCTTAGGGATAACTATAAGCAAGAGCATGCCATTCCTACTGATGTTCCAACACTAGCTATAAACATCAAACCTTATCACTGCTAGAAGCAGCTACTGTCTGAAAAACATGCAGTTAATTTTAGAGTGTGCAGGTTCTCAGAAGAGACTTAATTGAAAAGTAAAATTACTAAAAGAAAATTGGTTCTGTCCTAGCTCAAACCAGGACATTAGCCCAGAAGGCCAACCATATCCTGGGCTGCATCAAAAGAAGCATGACCAGCAGGTCGAGGTAAGTGGTTCTCCCACTCTACTCCATTCTCCTGAGACCCCACCTGCAGTACTGTGTTCAGCTCTGGGGCCTGTAACATAAGAAGGACATTGAAGTGTTGGAGCAAGTCAGGAGAAGGGCCAAAAAGATGATCAGAGGGCTGGAGCACCTCTCCTATGAAGACAGGCTGAGAGCGCTGGGGAATAGAAGGCTCCAAGGAGACCTTATAGCAGCCTTCCAGTACCTGAAGAGGGCCTATGAGAGAGCTGGAGAGGTACTTTTTGCAAGTGCATATAGTGATACGCCAAGAGGTAATGGTTTTAAACTGAAAGAGGGTAGATTTAGCTTAGAAATTAGGAAGCAATTCTTCAAAATGAGAGGGGTGAGACACTGGAACAGGTTGCCCAGAGAAGTTGTGGATGCCCCCTCCCTGGCAGTGTTCAAGGCCAGGCTGGACGAGGCTTTGAGCAACCTGGTCTAGTGGAAG
>VZSC01001141.1:244881-255552 GCA_013398225.1 Steatornis caripensis | reverse complement strand
ATGACCAGCAGGTCGAGGTAAGTGGTTCTCCCACTCTACTCCATTCTCCTGAGACCCCACCTGCAGTACTGTGTTCAGCTCTGGGGCCTGTAACATAAGAAGGACATTGAAGTGTTGGAGCAAGTCAGGAGAAGGGCCAAAAAGATGATCAGAGGGCTGGAGCACCTCTCCTATGAAGACAGGCTGAGAGCGCTGGGGAATAGAAGGCTCCAAGGAGACCTTATAGCAGCCTTCCAGTACCTGAAGAGGGCCTATGAGAGAGCTGGAGAGGTACTTTTTGCAAGTGCATATAGTGATACGCCAAGAGGTAATGGTTTTAAACTGAAAGAGGGTAGATTTAGCTTAGAAATTAGGAAGCAATTCTTCAAAATGAGAGGGGTGAGACACTGGAACAGGTTGCCCAGAGAAGTTGTGGATGCCCCCTCCCTGGCAGTGTTCAAGGCCAGGCTGGACGAGGCTTTGAGCAACCTGGTCTAGTGGAAGGTGTCCCTGCCAATGGCAAGGAGGTTGGAACTAGGTGATCTTTAAGGTCCATTCCAACACAAACCATAGAATCATATGATTCTGTGACTATGGTCCTTTGAGTTCACTTTCAGTACAAAGAACTAATGGATCTTTTTAAATCACTTAATTTGATTTTGAGCTTTCTTTCATGGAAACCTGTTACACACTTCTAGAAAGTCCCACTCAGTATGCTAGAGGCAATATTTTGTGGGTTGAGAACTAGGAGGAGCACAGCTGAAGTAATGCCATAGAAATGTCTGTCCTTCATGGACCAGAAAAATTCAGCAGCACTGAAAATCATAGATGCATGAGATACCTTAGTTTGGAAGGCAAACTAGGATAGGGTTACTTGTGGACATGTCAAGTCGAAGTCTTGAATAGCTCCAAGGATGCAGATCACACAACCTCTCTAGGAAATCTTTTCCAGCATCTCACCGCTCTCACTGTGAAATTTTATTTATTTCAGTTCAGCTGGAATTTCCTATGTTGCAACTTGTTTCTCATCATTTTCCTGGGCACCTCTGAGAACAGTCCAGCACAGACTTCTCTACAGTCTCATTTTAGTTAACGGAAAGTTTGAAGTTGCCCTTCCTCTTCTCACAGGTAAACAAACCAAGCTCTCTACAGTCTTACCTATGAAGTGGTTACCCTTCACTACCAAGTGCTGTTGACTTACCTTGTCCTTGCTGTCCATCAGGACCAAGTTCTTTTCTGCAAGGCTGCCCCTGAGCCAGTCAGTCCCCAGCCTGTGCTGTTGCATGGGGCTGTGTTCCAAATGCAGAATGAGGCATTTACCCTTTCTGAACTTCAGAAAGCTTCTGTCTGACCATTCCTGTGGTTTATCAAGGCCCTTCTGAATGACAGCTCTGTTCTCCAGTGTTTCAAGTGCTATACACAATTTACCATCATCTGCAAACTCAGCAAGAGTTCGTTCTGACCCATTGCTGAGGTCATTAATGAAAATACGACACAGTATCTGCCCCAGTATTGACCTTCAAGATCATAGCTGGTAACTGGCTGTCAACTAGTCTTCGAGCAGCTGACATCTAAACTGAACTCAGCAGTCTGAGTAGTTTTTGATACGGTTTTTAAGTCATCCATTGAAACCATATTTCTCTATAAAGATGTTATTGGAAACTGTCAAAAACATCACTAAAGCCAATGTGAGCAACATCAAGTACTCTCACCTCATTTGTAGTCTGTTATATATAAACAGAGAAAGCAATTGGTTTTGTTGGGGTAACTTGTCCTTGGTAAATCTGTGCTGGCTGTTCCCAGTGACTTTGTTACTCTTGTGCCTAAGCGTTATTCCAGGGCAGTTTGCTCCATAATCTTTGTAGAGACTGAGGACAGACCTGCAATTCCTTGGATCTTTTTTTCCTCTTTTCTTAAAAAAAGATGTGCTGCTTGCCTTTTTGCAGTCTTAAGGGACTTCTTTGATCACGGTGATCTTTCAAACCATAGAGAATAGCCTTGCAAAGACATTGATCAGCCTGCTCAGCAACCTTGTAAGTACCCCATCAGTTTTCCTCTGCTGTGGATAATGCTACTTCCCCTCTCTCCTCCCCAGACTCTGCCCTAGGCACAACTCTCCGGGAAGCCTCAGAGAAGAATTTGCCAGTAAAATGGGGCTCTTGTGATACACTGCCAGTTTCAATTTCAGGCAAGTTTTGGCCTTCTTTACTGTCCCTGCATGTATTCTTGCTGAAATGTTTGTCCCATTTACACGTTCTATATGTTTCTTTTTCTTGTCTGGACTCAGTCGGAAATCGCCACTGCAGCCAGGCCACTCTCCTGCCACACTTGCTCATTTTCCTGTAAAATGGGATGGACCATTGTTGGTCTTTAAGAAGTTATCTTGGAAGATCAGCCGGCTCTCCCAGGGCCGTTTGCCCTGGTAGGCTGCCTCCCAAGCAATCCTTCTATCAGTTCCCTGAACAAGCTGAAGGATGCTTTCATGAAGTGCGGGGTAGTAATGTTCCTGTTTGCCTTCTTCAGATCACTTGGGAACTTGTACGCTACCACCTTATGATCACTGCAGTTTTCATTGTAAGATTGCTTTCCTTCTCCTGATCATTCGTTCTCTACCCTGGAGCAACATACAAAGCAGAGCATCTTTTCTGTAGGCTTACCCACGTGCATAAATTATGCCTATCAATTCCAGAAACTTCCTGAAATGCTTGTGTCCAGCAATGTTCCCCTCCAAGCACATGCTGAGCTGCTTGCTAGCTAGTCAGTTCCCAGCCTGTATTGTTGAAGAGGTTATTCCTGGCTGGGTGCAGGACTTTGCATTTGTTCTTATTGAATTTCATAGCATTCCCGTTGGCCCATTCCTCAAGCCTGCACAGGCCCTTCTGAAAAGCAAATGCTTTGCTTCAGAGGTGCATGCTTTCCTGATCACATGGTACAGGAATGCTCTACTAGCCATGGCTACTGCCTCCCTTCACATGCACACGTACCCTGCTGTCACCCTCTTTCCAAAGGAGTTGAAACAGAGATAACGGTAAGGCAATTCCATATGTTCTGATTACATATGACCTTATTAGCACACTTCTTCCTGCAAAAATACTCTTCAGATAATGAAATCTTGCTCTGGAACAAATAAGTCATTATTTTATGAAAAAGCAGTGTAGGGGAAGAGGATTTCATTTTAGCAATTTTTTATTGTTCGGTTTTTCTGAAAGAAAAAGAAAAGGAAAATGGCAAAATGACAAGGAAAAATAAAACAAAAGAAAAGCAATTGCTGTATTTCAAAGCCAGCAAAAATTAGACTAAGCAGTAGTAGAAGCCAAATGGAAATCATAATTCTTCTATTTCCCTGGCTGTTCAGACATGTGTAACAGGCTTGGCAAAGTGTCAAGGAAAAGAGGGGCCAAGCTGTGGTGTATTTAGAAGAACCAAAAGGCTGCTCGTTAAGAGAAGCAGATTTCAGCACAGCTCAGAGGAGAAAGGTCTGAAGCTCATCTGCAGTTTATTCCTTACGAAGAGGATAGAGGAGGGTAAAACAGATACCATGCAAGGACGTTTTTCAGCTTTGGAAGGAAAACAAAGGCAACAGTGCAATCTTGCTAGGTGCATTTTGTTTCTTTTTATTTAGCATAGTGTGCTTTAAGCCAAAAATACAAGGCAAAATTAAAAGCATAAGCAGAACAACTAGCTTTAACAGCTGTAAAATCCGGACTCAGCTAGGTCATGGTGAAACACAGCCCATGTAATAGCACCCAAAACAGAAATCAGAAAACCCACTCTGAGTCCAATCCTCTTACAGAAAGTACTTGTCAGAAATTAAATTGGCAGAAGTCACCACATCTTTCATAGTGCTTGCATGCTCCAAGCAAATGAACTGACAGGCCCAGAAAGTTAACATATTTCACTTTCTTTTTGAGAGAATTCCCAGGCGGATAACTTTGCTCTTGATTTTTGGTCAGGAGGGTCTGAGTCCCAGTGCCTCATCACTGATATACTTTCAGCTTCGGGAGCAGAGGGACAGTGTCTTTGTGGTCTGACGAAGAGTCTCCTTCCACTTTTTCCAGGATTATTTCATGATGCAATAGCATTGCCTTTGTGCATGCTGTTTATGAAAGGATGCTGCAAATGTCAAAAGACACTTGAAGATCAAGTCACAGAAAAGACCCAGTGGCAGGAAAAAACAAAACTTCACACTGGAATTCTTAAGGACATGAACAACTTTGTTTTACCAGAGAAGGTAAAGATCTAGAAGCAGCTTCCCGTCTGGGAAATCCCTACATACCCTGTTGCACAAAACTGAGGTAATATACTAGGGGAAGGATAATAGTTCTCAACATGAAGTTCTCATGATGGAGCTAAGTGGGAAGTACTATCTGGAACAGATTTACTTTGGAGGTTGAAAGTAACTTTGCCATTCTCTAGGAATGAGGTCAGCTAAACATTAAAGTAGCTTACTGAGTAAAGAAGTGGGATTGTCTTTCCTTGGGCTCGATACATTTTAGAAAGACATTCTATTTGTTCGGGTTTTTTTTTCTAACCCACTTTGAGGGGAGTAGAAACAGTGCTGAGTATTTCAGAGGTCGGAATAAATGGTCCAAGAAGTAGTCCTTCAGTGCTTAGAGGATGGAAACCTAGGTCCCATGCCAGATCA
The DNA here is from genome assembly GCA_013398225.1 of Steatornis caripensis. Taxonomy (NCBI): domain Eukaryota; kingdom Metazoa; phylum Chordata; class Aves; order Caprimulgiformes; family Steatornithidae; genus Steatornis; species Steatornis caripensis. The sequence goes on along the minus strand of VZSC01001141.1, from coordinate 250,928 downwards.
TTTAGGTTTATTTTCAGAAACCAGTTTAGAATTGTTACTATGGGCATAGTCAGGAACTGGTAGAGTCAAGTCCACCTAGTAAAGCAGCGACTTCTAGCTGGTCCTGGACAGAAGGTACAGATTGGGACACCAGGTTGACACAGACCATGTTTGTAATGTTCTTTTTTGTCAGGCTCTGTAACACAACAGTCTGGACCCCATTCTGTCCTAATGTTTTCTAATGTCTTCTACCATTTTGGTTTTGAGTTCTCCTCTTCTTCTGAACCTGCACACCCGAGAGACTATGTGAAACTGACTCGTTTCGTTCAAGCTCTCTCTGGTATTTTAAGAAGGCAGTTCTGTCAGAGTGAGGGAAAGCCTTCTGTTTCTAAAGCGTTGCTGTTTGAGTAAGAAGAAAACTGTTGTCTTGGTATAAGAAAAATTGCAGGAGTTTGCAAATGAGTTGCTGAAAACTTACAAAGAGGAGAACAGAAGAGGAAAACATAGATATTGTCTTCCCCTTTATGCCCTTCTTTCCTTCCTCTCCACCCTCCCCTTCTCCCTTCCTCTCTTTTGGATTATCTGGTGTATAAACAGCTTTTATTATGAAATTTGCTGAGAACATTAAAGTTGTTCTTGTACCTTGCTTGACACATAACAACCTTCCAACAGAAAAGGCTGCAAAACCCACAGGAAACTAAGGGGGTATTGAGGCTTGCCTTTACGTTTGAAGTTCTAACCTCTGTTGTTGTAATATGTCATTCGTGAGTACTTTTATTTAATGAACAGACAACTCATGTTTGGAAGTGACCTCAGAGGTGAAGTCCCACACAGAGGGTCTTACATTGGTCTATTCTCAGGGTGTGAGAAGAGCACGAGAGACTGCAGTGAGGTCTGCAGTGGAAAGGTCACTTGTTCTTTACCAACAGCAAGAAACTGCTGCTATCTGGGAATCTGACAAGTCTGCTAAACTACAAATCCAAGTATAAGAAAAGCCAGCTGAACACCCTTGAGCAGTTTTCCACTCTAGCCCCTTCACAAAACTCCAGCAGCTGAAAATAAGCCTAATTTAACTACTTCCCTAAAGGAGAAGAGAATTGCTAGCACTGCAGTGTCTGCTATGACCCAGCTACTCCTGGCTGTGCAATGGCCTCCAGAGGATCTACCACTGAGTTCCTGGCAGGGTGCTTTAACCATGGGCTGAGCTTTTGAGAATTAGCATGTAAGCTGCTGAAACTCACTTTTATTCCATTGCTTCTTCAGTGTGTAAGCTCAGTTTGGGGTAAACAAGAAAGCCAGCCTCTTAAATAGAAGAGAAGCAAACAGAGAAATGTAGGACCTCTTGATCTACAGAAGGCGCTATTATTTCTACCTTACCTATCTCTTTTCTTAAACTACACCCAATCTCCCATTTACATCCACTGCAAAGAAGTATTCATGGTGTAAAACCAAGCAGTGCTAGGTGGCTCGTGTTCATGCCATTGAGCACTAGCTCTAGCTGCAGTGCACTGGCTGTAGCCACACTGCATAGTTCCTGTCTCTAGCCCATGTACCTCTCGCCTGCCTGTGCTGGCATGTGACTGCACCACAGCATTTCTGAAAAGACCCACGCTGCATGCTTTGTCACTCCTGTGACACAGCACTACCCACTTGTACTGCACCTGCTTTTGGTGTTTCCGACAATGCTGTATTTGCTCTTTGGACCAGGTAGACCCTCCTGCATGGTTTCTTCTTTAACCTGGGCAAAAGCAGACATCACCTGCTCGATGCATCATGCTAGGTGGCTGAATAATTTGTCTGCGAACATGGACAAGGCTGCTATCAGGAACAGAGGATGTCAGACCAGATCACTGAAATTAGATGATATACAGCCTCATTCCCCACCCCCACCAGTCCAGTTTATTCTGCACAGGTAACTTGCAAAAAATCGACTTTTACAAATGTTCCTGAATGTCATCTTTCTTATTAAGCTGGAGTGCAACTGCATCTTCAGACTTTTGCTCAGGTTTGTCAAAATGGAATATCCTGGCTCAGAACTGATAATTCTGTGATGAGAGATGAGATGGAAAAATGCAAGGTGAATCTGAAGGAGGAATCATTTTTGAAGACTAAACTATAATCCCCTTTGTTTGTGTATTTTTCGATCCAAATTCCACATGTGCATAATTTACATCAATACAATGAGGCACACAGAGAAAGGAAGAAATAAATTAATTACAGTAATAACAATCACTGCACTTCTTAAATATCCTTCCTCATGCACACAGTCACAGAATGGATGTATTCAAGACCAATTCAAGGTCTGGCACAAATTCTCATTTACCACTCTGAGGGCTTTCCTGATCCTCCAGGCTGTAACAAAAGTCTGCTTGGTGGGAAGCTGCTGTTTACATCTAGTGTGTGCTAGGCATCATCCTCTAAATCCATGCTTACACAAAATAATCTCCACAGTCTGGAACTCTGAACTTTGTGTTTATTCTAAACACACACATACAAATATTTGCACTGGAGAAATCCTTTAGAAGACAATAGCCACAGGTAACATTGAGGTTTAGTATGGATGGGCAGGGGAGAAGGTATAGAGTCTAAATGCATGATGTTTTCTCCTGTAGTTTCTGAGTGCTATAAAAATATTTGGGGTGTACTCGAATGGAAATGTGCAGTGCTATTCTGTAGTATATCTTGAGCAAGAAGAGCTAGAGGGCCATTAGACCTGGTAACAGAGCACTGTCTCAGCAGCAGACTTCTCTCCAGCTGAATTTTCCTCTTTGATAGAATCACCACTTCAGATACAATGTACAATTTTATTCTGCAGGTTTTCTTCTCTTGGTTTTTTTTTTTTTCCTTTGCTTTCCTTCCCTGCCTCTCCCTAATGGAAAAAGACACATTTGTCTCTGTCTAAAATTAGTACATTGTCTGTGTGTTTCCTTCCTCTCTCCCTGCTTAAAATCTGCATTCTCAAATTAGGACTGGCATGATCTAATTAAGACAGACATAAGGGAGAGAGAATGCTCCAGAGGAAGGCTAGAGTAGGAGTAACAGGAGGAGAATTGTGACTTTTTTTTATTCCTGCTCAGGCATAATCTTAAAGACATGAAGCAACACACATGCCTACTCAAACAAGTTGTTAGCAAACTAATCGTGCATTACAAGACAGCAGAGCCACACTGTGCTCATTATACACTCTTTAAAGATGGTTTTAGTGCAGTCAGAAGGCAAATCAAACATGCCTAGACATAAGGTTGAACAGGAAAGACTGCCTCTTTCCTTTTAAGAGGCATAGAAGTAATTTGCTTTAGTATCAGTCTGTCTTCATGAAAGACCAGAATACTGAGCCTGAATTGCTTATCTGCTCAACTCAAAGGGGCCTTTGAGTAAGAGACTCCTTTTCTCAGTTCTCTAGAAGAGAATGGAAAGAAGGGCTTTCTCAAGCAATCCATCTTTGTACCTAGATAAAGTGGCAGGCAACAAATAGCTAAAGGCAGTTGGCCATGTTGGTACTGGGTATTTGAAACAAAAAACAACTTTAAGGTAAACAGAAGCAGGAGATAATTTGAATAGTATATCCAGGAAGAACTTCCACCATTGTTAAACACAGAATCAACATGTACGGGAAGTGGAGGGCTGGATTGACTGTGTATATGGTTACGTCACATGTATGTGTATTTATGGCAACTGGCTGAAAGACAGGTCTTTTATCTCAGAAGATACTTCTATTCTAATACTAATAGCCTACATATACAAAAGACTCAAATGGATTTGTGCAGAAACAGTGGAGTTCATGTCCAGCCCTTGTGATACTGCGGTTCCACTCATTTCAGCAGAATGAAATTAATTTTGTAGATTTGCATGACCTTGTACTAAACTATTTCAGTCATAAGAAATTTTAGAATCTCTTTTTTTAAAAGTTATATCTAAAATTTTTAAATTTTAGTTTAAAAAAAAGTTAAATTTGCAAGCATTTGATAAGTGAGATCCAGACATTGCCATTCCAGATAGCGTTGTGATCCTACACAAGGATGTTCATAATCAAAGAGCTCTGGTTTATTCTATTAAATTCAGTCATGAAAGAAGTAGAAATTGCACTGTAAAATGTGGTTCCCTTAGATATCTTTCTATACATTCTTTGATGTATGTGTGCTGCTTTTGTAGTATACTCCATGGAGATTACAAAGATCCCAACGAGTCTTCCTGTAAACTGTATAAGGTGTGATTTATCTCTGTAAACCTCAGCAGTTAGTGCTGTTGTAGATGTTCTATCACATGAAAGGCTTTTTTATAGATATATTTTTAAAATCAGACTGTCCTCTACCCAAATATCCACATCTCCACAATAATGTAGTATGTAGGATGTCTTTTATAAGGTACTTCATGCAAACATCTGTGCTTACAAAGGCATTTGCATTCCAATTTCTTTATACACCATGGACAAAGGACGTGCAACAGCTAGACATCTTGCACTGCGTTTTTTCCATCTATATATGCACTGCTAGTCAGGCCAGGACCATGACTGGTCTAGACAGACCTTCTCAGAAACAGTGAGATGAGAGATGAACTGGATAAATAATTTCTGGGAGGAGGGTGACCAGGGCTGTGTTCATCCTGCCTCAGGGTCCCTTCAAAGCCTTTTCTTGGTACCTGAGCTTATGGTCCGGTACTTGGCCTTATCATCCATGCGAGGAATTCCTCTCCCTTGGCCTGATCACTGTGAGGCTGGCCATGTAAAGCTACGTCATAAGGGTCATTGACTGATTTCTTGCGTCTCCTGCAGGGGTGTGAAGAAAGGATAATACCAGGTGCTTGGTATCCTTTCTTGCATATGTACCTCTACTTTCAGACCTTCCTCGTAGGAACTGCTCCTTTACAGAGAGGAGGCCTTTTGTACGGGAGGAGGAAAGCTGTTGTTGCTTTGATGGCTGCTCAGAGGGGACTAGTGTACCTGTGAGGAAGAGCCAAAGGAGAAACCCAAGAGCCTGTGCTTGCTCAGCCTGTGCTGTGCATGTCTCCCTAAGGAAGCTATGAGTGAACTGTATTGTTTTGTCTGAGGTACAGCCACCCACCATGGTTCCTGTCCCATAAACAAAGGAGTAAGTTATTTGTCCAGGGCTGAAAAATACTGAAAGTAAACGTAGATGCCTACATCAGACACTTAACATCAATAGAATAGAATAGAGCAGAACAGAACCAAACCGAATAAAATAGTTCCACCTGGAAAGGACCTACAATGGTAATCTAGTCCAACTGCCTAAATATGGAAACCTGTTACACAGACTGCCCTGAAGCACTGTTTGTGTGACTTCCAGTATTAACTGGTGTCCCCTAGAGATGGCAAAAGCTTATGGCTTCGCAGACTGTGACGCAAGTGGAACTAGTCTGTACATGAAGACTGGACTTGCACCCAATGTCTCTGCTCCACTGAATTGCTTTCTCCATTCTCTATAATTGTCACCATGTATTGAATAGAGTACCATTAAAGTACTGAAAGTAGTTATATATTTCTTTAAATAACAAAGAGAAACACTGCGGCACTTTGTGTGTTTTCTGTTCTCTGATAGCAGAAGGTAAAACCATTTCACGGCAGCCTCAAGGGACAGAGGAGGCTGACAATACCTGACAAGGGCACTGCTTCCCCACCTGATTCCCAGCCCTCAGCACAAACCTGAGCATGGACCAAGCACCACTCCATTACAATGCTGTTCCACTGCTCACCCTCTCATGACTGACAGTGGATATCTTACTTGTCAGTACAAATATTCAGAGAGACCACATGATTGATGTCCATGGCCTAAAAAGATTCAGTACATTTGTTTTGTCCATTATGCTGCTATCTTTCAGAAGTTCCCATCAGATTAACAATTTCACTCAGAAAATAGGATATGTCCTATTCTCTCCCCTTCCTTTCCCGCCTCAGATGAGTTTTTAGAATAACAGTCTAACTAAATTGCACTAAAAAAAAATATAAAAGACAATGTAGACATATCTTTGAACTTTTCTGCTTCCCTTAAGTTTTAGCTTCAGCTTATGGGACCCACACTGCCTCTCAGTCCTGTGCATGCTGGCAGAGATCC
>VZSC01001141.1:226881-244776 GCA_013398225.1 Steatornis caripensis | reverse complement strand
TAAAGATAAGGATTTCTCTACAGAACAGATTATAGGCAACTATGCAGTATAAGTAAATTTGGAAGGAGCTTGTCATCATGGATATCAGCACTCCTAGAAGTCCCAGGCAGCGTCAGAGCTCAACAGTATACAAATATGTGGTAAGACTATCTTCCCTCACAGGACTTGGCCCATCATCGCCATGATCCCTGCAAAAAAACCCTCCCTGTGTCATTTGCAGCAGGCTCCTAGAGTCTGTCTGTGGTGCATGGCTGCCAGTCCAACTGCAGATTTAATTTTTACTGATGATCTCTGGGGCTCCCAAGGCCTAGATAAGACTGTATTGGCAACTCGCCCACTCTGAACATGCACATCTCCAGTTTTCTACCCCCAACACAGCAGGCTCAAGCCCAGCAGGCAGTGTTCCCAGTCTCAGATATCTTCATGCCAGTCCCATGATACACTAAGCAAAGCCCAGTTTCTTTTCCTATCCCTCATTCTTTTCTCTGTGCAGAGGGTACTGCCTGAACCCCTCCAGCTAAAGTTCTTCACCATTGTAGAAACAAGCGCACCCACTCGGTACTAGCACAAGCCTCCCCGTTCTTGTGACAGTCAACCTGCAGCAGTTCAGGCTGGAAAGGTGGCTTGTAGTGTGCCCTAGAGACAGTAGGCACCATCTTCTGGGTACACTGCATGCAGCACTATTTGAGCCACCTTTTGTATCTGCAAGAGACAGAAGAGGGGCTTGAGTTATTTTATTTAACAGGGTATATCTGCTCCACTAATTTGATGGTGAACCACTGTTCAGCAGCATGTGTTTAAATAGTTCGCACTGAAACAGTTTCTTTTCATGTGAGTCCGACTCCCTTTTTTTCCCAATATGATAAGGTGGTGGTAAAATGTATCAAATTAATAGCCTGTTGAAAAGGCTGCAAATCATTTGATCTGCATTTAAATTCCAGATCATAAAAGTACTCTTGGTACTGTGGATTGTCGTGTAGTAATATCTGGTTTCTAAAAATCCAGGCATTACAATTTTTAGACTTCTATCAGACTATGCTCAGAGTCATTAGGCATTGCAGATACTTTTAATGAGAGACAAGTTAAATGTACAAGAAGCTTAACATAATATGAGATCCTTGGCATAGATGTTTCATAAAGGTATTGTGCATATCCACTATGGAAAACATATTTCCTGAATGGTTGTGAGAGTGGGAGGTACATTTGTAGCCATGGAAGCTTGTCACTCTATCCCAGACAGGCACATGCATATGAAAAAAACATTCTATTCCTCCTCTTCTGGGAAGGGGAGAGGTATGGAGAGTTTAGTTTGGGGTTTGGGGCAAAACGGGCTTAGACCCAGGCAGCTACAGCAAGTGTAATAACTAACGTAGCTAATGCTAGTGGCAGCTGTTACATAGATGTCTTGGGCAACATTCCCAGGCTCTACAAATTGCACCATGGTGACACCTGAGCTTCTGTGGTTAGTGTGGTCAATTGATTTGTAATAATTACTACCATACTACTTTCTCGTTTGATTGACAGCTAGGTTTGGTTGGAAGACGAGCATTCAGAGCGCCATACGTTTTCACCAGATGATGGAACAAGCTACTTGGGTCTTGTATTTCAAGCAGTTTGATGTTGAATGCATCAAACTTTAGTTGATTTCTTTGGGTGATCATAGTGCAATGTGCTCCCTGGTGACTATGTAGCTGATTGGTTGCCCAGAGAAGTTGTGGGTGCCCCATCACTGGAAGTGTTCAAAGTTAGATTGGACTGGGCTTTGAGCAACCTAATCGAGTGAAATATGTCCTTGCCCATGGCAAAGAGGTTTTCTTAGATGATCTTTAAAGATCCATCCTGATGCAAACCACTCTATGATTCTACAATTCTACGATTAGCTCAGTCACACAGTATGGGTCCCCTCATTAACCAGTTGCTCCTAGAAAACTAAAGACAAAAAAACCTGACAACCAAACCAAGCGCCTAATAAACAGAACAAAATGTCTGTCTGTTCTGCACTAGCCACCTGAGTGCTGTGGCTGTGCACACAGACAGGGGAAAAGAAGAGAAGTCTGAGGTACTCAACAACATTTCTGCCTCAGTCTTCACTGGCAACCTCTCTTCGCACACCTCTTGAGTGAATGGACCACATGACAGGGACTCAGGGAGCAAAGTCTCTCCCACTGTAAGGGAAGATCTAGTTCATGACCACCTCAGGAACCTGAATATATACGTAAGACTATGGGACCTGATGAGATGCATCCCAGAGTCCTGAGGGAACTGGCTGATATAGTTGCCAAGCCACTCTCCATGATATTTGTAAAGTCGTGACAGTCAGGTGAAGTCCCTGATGATTGGAAAAAGGGAAACATTGCACCCATTTTTAAAAAAGGGTGGAAAGGAGGACCCTGGAAAGTACTGACCTGTAAGAATCACCTCTGTGCCTGAGAAGATCATGGAACAAATCCTCCTAGAAGCTATGCTAAGGTACATCAAGGACAAGGAGGAGATTCAAGACAGCCAGCATGGCTTCACCAAGGGCAAGTCCTGTCTGACCAATCTAGTAGCTTTCTATGATGGAGTGAGTACATCAGTGGACAAGGGAAGAGCTATGGATGTCATTTATCTGGACTTCTGTAAGGCCTTTAACACAGTCCCCCCACAATATCTTTCTCTCTAAATTGGAGAGATATGGATTTGATGGGTGGACTGTTCAGTGGATGAGGAATTGGTTGGTCACATCCAGAAGGTAGTGGTCAATGAGTTGATGTCCAAATGGAGATTGGTGACAAGTGTTGTCCCTCAGGCATCTGTATGAGGATTAGTACTGTTTAATACCTCCATTAGTGACATAGACAGTGGGATCAAGTGCACCCTCAGCAAGTCTGTAGACGACACCAAGCTGAGTGGTGCAGTTGACACATCTGAGGGATGAGATGCCATCCAGAGGGACCTGGACAAGCTTGAGAAGTTAGCCCGTGTGAATATCATGAGGTTTAACAAGGCCAAGTGCGAGGTCCTACATATGGGTCGGGGCAATCCCTGGTATCAATACAGACTGGGGGACGAAGAGATTGAGAGCAGCCCTGTGGAGCTCTTGGGGGTACTGGTGGATGAGAAGCTCAACACGAGCTGGCAACGCATATTTGCAGCCCAGAAAGCCACCCATATCCTGAACTGCATCGAAAGAAGTATGGCCAGCAGGCCAAGGGAAGTGATTCTCCCCCTCTACTCTACTCTTGTGAGACCCCACTTGGAGTACTGCATTCAGTTCTGGGGTTCCCAATGTAAGAGGGACATGAACCTGTTGAGTGAGTCCAGAGGAGGGCTACAAAAATGATCAGAGGGATGGAACACCTCTAGTGTGAAGACAGGCTGAGAGACGAGGTTGTTCACCCTGGAGAAGAGAAGGCTCCGAGGAGACATTATAGCAGCCTTCCAGTACTTAAAGGGGGCCTATAAGAAAGATGGGGACAAACCTTTTATCAGGGCCTGTTGTGATAGGACAAGGGGTAACGGTTTTGAACTACAAGAAGGTAGATTTAGACCAGAAATAAGAAAGAATTTTTTTACCTGGAACTGGTTGCCCAGAGAGGTGGTAGATGCCCTATCCATAGAAACATTCAAGGTCAGGTTAGATGGGGCTCTGAGCAAGCTGATCCAGTTGAAGATGTCCCTGCTCACTGCAGGGGGTCTGGACTAGATGATCTTTAAAGGTCCCTTCCAACCCAAGCCATTCTATGATTCTATGCTTCTAAAATATATTTGCAGAGGACATGGAAAAACTCAGATAGCAGTAACTGAAAGCAGAAACAGCTGAAATTCATGTGCACATTCCTCTTGCTGCAGCTTCAGATGCTTCTTTTTTTCACAGGGAATGGGGATGCTGCGCGGAGCCCTCCATACTGAGTTGCTAAATGAATTTTTTCCTCATAAAAGCTGGGAGGAGAATGAAGCTGCTACTGACTCCTGTCCTCAGCTACCGAAGTGTAATTGCGCCCAGGGCCAGGCAGCTGCTGCCTCCTGCCACTAATTGGAAAGGAAGCACTGCTTGTTTTTTAAGGAGGATTTTGACCAAAGCAAAATAAAGCAGTCGCAAAAGAGACAAACAGATGTAAATGAGAAAGCTCTTGATTCTCTTCTTTGCAGTGGAAGGACAAGGAAAAGCTCAGCAACAGACACCCAGTCACAGCTCTCTCTTGCTGCGAAAAGACTTAATGAGGCAGGAGGAGTTGGAATCAGCTGGAGAGAGGAAGGTTAAAAAAATAATAAAATCAGCAGACCAGATACAAATTGTCTGTTGGGGGGAAGGGGAAGGCCCACCTCCTTATCTCTTCTCACTTTTAGTTATCTGTGGTGTCTGCCTATCCCTTTCTTCTACTCTGAGGTTTGACCAAGCAGTGTCATGAGGATATAACACTTGTCCTTACTGAACATGTTAGCAGTCTCTGTGAACAAGTTTCTGTCCCTATAAGTGTGTGCCACATGGCTCAGTAATGCTCTGTGTAAACTACTATTACAAAACATGTCAGTTTGTGTCCTGTGTCACCTGGTGCCATGTGTCCATGCTGTAGAGGCTCTGAAGTACTCTGGGAATGTGCTAGCTTTGTCTTATCCAATGTTTTCTTCACTCTGTGGCTCATCTGTCAGTCCTGGTTCATGTGCCTCTCACCCAGGACTGAGACTCTGCCTCTTCCTGCTCTCTACAGTTCTTCACTAACACAAATAGTAAAATGTGACCCTGAGGCCATGGCAAACAGCTTTTTAACACTGACCCTAAACCAGAACTGTCTTGAGCTGTGACAAAACGCCATGGAGTCCTTCATGATATGGCGTTGTAAGTAGGTAATCAAATTTCAGCTTAAACTTACATCACCTCCCAGAATGATTGAAGCTGACAAGACCCTGTCCAAGGAAGTAGCCCTGTATTATTGACAGCAAGAGTATGCTTATTGCAAGTATTCACAAGACTTAGTACTTTTCTGCATCCAGTGTAACCCACAATTTTTGTGGGTACCTTCTTCTTCCATGGAGGGGCAGGGGAGTAATTTACTAGATACCTGGTGTCACTTGCTGTGGGCTGCCAGTGGTGGGAAGTCCCAGCAGTGATACGAAACCACCAAGGCAAGGGACTACAGGGATCCAAGTGGTCACTTGTGAGACCGGGGAAGGTTGGCTGGGTACTGGCATGTATGTCTTGCACATAGGAGTAGAAATTATGGAGACATTTTATTTAATATTTCTGTAGTTGCTGGCATTTAGGAGAACTATCGCCATTCCTCAGGGAAGAATGTAAGCAGGTGAAAGACCACTTAAGAGAGCGCATAGGGAAATTATGTCTGCTATGGCATGGTGAAAAGTAAACCAATGATCATTTAATGTTGGATGTTATCAAAGTCCAACTGCACAACTTTTTCCTCTCTTATTCATCAGCACTGTGGAATAAGGAATCAGGCTTTTCACTGATGTCATTTAATAAGGTAAATACAATGCAAACACTTTAGTAAAGGGTTTAAATAAAATACGAATACCTCCTTGCAAAGTGGGCTGCTCTGATAGTTGCAGAAATTGGCTTATTGACACATAATTTTTGGCACCAACAGTATGCCATTTATTTTTTTGAATCCAAGAATCACAGGCTGTTTAAAAACAGAGAGCCATATTCCTCTTTTCAAGGAGCTGGAGTGTCCTGGTTTGAGCTAGGACAGAACCAATTTTCTTTTAGTATTTACTTTTCAGTTAAGTCTGAGAAGCTCTACTCTCTGAAATTAACTGCATGTTTTTCCAGACAGTAGCTGCTTCTAGCAGTGATAAGGCTCAGTGTTTATAGTTAGTGTTGGAACATCAGTAGGAATGGTATGCAGAAAGGCTCTTGCTTATAGTTATCCCTATGGAGACCAAGGTTGACGCTTGCTTCTGCTGACTTTCTGATACACCAGAACTGAAAGAGCAGAGAAGTGGTCATACCTGTGACCCTGCGGTGGGGAGGAGCGGGTAGGACAGGTGACCCAAAACTGACCAAAGGGTATTCCATCCCATACACATCATCCTCAATGTAAAAGCTGAGAGATCATGAGGGTTAAGCTCTCTTCTTCTATGGCCGGTGTACAAGGAGGATTCTGCCCGATTCTTCTGCCTTCGATCCCGACTCATGCGTTTCTGAATCCAGCTCCTGCCTGCTGCTGAGTGCAGTCCGGGACTTCCCCAGGGCATGCCCTGCAGCATCCGGGTGACGTATTGGTCATCAGTGGGGGGGAGTTGAATATTTGTTTTGTATATATTTGTATATATTTCATTTTTTTTCCCTATTATTATAGTAAGATTAAAGCTGTTTTAACTTTTCCAACCCATAAGTCTCTCTCCCTTTTCTTTTTCTCTCACCCTTTTTGGGAGGGAGGGGCTTAACAAAGAGCATCTGTCCATCCGTTTAATAGCCAGTCCAACTTTAAACCGTGATATGGAGAGAAGAGGATTTTCATGTTTCCCTTTACTACATGTCATTCATGTATTTGTCCTGAGCAGGGGAGCTGGAAGTTTGATCACCTCAAAAACCTCTGACAATGCAGAGGCTTTAGCCCCACAGAGAAGTGGATACTTCTCCAAGCTCAGAGTTTGTGCTTCTCCCTGCCAAATTTGTCGGTGGTATGGGTTGAAAAGAGGTTGCCCGATAGCACCTAAAGCTGTTCTAAGGAGGCTTAAGTTAAAAGGGTGGTAGTCAGGTGTGTGTGTAATGGTCAATGTCATTGAGATCAACAGCAGTTTCTCCATCCTCCTCTTTAACAAGAAAATATTTGTGGCCCATCACCATGCAAGGTTTTCTCAGCATTCTACCTTGTTCCCATATACCACATATGATTTTCTCTGAGAGTAAACCAAAAATTTTGTTCTTGCAAGTTCTTGCATATTATATGGCAACACGGTAGAGCAGTTTGATACTGTATGAAATGAATATGGATTTGGGGTACTTAAACTATTCTTAAAATTATTTTTCCTAAATATTAGTATTTCTAGAAGTCCCTATGCCTGTGAAAAAAATATTTGGAAGTCCTTCTGATAATCTCTGAATACAAGACTATTTCTTACTGGGAATTCTGCACTGAAAAATAAACAAATATGGAGATCTATATAGCTGCTTCCCTTCATACTTTGATATCAGACATGTCCTAAGGGGGAAGGCTATCTCATTTCTGTCCTCGCAAAACCAGTATATCCTCCCTATTCTCTTTCTTTTCTGTGGTGTTTTGGTTGACGTCTGATCTTCAGGCATAGAGGCTACAAATAGCAAAAGCTTGGAACAAATAAAAAAAGACAATGTTATGCCCTGCATGTAGGACCAGAGCCTAGAGCTTCTCTGTAGCTCCTCTATCTACAGGGTCCTGGAGAGGCTGCTGGAGTAATACCCTCACTGCCAGGGCTGCGGCTTTCTTCAGGGTTCTGGGCTTTGATATCTCTCAGCGGGATGTGGAGAGACCACTACAATCCCCAACAGAGGCTAGGGCTACACATGAAACAGCTACAGAGTTTTAAGTCTCTTCCCAGCGTGTGCTTTCTCCAGATTGATTTGTGACCTCTCCTGCAGACCAACATCCATGCTCCAAATTCCTGGCCTAACTAGATAATTCCTTACCCTCCTCAAGCTTTGCTTGAAAAGTCTTCTGCTGCCATCAGTGGATGCCTCTGCAACAGGGGTGGGCTGACTTGCCTTGCTTTTTACATTAAGATCTGTTGCTGTCTCTCTTTTGCTTTCTTCTTTCTGACTTGTTGAGGAACTACTGGTTACAGGCCTAGACTTCATTTATCCCACTCTTCATCTGGCCTTCAGACACTCAGCATTTGGAAAGAGCTAGATCCTAACCTTTCTCTACAGATCCTACTTCTGTCCGACTAAGATGAGAACTAAGCAAGCAAACAATCAAATAAACCATGAAGAGATTCAAGCTAGCTTTGTCTTATCTCATGGCATAAAAAAAGCTCAGTGGGCTTCATATTCCAGTCTCTCTCTAGCTCTGCCTCGTTACTTAACTGGGACTGACAGAAGAGCTACTTGTTTGAGCAAAATCTTCTGAAATAGTCTGTGCCATTTTCTTTCACAAGGGAGGCCTTGTCTTCTTTCACATCCCCACAGTATGAATTCAATATGCAGGTCAAAGTGTTTCCAAAAGATTCCTATAGACCAGCAAAGCACTAGAGCAGCCCTGAAGACCCTCTAGCACACAGCAGCATCAGCAAAGCTATCCACAGGATTTTCAGACTATCCATAGACCAGTGGGCAAGCTTGTATTGCTGCCCTGAAGGAGAACTCACTGGGGTCCTCAGACTCTGTGTCAACAGCATAACCACTGTACATCTGGTAAAGGAGCGTTCATGCATCAGAAGCCCAAGAGCTGCCACAACAGGAGATCTGCATTTCATTTCTTGCTTCATAACCCAATCTAGTCATAATACAGCCTTGTCTCATCCACTTTCAGGTATAAACAGCCTGGTCACCACTGTGTCCTCTTGCAGCATTCCTTTCTTTTTCCATGTAAGTATTAGAGATGTGTACCTTGACTTCATATTTCTTCCACCCAGCAGAATGGAGAAAATTTCAGGTCGTAGGGGACAGAAAACACTTCATTTCTTTGACTACAATAATCCACTATATCCCTATCAGCACATTGGCTCTTTCTCATAGATTATTGGATAAAAAGAAATGAGTTTTGTCAAAAAAACTTGCAGCTACTGTGCAATGGAATTGCTGCTTGCAACTCAGGAAGGAGAAGACAACATAGTCTTTGGCAGGAAGGCAATAGATTATACAGCACCTCCTTGGATGTGACCTTTTAGGTCTGAATCCATCGCAGAAGGTTAGACAGATGCAGAAGTTTGGAAGAAATTCTCCTCCAGATATGGCAGTGCGTGACTTCCCTTTCTGCTCAAATTCTCCATGTCAACATCATCCAGCCATCCTGAACACACCAGCATTTTTGCAGGTGCATGGGCTTTCCAAATCATCATTGTGACATTTACAGAGAAAGCTCCCACAGCTCCCAATTCATTCCTTTATTTGCCTTCAGTGACCTTTTCCTGGTCCGTCTCCTGGAACTCCTCTTCCTTCTCCTCTGTTCCTGTTTATCTCTCCAAATGGCACTGGTCATCTCTCTGTGCCTAATTATGCTTAAACCACGGCTGTTGCAAAAGCTTGTCTCCTTGTTTCTTCCACCATCTGGAACAGTCTTTTTCCCTGTTGTTTCTTTCTACTTCAATGCTTCTCCATTTACTTTCAAATCTCATCTGAAAACATCTCTGATCCCATGCCTGTGCCTCTTAATTTTTCTGTCCCCCTGCTATTATGTATTATTTAACTTTGATAAGTACCTTGGGATGCCACTTATATGAAACAAATTCTACTAAATAAAGCTGTACTCTACTGTCAGCAGACCTTACCCAAGCGATTTGCTTTCCCACTTGGTCTTCAGTAAACAGTACATCCACCCCGTGCTGATGATGAACAGCATTATGCTGATGACTACCCAGTAGCTGGAAAGAGGAGGGATGCAGTGCTGCCCTGCAGATTTGTGAGTAACAGACAGGATGCTCTGAGCCAGACCCCTTGAGGTGGAGCATACCTAATCAGGAGGAGTAGGAGCAGTCCCTGGGATACTTGGAGGAAGACAAGGGACTAATGCAAAATGTTGTGAGATTGCAAGGCTTATTAATTATCAAGGTTCACTGTCGAGCTCTGCTTTTCTCAGATCTCATGTATATGTGTAAATACCTGAGGCAGACACTTGGCACAAGGCACAGATCTGAGGCACAAACGGCTGCAACAAAATTTTCTGAGCGTTGCTGCAAATAGGCTCAAGGGAAGCCATCCGAGGGTAAAAGGCAGAGTTATAACCTGCTCACGTCTAAAATGCAGAGCCAGGAGAGGTGAATACAGGGTAGCTCAATGCAGTCATGTGGGGGGGTAGGAGTTCTTCCCTCTGGTTTGCTGGATCTCCTCATCTGCTTTCCTTTAGCTGTGAAATATTAAAGAAAAAAAAAAAGAAAGAAAAATATAATAATAATAATTTAAAAAATCAAAATAGCAACAGCATGTGTTTTGGGGTCTTCTGACACTTAGTAAGACAGATGCCATTTATCGGCAGACAGTTTGTAATGGCTTTTTCATACCAGTCTTGGAACCTAAAGTGATCTTTGTTTCATCTCTTATGCTCTGTGCCCACTGTTTGAAAGCAAGGGAGACGGGACAGTTAGATACATTCTTCATCACAGTATCATAGAAATTCTCAGTCCTAAACTTGCCTTAACCTCCAGAGCAGTGACCACTTTCCTAGGGCAGCCTTTGTATAAGGTAAGAGTGTTGTGGCAGGACATGCATCATACCTTCCATCAGGAACATCGTACAAGAGAAGCCAGGTTGGCTTTGGTTAAACCTAAGTCCTCGCTGGAAACTTCCGCTAAAGGGTGACACACATCAAAACAGGGGAGGCAATGGTACTGTGTGGCTTACAGATTTAGCCAAAAATAGCCTACCCAGGGGATCTGCAGAGCAAGAAACATTCTGATAAACTGATTAGAAACTGGTTCTGAATAACCACTCTTTTGAGAAAATAATAAACTCGTTCCTGAAAAATTGAAGAGTAAAAGAGGTTAAATTTATTGAATAAATAATTTTATATGAATTATTCACTCAGCTTTAGCGCTTAGAGCTATTACATTAAAATATTCCCCTATTTAACATATAATGCAAACTAATAACAATTAAAGCCAGCAGCAGTGCAATGTTCTCAGTGAGCCATGCTGCGCATTGTTATGCCGTTTAGCCACAGTGGAACGGCCATTTATTAATCTGCAAACATGCGCAGCCTAATTGGATATTTACAGCTGTTGACCAATCAAAATGCAAGGATTTACATAGAGATAGTGCAGTTACTTTTCACTGTTGTGAAAAATACTGTTTATTGTGGCCCTGCATGCTGCCCATGCCAGCCAGACCACTGCTTGCTCGCAATTCAACCAGCCAGACACACAGAGTTAACCCTCACATCCATTAAAATCAGCAGCGAAACTCCTCTTGACTTCAGAAGACCCAACACTTCACTCCAGGTTTCACCCCACTTTTAGGTGACAGAAGATGGTTTGAGCAAAATGGGCCGTGAGATAGATGAAATGTAGACCTGTTAGGCAGTGGCTTTGGCCCACTTCTATTAAGCCACATAGTGGCTCTGACTCCTTTCAAAACTAATTTCCTTTAACTAGCTTTAAATCTTGTTAAAAACAGTTCCTCTTTGGGCAGTCCAGTGGCCATCAGCTTCATCACCCCTTGTCTCCATGCAGCACAGACAGACAGCCTGCTGAGCTGAGGGCTGCACTCTCTAAATCCCGTTCTATCAGATGAAAAATATTGTTGCAACTTGCACAGAGGGAAGTCCGAAACACCTTCCTAAATAGAGCTTATCCACAGGAGCCAAAGGTAGCTTGACTCTATCTTTTTTGTGCCAGTGTCTGGAAATGGTGTGAGAGCAAGCTGGAGCCGCCAGGTAAGCCTATCTTTCTATACGTACTGTGGTGCTCTGCGCTTAGCTTGGTTTCAACGTATCCTAAGCTACCAAATGCCAAGGCTGAAGGAATTTATTTCCTATTAAAATTTCAGCCTTCAAGTTCCAAGCTTATTTTGCTCAAGATGTGGTAATTACCAGCTCATAAACAGGAAGTATGCCCTCCGGTACTAATCTACTTAATAGAAGTTTATTGGATAACATTGACCATAACGATAACTAAAACAGATATATAGCCTCATTAAATGAGGTTTAGTCTTCAACATCCACAAGTCTATCTAGCAGATATAGTGTAAGTTTTATCCCCACTTTTCAGTACTTTACAGCTTTTTGTCCTTTCCTGCCTCTTCTCCAGGTCCTGGTACTTTCTGCGGTGATGTTACAACAGCACTTTAGCTATCTAAAAATACAGCACTAATAAAAGTGCCATAAATAAAGGGAACATAAGCTCTCACTTCATCATTCTGGTTTCTTGCCTTGATCTCTCTAACCCCTTCACATTTCCCTTGCTGGGTACTCTTTTGCTTAGCAACCATCCTTCTCTTCAGAAGCAAATGAAAAACACTTTTCTTGTTGATAGATGCAAAAAATAATTGCTATAATAGTCAATTTGGACCACCTCATTTTGAAAAGAGCACAAAACAGTCACTAGGGGATAGAACTTGTCTACAAAGATTGGTTTCTTATTCTTGAATCTTTGTATGAAACCACAGTACCTAGGTGTCTAAACACTTCTGAGGATCACAGCCTTAGTTTCTTTCCACTCAGTTCCTCATTTTTAAAACGCAAATAATTTCCTCACATACATAAGTGGATTGTGTGGATAAATACACGGAGATCATGAGATATTCAGACACCACAGTTAAGAGGATCAAGTGATTGCTATGTGTGATTTTATTATCCTGGGGTTTTGCAGTGGCTAATTTCATATTCTTCAGGCAAGATATGTAAAGCTTCATCCTAATATTTTGTTGTTGTTTCACAACCTGAAATATAAGTTTGGATCCCTTATAGTGTTCTTGCTATTGTACCTGAATGTTTTCCTAAGTCTTATTGGTAACCACTTCTGTCTTTGATTTCATCAGTTCTCATTAATATCCTGTAGCAATGAGATATGTCGATCGGTTTGCTGTTTTGCAGAAAAAAGACTTGGGGTTTAGCAGCGTTAAATGTTTTGCCTTCCAAATTTGCAAACTATCTTTTATCTTTGCACACAGACCTATCTTTGAATCTTGTTTAATTGGCACCTTGGTGTTTTGTTTAATTTAGTCCAATACATGTTTTGAAGACAGCTTTTCCTTTGTTTAAACTTATGTTTGCTTAGCTAATTTTATTTACAAATGTGATGTTACTGCAAGTTTTAAGGAAAGCTCTATTTTTATTCTCTTTACTCTGAGGAGTTCCAGTCTTCCACTTATTCATAAATGCCATTAGTTTCTGAGACAAGTAGTATCTCAGCTCTCAATACATCGTTTTAGAGCTGCTAGAACTAAACCATAACCAGAGGGGATACACCATTTGTTCAAAGAGCACTATAATAGTTCCAGTAATTTTTTCTAGCCCATGCTTCACACCCCCTCCCATCTAGCTTGGCTTTTATAGATCAATGCTCTGTGGGGAAAAGAATTCTTCACTGGACCATCCGCAGTGATGCCAAAATGCTCACAGTTAGGTGGTTCTAGTTTACTTATCCAGCAGCCTCTTCTGACTGCGGATTTTCAAGCTCTGATGCTGAGTGAGCACATCCATCGCTCTCTACATCTTCCAACTGCAGCAGGACAGGATGAGTGGAACATCCTTATTCAGCATGCATACGTGCTCTTCTCTTCCTCTGCAGAATTATGGTGAGAGGCAGTCACTGCTGGAGATTGTCAGCTGCAGCTTTTTTGGAGCAAGAAAATCTGCTAATTACATTGTTTACACCAGACCACCAAAGAAAAAAAAAGCCAACAACAGAAAGCTGAACTCATGCTGAAAAGAAGCATTAAGAGGCAAACAAAGACTTCATTAAAGCAAAGTAATATCCTAAATAAAGCTAATGCACTTTCTCCTGTTCCATTGAGCTTCATGAATAATGGATAAACAAAGCTTCATCTGCTTTAATTAATCTGGTTTCAAAATTAATTTGACCCGACACGAAATTAGCAGTCAATTTAAAGCTTTGGTTGCTCAACAGGTTCAGGACATACAAAGAGACTGGGTTAACAGAAAGTGCTGCAAACAGCAAAGGGCAATATTCTATTCCCTAAAGTTAAAGGCCTGGTTAATTAATACACAGCTAAGGTGGGAGATGCATTTGTGTTGCCAAAACCTAACTTTCTCTGATGTGTTTTGTTTGTAAATTTAGACTCTTTGGCTCAGATCCTGTTCCAGAAAATTTCTGAATGGATATTTAATGGACATTTCCTTTAATGGATATTTATTCTCTTTTGAAGAGTCCTGAATTAATGCAGAACTGATGCTGCTGCCTTTTTTAACACAGTCCGTTCTTCTGAAGCACAGAGATGGCTCAGGAAAACAAAACTCCGCCTAACTTCTGTGTGGCAGATGCCCTTGCTTGATGTGGCTTGTCCCTCCAGGTGGGAGACTTGCTGACTCACTAAAGCAGCTGCCAGCCTCCTCTGTTTTAAAATATTTGTGAAACCCTCTTTCTCTGTCATCAAGGAATGGAAATGAAAAGCAGTCCTGTGGCTTGGAGCTCTCCTCAGTCTTCACCCCACTCAGCGAAACTCTTGCGGTTGTCCTTCCCAGCAGCTGAGGGAATCACTGGTACAACGACAGCTCAGCTGTTTCCCCGACCATGTCCCTGGCATGGATGATCTAGGCAGACTGTAAATCCCATAACTCTTTTTATGTGTTTAAAGGATTCTCCATCCAAAAAAACACTCATAGTCTTCTTTTGGATTGGCTTTGCTCCACAACACAGGCATAAAACTGTTTCTGTGGCATAAAAGCACCAGTAGTTATGCTGCTAAGGGCTTACTGGCATCGAAGAGGTGAAATACCTAATGCTGAAAGAGTATTAGTGCTAAAAAGGTTCACATATTTGTCAAGTTTGCATCAAGACTGGTTTCTCAGCTAGTATAAATCAGCATACTTTCATTGAGTTCGCTAACCGTGTGCTGATATGTAAGGTTACTCTTTAGCAGTTAGAAAAAATAATTTCTACCCATTTGTGCCATGCTCCAGTTCTCAGGTATGCAGCTTTGTATGGGTTTTGCTTTGTAATTGTACGCAGTGTAACCGTTGCTGTTCAGGCTGTTGCTGTACAGTGTCCTTGAGGAAAAGGAACTGATTGCATCCTTTAAAAGCCTTCATGCAGTCGATCTCAATCTTTGGTGATAAAGTCTGGTGAAAAGCTGAAATTCACAGAAATGAATTGCTTTAGATTGTTGATGTCATAAGTAAGCACACAGGAATGACTTGCTATTGAAGATCTAAAATAAGTACTTGAAGACTATTAACCTGTGTTTACCTAGATGTTTTTAGGAAAGAATTTAAATTAGTGAGATAATATATTACTAGGGCTGGTGGACTACAATAGTAAGTCCACGTTTCTTCAAAATCATTTTGCTGTAAGAGCATGTGATTCTCTTGTAACAAAATAAAAGTTAAATTTTTCAATTTTTTGGAGTAATTGTCACAAAGAGTCAGGATCCTCCGAGGACTGGAGAAAGAAATCATCATGGTTTAACTCCAGCTGGCAACTAAGCTCTGCACATCTGCTTGTTTACTCCTCCCTGGTGGCATGGGGGAGAGGACTGGAAGTCTTAAAGTGAGAAAACTCATGGGTTGAGATAAAGACAGTTTAACAGGTAAAGCAAGAGCCACACGCACAAGCAAAGCAAAACAAGGAATTCATTCACTACTTTCCATCTGCAGGCAGGTGCTCAGCCATCTCCAGGAAAGAAGGGCCCCGTCATGCATGATGGTTACTTGGGAAGACAAAATGCCGTATCTTCGAACGTCCCCCCTTTCCTTCTTCTTCCCCCAGCTTTATATGCTGAGCATGACGCCGTATGGTGTCGAACATCCCTTTAGTCATTTAAGGTCAGCCGTCACAGCTGTGTCCCCTCCCAATCCCTTGTGCAACCCCAGCCCACTCGCTGATGGGGCGGTGCGAAAAGCAGAAAAGGATTTGACTCTGTGTAAGCACTGCTCAGCAATAACAAAAACATCCCTGTGTTATCAACACTGTTCCCAGCACAAACCCAAAACATAGCTGCATACTAGCTACTATGAAGAAAATTAACTCTATCCCAGCCAAAACCAGCACAGAAATATAGTTGCATTTAAAAAAAAAAAAAGTAAACTCTTTCTGACTGTTTTCTTCTGAGTAATTTGGGCAAGGAATAGTGTGAAAGACGTTTGAAAGAAGTTAAAATGGCTTTGAAGTGGATAGAGTTTGAACCTCGTCTCAGTCAGCTGAAATTAGAGAGGCAATCTTAAAGCTCTTTGAGCACCTGTTCATTTATGTCTTCATAAATGGTGAAAAATGAAACTGCTTGCATGGTGTCTTCCTTTAAAGCTGTATGAACTCATTCCCATTTCCAAAAGAGAGGTAGACACTACAGCTGCTGCTGTTGTTTCTAACGCAGCAGTCTTTGGAGTCCCTATTGAACTCCAAGTTCCCATGCAAACAAGTTCCTGACCTGGGGGACCTTGGTGACAACTATCCAGTTCATGCTCTCTGATCCAGCTGAGGAGGTCCCAGTTGAAGAACCCTATTAAGTAATCTTGGCAGCTTTTAGGCCTGAGCAAGAGGGATCTTTGTGAAGACTACTGTGTTTTGCTTTTTATGAGGAGGGGGGAGTACGGGTTTGTATTGTTTTCTTGCACGTGACCCTTCTTGTCTCATGTGCAGCGGGAGATAACAGTGCAGAACAGAGCAACAGCATTACAGTTTGAAGAGCTCTCTAACTCCAGTGTCCCTCCAAAGTCCCTCTGTAATGGTCAACTCTATAAGCTGTCATTTAAATCAGATGAGCAGGCTTGAACCATTGTCTCATAGATGTGGAGATTGTAATTCTAATGAGACTTTGGCGAAAACATATCATGAAGAAAAATAAATCACCTGCCAGAGCCCTTGCCCTTGATGAAAAACTTCTGAATGTGTTTGAAGCAGCATCTGAGCCATAGCTGGGCTTCCTGGCTGAAATAAACAGCAAAGTGACTGGAGGAGAGCAATTAAATTGTGCAAAGGGACAATGCTTAAGGGATCCATTTCCTTATTGATTCATTGCTGCCATCAAAAAGATGGAGTTGCTAGGAAAAGCAAAGTTGATGGCTTCTTCCCCATAGATTTATGGAGCAGAAGAGTTTGTCCAATCCAGATGTGTTCTTCTAAACACATACACACACATACATGTACATGCACACTGATTTACTTCTAGAAGAAATGCTATTCCATACTATATAATGTTTGCTTGATGTTTGTGAGCTTACAGCCAGTCCCTGTAGATTTTCCACCTGGAGGAAGGGTTTTCATCTGCATGACTAGGGCTGAGAGGCATGGAGTATATTTGGAAGGAAGGAGAAAAAGGTAAGAAAGGGCTCTTCTTTAAACATCAGACAGTGTCTGAGGACAGCCAGCTTCTCCTAAGTGTAAATTAAAAGGATTGCTCTTTCATGCTGCAGCAGTGACAAGGCTATTGCAATAGCCAGCGATCAGCAATGCACAGGGAAGTTGTATTCCACAACTCTTTGTATCAAATGAGAAGCAGCTTCATAGTCATTATCCCACCTCTGTCCCACAAAAATATCCCCTTTCCCTGGAACTGAACTAGCATAGCCAGAGAACCTGTGTGAATAAGTGCTTGGAGGGGCTATTCTGCAATGGTAGCCTTACACAAAATATCCTTCAGCCTCGCATAGAAAATGTCCAAGACTCTCAGGACACCAATCAGACAGCATTTGACCCTACTTGGCAGAGCATCATACATTTCTGCTCCCTAGAAGAAGAAAATGGTACAACATAAGGACTCAGCTGGTGTTAGCTAATGATCTCACCAGGCCTGTTTTAAAGTGGTCTTCAGGGCATGCTCAGTCTGTTTAATGATGCAGTCTCGTTAGCCTGTAAGAGAGTTGTGAGGCCAGTGCCTCATCCTGTCCTGGACTCACTAGGAGTTCACACAGTTCAGTAAGCACTCACCTAGGTAACATTTTCAAAACCTCTTCCTTTTCTTCAGAGAGCAACTGGAATGTATTGAGTTCTGCCTAGGGGTGGATGAAGAACAAGTGGAGAGCCTATGGGTAAGAATTAGAGGGCAGGCCAATACAGGTGACACTGTTGTGGGTGTTTACTATAGGCCACCTGATCAGGAAGAGGAACTTGATGAGGCCTTCTACAGACAGCTGGAAGTTGCCTCAC
>VZSC01001141.1:151940-224392 GCA_013398225.1 Steatornis caripensis | reverse complement strand
TATTCAAAACCCGCCTGGATGCATTCCTGTGCAACCTGCTCTAGGCTAACCTGCTTTAGCAGGGGGGTTGGACTAGATGATCTCTAGAGGTCCCTTCCAACCCCTACCATTCTATGATTCTATGATTCTTGGCATGAGTGCCAAGGGTACAGGAGATTGTGTTTATCTATTATTTGAGAGGTTTGGAGCCACCTGAAAAAATCAATAAGCTTTTTCAAAGTCCAAAGTACTTTCAAATCTGGGTACTTAAGATAAGTTTCATAGATTTGGGTATTTTTGAACAGTTCACTTTAAAATGGGTAGCTTTGATACATTTTTGATTATTTATCCAAACCTGTGGCTCACTTAAGACTTTACTACTGTAACATCCAACTTCTTCACCTCATCATTATCCCTGAAAAAGTAGTTACTAATGACTATTGACAGTTTTCAGCTTGCCTTTATTTCTGAGTGCCTGAGTGGAAGCTTTCAGTCTCATGAACAAGGTAATAGCATCAGCTGATCCCTTGACATGGTCTGTGTGCATGGTTAGCTTGCAGCTAATGAAATGTAAGTTGAGCTATGCCTCAATATATGAAGGCTGAGAGATCGCACATTAACTCGCATTTGCCACAGGGCAGGAATATGCATGAACAATTACCGCCACTCAGCTAGTGAGCAGCCCAGGCACATTTTAAAAATTTAGAAGAGGCACACAGTGCATTGGGCAAAGGAGGTTCCTGACAGCTGCCCCAGATGGGTGCCCTTCTCTTGGTTTCAGGCCTTGATCATGTGCAACTAGCCTAAATCTTTGCTTATCACTTAACCTATGCTTGATTTGCATCTCTGTGTCAGAACGTTCCCGTGGGTTTTATGGTTATTTCTAGCCTGTTAAGGCTGCTCCCTCTGAACTTCTCTGAATTAATTAGATGCAGTCTTTGGTGTCTTTGTTCCAGAGTGGTCCTTTTTCTAATGACAAGTAGTGACTTTTTCAGGGCTCATCAAAGTTTTTCTTACGAATTTGTACAGTTAAGTATTAAATAACCCTGATATTACGAACACCGTAGCTTAGATAAAACTCTTAGATAGAGAGCTGTCTTAGGTTTTGAGGTTGTGTGGGATTTTCCTGGGAAAATTTTGGATACCGAGGGCGAAAAAAAACAGTAGTGGAGAAAAGGGCTAGATTTAAAGAACTAAGCCAAGGTTTTTCTGGTGCATGAACGATAAAGCCAAGGGGGAGAAGCCACTTCATGTTCCACAGGTGGCTGATGGGGAGGATACTGTTAAAGGAATCACTCAGGTTTTTCATAAAATCCATGTGAGAAACTTTCTGTGGAAGAAATTCCCTGATAGCCTATCCACCAAAACTGGCAAACTCTAGTGGACTTTTTATTAGCCTATTTAAGCAGTAAAAATAACCCATGAAAGAAGGTGGCAAAGCAATAAAGGTGTAGAAAGCTTGGGCACAGAAAAGCTAGGTGAAGTAGGAAAAAGAAGACTAAAAGACAAAGAAGTTAGTGCACTAGATAAAATATTATACATGATTTTTACTTTTTCCACACCTGAGGACATGGCAAATGTCTGTGCATTACAGCAGACACCTCCAGCTGAACAATCTGGCAACTTGTCCTTGTCTAGGATAAAGTTTCAAAAGTAGCTTGTTCTTGGAATCATGCCACCTTACTCTGATTCCTCCTGGGAGGACAGAGCAGGTGACTGACAAGGTTGATAAGACTTTGGTGTTAAATTCTCACAATTTCCAAACTTTTCCTGCTACTATAGCACTGGAGTTGTTCTGATATTGAGCTGCTAAGTCAATCACTGGCCCTTAACATCATTAACAATAATTTGTCAGGCTTTTTTCACTTCTTGATGCTATCACTAAGACAAGACTCATATAATGTTCTCTAGCCCTAACTGGTGAAGATGAGGGAAGAACTGTAGATACTGATGTATCAACAAATCCAGTAAATTGCATCTCTGGGCAGGAACCTCCAGCAAATGAGCAGATCTTATGCTCGGCTGGGTTATACCTCCCGTGCTTTCTTGTCCATGGTCTAGAAATGTCCTCCTTACATAGAAACAAACACAAAATTAGAATGCCACATGCAGTTGTTTAAGTACTCACTTACTGTAGTTAATGCAGTTGTTACTAACGGACTGTTTTCAGGATGTTCTACTCTACATCCCTGATTCTGTAGCTTGTTACACTGGTTAAGTGTGGTGTTATTCCTGTTTCAAGGCCTGAAGTCCATATCCTGTACTGAAGTATCACCCAGTAATTAAGTATCACCCAATATGCTGTACTGGGCCTAGCACTGTAAAGTCTAGTATAGGACTGAAGATGTTAAGATTTTGCTCCTCACTGTCTCCTATTGACAGCTGCAATTTCTCTTGTTCTCTCCTTATTTGCCCTGCTCAGTATTATGGATCCATGTGTAATGTGGCGCTGGGATGAAGTTACTTCTCTTCATAACAACCTGTATTATGCTGTGGTTTTGATTTGTGATTAAAACAGTGTTGATTGATAACACAGCAATGTTTAGCTATTGCTGCAGTGCTTGCACAAGACCAAGAATATTTCTTTACCCCACTGTGTCTCCTGCAGTGAGTAGGCTGGGGTGGATAATAAATTAGGAGGGGACACAGGCAGGACATCTGACCAAAATTGATCAAAGGTATAGTCCATACCACATCACACCGCACTCAGCAATAGAAGCTCAAGGACAAGAGGAGGACGGGGAGGGAGCCTGTATGGAGTTTGTCCTCCAAACTAACTGCTAGCATGCAGAGGCCCTGCTGTCCAGGAAGCAGCTAAACATCTGCCCGCTGATGGGACTTACTTAGCAAACAAATTCCTCCTTTGCTTTGTTTGCTTCACCTATTAAACTATCTTTATCTTGATCCACAAGTCTTCTCACCTTCTTTCTATTTTGTCTCCATCCCACGGGAGGCATGAGTGAGTGAGTGGCTACATGAGTGCCTGGATGCTGGCCAGGGTCCACCCACACCTCCGTGCAAATGCCAGGCCTTCACAGTGACCAGAAAACATGTTGCTCAAAGGCAGCACTCCGTGGCATTTGACTGCAGTAACCTGTCACAAGCTCAAGTTGGTAGAGCTATCCCTTGGTCTCCCTTAGTATTTTAGCACCTAAGAAGATTTTTCTTTCACACTTATGTGATCTACCAGATACACAAATCCATGACTGATGGACACAAGGAGCCGTTCAAGCTTCCAGAATTATCTAAANTCAAGTTGGTAGAGCTATCCCTTGGTCTCCCTTAGTATTTTAGCACCTAAGAAGATTTTTCTTTCACACTTATGTGATCTACCAGATACACAAATCCATGACTGATGGACACAAGGAGCCATTCAAGCTTCCAGAATTATCTAAAATAAGCTTTTCCAGTTCTACTAAACCAAGTGTACACTAATAAGTACAACCTGATTTTGGTGGTCCAAACCACAGATCAGCCATTACTCCTAGACATTTCTCATGCTTAACTAACATCGACCATTTTGAGCGCTTTTAGTTGCCACCGCCCAGGTTTCACAGGTATTTGCTGTGAATGAGTTGATGTAAAATGTGACAATTCTTAGTTAGGATCCATAGATAGGAGAGTTTGAAAAATGATTCTACTATGCTGAAGTTCTTTATCACTATGCTGATTTATTGTCCCAAGAGCTATTTAGCAGGGTCAAGTAATCAAAAAAATTCAAATGCAATGATGTTGCTCTTTCCAAATTGGCAGTTCTCACCTTCAAATTCAAGCTTGGAAATAAATTAATGAAATGCCAGACTGAAAGCTTAGGAAAAGAGCCCTTGCCTTTTAGTATCAAAACTGGAATTTAGCAAGTTGATTGCATGCTTCTGTAGCTTTTCAGTTTTGAGTATGTACTAGCTAAGGCCATATTCTTGAAGACTCCAGAAGATGAGTACATGGGACACTGACTTATTCCCTGTCTGTGTTCATGAATATCTCTCTTAGGGACATTATCTTTCCTGGCCCTTTTGGTCAGCTGCAGATCCTTCAGGTTTTCTGTACAATCTTCTAACTTGACTAAAGCAGGAAAGCACATTTGTGAGTATCCATGAGAAAAACTGCATCACCAAGCACACTTGTCCTTGATCTGCTGATGTTCCACAATTTTCCAGGGACCTGGAGTGGATGAGCCATCCTCAATCCTATATAGAAACACACCTTTCCTGTGATCTGGATAACTCCTCCAGTCCTCCTTTGAGGTCAGAGTCCAGGAGAAACTCTTGGCCTTCCAGCGTCATTTCAGTCTCCTAAGCATGAATGGGTGCATGAGACCTTCCTAGGCTAGAGACTTCAAAGCTCTATTCCCAAGAGAGGACATGAGCTTTTTCAGAACACTTATCTTGGTGCTGACAGATCTAAATGCTTTCTTTGCTTTCCTTTTCTTTCCATTACCTTCTTTGTTTTTGGGTTTTGGTTTTGTTTTTTTTTTTTTGCAACTATGAGTAGGAGAGCTTGTTACTCTTCTGTTCACCTCAGAACAACTTGTCAAGATTCAGACTCTTTTGGTATCTAGCGCATCATATCATCATATGTGTATACCTCCATGAGTCTGCTTCTGGCTGCCTGATTGCCTTTGATGTGTTTAGCACTGCACACTGCTGGGTGGGAAAGACTAGTGTTTGTTTCAAACTGCCTGGCACCATCTTCATAGGGCCAGGCTCCAGCTGGCTCTTGCAGTTACCTCCACTCTGTGTTTTGGAACATGACAGCATCCCACACACACTAATTACATCTAATACAAATAGCCACAGGCAGTGCTTTCTTACATGGTCCTTACAGACTAGACTTAATAGGTTATCAACTGACAGTCTCTCTAGGAATGGTCCAAGAGGGGTTTACTTACTACTGTGACAGCATTTCATGTCACTTGAACATGGGACTCTTCATTCACTTCAAAACTCCTTGGGACATCTGCCATGCTGTTTGGTGTTAGATGGGTGAACCTACAAGGGGCTAAAAGAGAAGCCTTTCCCCTGCAACTCTATTCCTAAAATATGCCAGTCTAAATAAGTAATACAGAAACATCAATACTTTGGTCCTTGCTCCAGTACTGTAAATATTTTGGATTAAGTTTGTCTTCAGTGACTCCTGGCTGGATCATTTCCTATTTTACTTATTTTCCAGGCCACATCATAGAGGAATTTCAGCCAATATAGCCCATGGCTGTTACAGGCTTTCTCACAGGAGAGCCACTTGGGAAAAGCTTTGGATAATATATCTCAAATATGTAATTGTGACAGGGGTCCTAGTCAGGCTGGTGCAACTGTGCCCAGAACTACTTCTTGTAGGAAGCTAACCCAAAGAAGACAAAAATCTTTTAAATTTAAAGAAGCTGGATTTTATTAGGCTATTAATTAAAACAGTTAAGCTGTTAACTCATTGACTAGGAAAAGCAGCCTAGAAATAATGCTTATACACAACTGTCCCCTTGACCACTGTGGTTTTGCAGACATGTACTTGCTTCAATGCTCGGTTTCAATCTGCACAATAACTTCCAGATTTACAGCTAATTCTACAGTGTTTTCCGGTCCCTAGGAAGTGTCTTTTTCCATCGTATTTAAGGCCTGGTTGTAGGTCTTTCCCATGTTCCTCTCAGCTGTCTCACTGCCTCTCTATGAGCTCTCTCCTATGATTCTTATTTTCTTTTTCTGCCACACACTCCGGTTTAGAGAACCTCTTCCCTGAGAGTTATTGTCTCTCCTCCCAGAAGGCTCCACCTAATTTGTATTCCCATTTTTGAGTGGGCATAAAATGCAAGTATTGGGCACATTGTACAGAGTACTGTCACTGTTCTTGGATGGTTTTTCTTTTAGGGGTTGCTTTTTTGTTTATTTTTGCCAATTAACTGACAACAATTAAGAAAACCACAAATATTAACAAAAGTCATGTTCCAAAGCTGTACTCAAGCACCCATTCACCACTTGAGGTTGAAGGTACTAACCAGCATGAGCCCATGTAGACAAAGGGATCTCATGTTTCATGACTGTGCACAGATCTGAGCAGCAAAGTTTTTCCTGTCAAGGAACAGAAAAACCCTCAGTGGAATCCCTGGATTTCTTTTCTTTCTACTCAAGAGTCTTTTCAATTTCTTTCTTGAGAGAAATCCACAAAGTTTGGACCATTACATAAAACATCTTCATAGGACAAGAGGAGAAAACTGTCTTAAGACTCTTACAGATACCCATTTCTGTCTTTATACTTGTTCTTCAGCAAGGGCATTTTTTTAGATTACTATTATTTTAATTCCAGCCCTTGTTGTAGGATCCTCCTCAAAATAAATCTTTGTAGTCCAAGGCTTGTGCTCCTACTCTGCTCTCTGGAGACTGTGTTTCTTAGTAACCAACATCCCTGTACTGGGAGCTCTTGCACATTTTTCACTGTATCTTGAGAAGGGAAAAAATCAGTTTTATTCAATAAATAGATTCTGACAGCAAAAGCAACCTAGGCGTCAAACAAGCAAGCTAGGAAAAAGCGTGCATACTGTTTCTACAACACAGGGGTAGTTTGTTGAGAAAAAGCTAAAAGAAATGTCACGTATTTGGAGGTAAATATTTAAAACAGTAGTTTTCCAAAAGGACAAGATATAAGGACTCAGGCTTACGACTGGAACCCTGTTACAGTATTAGTAGAAACACATTGTTACAGGCAGTTTTAAAGGGAAAAGTGAAATGTACTTCAGAGTCAGAAGAAAACATTTTTCTAGGTCTGAGAGTTCTTAAGATAGACATTCCAACTGCATTATTATTTTCTCCTCTCCACCCCCTAAATATTCCTGGAAGACCAAAAATGCAAATTTCATAAGCAATTTTATAACTAACTGAGATAAGACATTCCCTGATGACTTTGCTTTTTCATTTCTTGGGTATTGTCCCTGCTTTGATATGTAGTTAGATGTTCTACTAAGAAAAATAAATCATCTCCCAATTCCTTCTGGTGGAAACAGAAAGAGTCTGGCTCTAGGTTTTCTTGTTGGGACAAGATCTAGGGCAATAATGCAATATTAAACCACTAAATTGACTCTATCTTAAGAGACTGACCAGTCAATTTTGAGGTTTTCCCAAATCATTAACTAGGCACTCCATCAGATAAAGCCACTGAAATGTAGGTTTTGGAAAGAGAGCATGATCATTTTGTTTTTATCATATCTAGTGGAACAGCATTGTAGGCACAACTTTAGATCTTACATACTATTGTTATATACATACTGTGATAATAGCAATGTTATAGCTGTTTATAATTCTTTTGACAATCATCTATCTACTTTAAATGCGGACCAGTAAGCTTTGTTATAAAAGTTATTTTTGAAGACATTTTTTCCCTCTAAAGTGGAAGTGTGTGCCTCTGCAATAAATGTACATTTCAGTTCTCCAATTGAATAGTTCTCTATTATTGCTTGCACAAAAGTTAAAACTATGGTCTAAATGTGAGCAGTAAATCTTATATTCAATTCCCTTAACCTTGGGATTGTTTTCTAGTTATAAGGAATGGCCACTTGAGAGGAGCAGAAGTTTAACTTAATCTATCTTTGGATAACACGTTATTGCTACATATAATACTGATGGATCACAAAAAAAAACCCCGAGTGCTTTATGCAGACCAAAAAAAATGGTTTGCATCCAATTCAGTTAATTCTACAGCAGGGATTCTCAGTCTGTTTTGTATTATGTTCCCATTTTGCAGATGGATGATTGCTTCTGTTGCAGTGGGTCCTAGTAATTTCCTCCATAGATGGTGTCTCTGTCATAGGAGGTGCTATATGAGGCAGATGTATATTTTTTTAAAAAATGAGATCTTTGAAGGCTGAGACTGAATTCCAACTGGAAGACATGCCTTTCTGATCTAGTTACTGTCTTACAAGGTTTTAGCTGCCTCGCAGTCTACCTCACACTCATCTTCAACCAAACCAGCATCCCCTGGGCCTTCCGTTCCATTTGGCAACAAGCAAAGTGCAGGGCTATTGCAAGTTCCTGGAATTTCTCTATAACTTCACCTGCTCCCTCCAGGGTTCCCAAACGCTGTACTGTAAGCACCTCATCTAGATTGACTCACCAGTTTCTTTGTCAAAATGAGTTTAGGCCCGTGAGGAGATATACCACACCAAGTGTTCTTGCCTGCTTTTTATAAAGTTCATTATGGTGCTTTTGGAAAGCTCATGCACAAAACTGATTCCAACAGATTTGGAAAAGAGCAATGCTGGAGCTGGAAGCAAAGGTTAATGGAAAATGCCAAGATATTGATTTAAATAGTGTGGGTAGGTAGTGCACTTACAGGTCCTCAATTTCCAGCATGTATGAGAAAGGGAAAGACTATTTAAATTCAGGAAAGCATACTCATGAAATCTGCACCAGTCTTTGTAATATAAACTCATATCTAATTTGCTAACATCAGAAAAGACCTGTGCAAACACTGGGCAGCACAAATGGAGATGCTGTGTTACAGGACAGAAATTGCAGCCCCCTGTGGGGTGCTGCTGAGAGCATTATGGGAATACTGGCTACTGTTTTGGAAATCTTATGAGGTGGATGCAGACAAGTTGGTTCAGAGTCTGTTTCATGGGCATGCTCTGGAATTTCCTTATTATGGGAGTTAATAAATACTAACTAAAACTATGAATTATAAAGTAGATTAATTTGATCTGCCTTCAAACTCTCCTCCACTTAAAGTATAACATTCCAAACTTCTGAGGGATATGATAATCGTCTACAGGCTTATTTTGAATGCTGTTTTTACAACTCCCTTTGTCATGGCGCTCTAGCCCATAACTGAAGCTGCTACCCAATATAAACAAACAAAAAACCCACTTCTTCTGTATTCACAGCTATTAAGTACTAGCAGAGGAAGAAGCATCTACCACATTCAAGAAGAGTATGATTAGATGAAATGGGGCTAGATAATTCTCAAAATGTCCTAACATAATGATAAAGACAGTTCCCTTAGCAGTGAGCTCAATTACCCTCCTTCAGAGAAACATGGAAGCAAATGCTGAAGATGGGTCTTGGGAATTTCCAGGAGGTTTGGAAGTAGGATATATGGACAAATATGAGACTGTGGAGTACATAAACAGCCTTTGGCAGCTCTCAAATCTTTAGGGTCCTTGAAAGGATAGTGCTTCCTTTAGAATCATATATATGGCTACTTCTCCTGACAGTGTATCTCTGTGCTGAATAGGGGATAATGCTACAGAGGCCACGCCTCCCGTTTTTCCTGCTCTCATATGCCAGACACTATGGATTCACCCGACTGAAGGGTTACCTATGGAGTCCCAGAAAGCAGAAGCCAGAGAAATTCTTCTGCTTTCCAGGCACGTTTCTAGCATACAGCAAAGAATACTCCAGACCTTCAGAAGGATGTTCAGATGTCTTAGCAGGTAGCAAAACGCTTTCTACTTGAGGCTCAGAGCAGAGGGAGAATTGTTTCTAGGTGGTCTGAACAGTCTGCTTCCCTGTGCAGCCAGTTCTGCATGCAAAGAGCTGTCATGCTTGAGTACAGTCCCCGCCATCTGCTGCTGGGTGCGTATGTCCCATTTGCTGGTCTGGTGATCATTGATCACTGATTAGAAAACTTGGCCAGAGCCTCTACTCAGGGGAGAAGGCCAAAAATGTTGTGTGGGCAGCCTACGTCTGTCTATGCTTGGGGACAACACTGTGACAGGCTAAGAGGCCAAAGCATGGGACCAGACAGGGCTTCAGGTTATCGTGTTATTTATTTTTTCTGTGTTTCTAGATGCTGGTTGTTAATGAATGTCACAGTATGATGTGTTACAGATACACGGATTGCTGTTGGGTAAAAGGCATGGGGAGAAGGGGAAGATTGTCGTCTTAGATTTTGGCAGCAGAGCAACATTTGTGGCACGTCACAATTCACTCCTACTTTTTGTGACTCTCTCTGGCCTTCCTCAGTCTACTAGGTGGGCTTTTGATCCACCTATTGAACACAGAGTCTCTCTTTTCAGAGGGCTGAGAAGCACACTAGCAGGTACACTCAGTCGTCTGGAATCACAGTTGCCAACACATGGAGCAATGTGCTGAGCTCTGTGTATCACTGCAGGATAAGAATAAAAGAGAAAAGGATGATGAGGAGATGTCAGTCTTCTGCCGTCATATGTTCTTTCATTGCGCAGGTGGAGCACAGGAGCTCAGATAGCTTACTATGAGATGTCTAATTCCTCTTTGTGCATCAAAGGCACAGAGACATGGCACCCAGCATTCCAGCCCACTTCTAAAAATACCAGCCCTGTAATGTCACTGTGCCTCAGTTTGCCCAGCTGAGAAAGGGGAGGGTGATGTGTCCTTGAGTAAGTTTAATGTATTCAATTTTTAAGTCCTTAGAGAGCTGCAGAAGAAAGTTCTTTGATTCTGCCAAAGTTCTGAATGATAGCATGTTATTTGATCTCCTAATCTCTTACATATCTATGCAATTTCCCCTTGCAATTCCTACAGCAAGCCCATAGCCACTTGATTATCTGGAAGGTACTTCTTAGAAAGGCTTTTGAGTTTGATTTAAAGTCTGCAGATCAGAAACTCCGCCATATTTCTTTTATAAATACTTTAGGGGTAAGCAGTTAATTAGTTAAGTGGAAAGTCGTTAAGGGTTAATTACCTTAATTTCTAATGCCTTAAAAATGTCTTCTTTCCAGTCTGACCTTTATTTCACCTTAGAAGTACAATTGTCATGTATTAATTCTCAAATGGTCTTCTAAAAGGTATGTGGATATTGAAAGATGTTATTGCTAGGTGATTAGAAATGGATTCCTTAAACAGGAAATAGGGAATTCTAATGTGCTTAAGAAGTTCAAACATAAACTATTCTACATGCTAAATATATCCCTGTTGCTTATGCTAGCTACTATACAATATGGTGAAATACTAACTAGAAAGTTGCCCATACACCTACATAAGCCTACAACACCCTATAATCAACACATTTCAAGCCACTAAACAGATCAATCATTTTAGTCCTCCCCATAAGGAAGTTCTTCTGCTTCACCAGCTTAGCACACAATGAGAAATCCTATCACAGTCTGACATAGCTTGATGTACCCTGGGACATGTTTCTTTCAAAATATGTTCTACACACTTAATAAACAACTTATAATGTCAACAATAGAAATCCAACAGTGCACTTCCATTACAGCACAAAACAAAAGGCAAGGGAAAGGTTGTGTGGGAGGTGNTATGTGGATATTGAAAGATGTTATTGCTAGGTGATTAGAAATAGATTCCTTAAACAGGAAATAGGGAATTCTAATGTGCTTAAGAAGTTCAAACATAAACTATTCTACATGCTAAATATATCCCTGTTGCTTATGCTAGCTACTATACAATATGGTGAAATACTAACTAGAAAGTTGCCCATACACCTACATAAGCCTACAACACCCTATAATCAACACATTTCAAGCCACTAAACAGATCAATCATTTTAGTCCTCCCCATAAGGAAGTTCTTCTGCTTCACCAGCTTAGCACACAATGAGAAATCCTATCACAGTCTGACATAGCTTGATGTACCCTGGGACATGTTTCTTTCAAAATATGTTCTACACACTTAATAAACAACTTATAATGTCAACAATAGAAATCCAACAGTGCATTTCCATTACAGCACAAAACAAGAGGCAAGGGAAAGGTTGTGTGGGAGGTGTAAATACAGTCATAGAGAGTGATGGAGAATTATAGAGCACTGGAGAACTGATCTGAACCTGTTAACTCTTTCTTCAGATTTGTGTGTGTGTGTGTACATGTGTGTGTTTTCTTCTTAGAGAAGAAGCACTTTTGCAAAGAATGTGTAACAATATTCCTGATTATTTTTTATTTGATTGCCACTTTTTTTTTACACCATACTTTTATTTTTTACTTCTTTGGCTTTTACATTTCAGCATCTTTTCAGTTTTAGTAGTGTTTAGCATACACATCTAAATGAACAGCTGGAAACTATTTGCAAGTGGAATATCCTCCTCCATTGTCAAACTGTGAATCACTGGCTCCCTCAGGAGTAGTTACTGAGCTGAAATTCATCAGTGGTGTAAATGTGTTATTTGGCTGTGTGAATGCTTACCAGTAACAGCAACAGGTTCTGGGTGAGCCTGCTATAAAGATCAATGAATCAGGAGCACAGTCAATGGAGAATTTATCTTGAGTCCTGGCAGACCAGGAAGAAATAATTCAAAAAGGACTAATGAAGAGCAGAGGGCTCTTTTTTTTTAGAGTCAAATGATGGTTTTCTTCATAGAAGTTTGAAACAGAGAAGCAATGGATTTGGTTTTGAGAGGAAAAGGAAATACACGTATAGGGACTTCTCACCAAGTTTCATGCAGAAATACCAAATTCTGATGTCTGGGAAGCAGGGAGTGGATGCAATCAGGTTGAAAATAAGATGGTAGTTTGGAAGATTGGGGATTGTTATCATCTGGGAGGAGTGACCAAGGCTGACAGTAATTTCTTCACTTCTGACAACTTTTAAGTAAAGCTCAATTGTTTTTCCTCAGTTCAAGCCAGAATCACTCAGAGAAATTCCACATCTCTAATCTGATGTCAGACTTGCTGACTCCTAATGGTCTCGTATAGATGTGTGATGTATGAACCTGTTTCCTATGGGTATTGGCCAGATATTGCTGCACCACTGTATAAACCACCACATTTTTTATCACCTTTCAGGCTAAAAACAAGTTATGATCACCAAGATTAAAGCAATGATCAGAATAGGGAATGAGATGTACATCATTATTACACATTACTAACATTCCCAAACCCATTCAGAAAAATTACCCTTGGCTTCACAATTCGTTGTGCTCTTTGCAAAGGAGAGGTGTTCTTGGGTGATGCTTCTGAGACATGAAGATGAAAAGGGGCCTTTGGCAGGGATCCTTACTGCAAACTGGGACCAACAGGACTGGATGAAGGTCTAACAGCAGAAGCGCAAGTAAAAGAGTTTACCTTGACTGAGGCTCAGTGGCAGTCTCACATCTCATCAGTATGGTGTACACCATCGTACTACAGTTATGCGGGAAAGGCTCATCTGCTTTCTGCTTGGAGGTAGTCATTGCTATTTGTCTTTCATTTTTTTATAGACACTACATTGTCCATAAATCCAGTATATGTACTGTGGAAAAAATCATGGATTATACCATTTAGAGATCCCAGATAGGAGAAAACAGGCGTGATGTGTAGAGCTAGAATAATAAAAAAGCAGTAAAAGAACAAGCAACAGTAAAGAAAATCATTTAATGACTAGGAGTCCAAGTTAATAAAATCATGCAGTTGTCTGGGGTTTGGTGCCATTTAATGTCTATATTAAAATTTCCAATGAAATGCTAATACTTCCATCTCTTCTGTGCATACCCCCTCACTAAATCAAATTTTGTTAAGTAGCAAATATCCTTTGAACAAAAGCTCTCAGAGACAAAATTTCTATAGAATAAAGATGACTCAATTTATCAGTAATGGAGATGAAAAAGCACTCCAATGTCTTTAAAAGTATGCTAATGATGCTTCCTTTTCTTTCTCCCTGCATAAAACCATGTAAAGCTATAAATCTTGGGGATCTGTAAGAGAAGCAATATAGTAAACAAAGTGTCTTGAAAGATTTTCTCATGGTATGTAGAAGAACACAGGAACTCCTCTCTTTAGAGGGGCCTGGGCTCAAATCCAAAGGACATACTTGAAAGAGGTGCTTATCACCTACTTAATATTTCCATGTTCAGTTCACAGAGATAGGTACTGTAAATGGTATGAGTTCCTGGTTTTTCTGAGAAGTTCAGTTCTGCTCTAAGGAGGGCGTTGTCGGCATCTCAGTGGGCAAGTTGAGCACAAGTCAGTTGCATTTCCTTGTTGAAAAGGCCAGCCTGACACTGAACTGCATCAGCAAGAGTGTAGCCTGCAGGTCAAAGGAGGAGATTTTTTCCACTCTATTCAGCCAGCACTTGTGAAGCAATGAAGGAAACAAAGGAAATTCTGATGAGACACTGGGGAAAAAAAAAAAAAACTAGTGGAATGATGGTGGTCAAATGTGGGGACTGTGGCTTAGAGAGGACAGTGGGATGGCTGAGCAGTTGTGGAACAGCAAGATTGTGGTTAATGACATCCTGCTAGAAGTTTCCCACTTGCTGCCTTGCACCTTGCACATTTTTGCAGCCTGTGGCTTGGCACACTGTCATCTCCCAGGCTGAAAAGGCCTGATAAATTAGCAATGTCATCGTAGGGGTTTGTACACTCAATTCACAACTATGGGCAAAGTCGAAGCTTGCCTGACATCTTCTAGAGATCTTTCCTTCAGGAGTGACTGTCTGTTTTGATGTATTGCCTTTTGCTTTTTCTTCCTATTTTCCCTCCAAAAATCAATTCTATGTTTGATGATGTAAAAAAAAAAAAACCAAAAAAACCCCAAACACATAAAATGTGCCATCAGATCAATAGCACAAAGGAAGCATGCAGGAATAATCATGATCAGACTTCATACAACTGAAATCATCTTTATTGGCCTTCAGGAGAAGACCTAGGAGGCCGTATTTTCCCCTTATGTTC
Organism: Steatornis caripensis; assembly: GCA_013398225.1. NCBI lineage: Eukaryota > Metazoa > Chordata > Aves > Caprimulgiformes > Steatornithidae > Steatornis > Steatornis caripensis. Next base: position 209,847 of record VZSC01001141.1, on the reverse strand, counting down.
TTTTCTTTCCTTTTATCTCAAACCTACATCTCTGTGCAAAAGTGGTCAGGAGGTCTGACAGAGGCAGTAGCACCCACAGCTACTGTGGTGGTAGCTATGGAAGCAGGACTGCCCCTGCAGTAGTAGTACTCCAGCAGCCAGCACAGAATGTTTTGGGACCCAGGGGAAGTCTAGCAACCCAATCTGACTGCACAGCACCATAGGCACGCCTGCATGACATGTCCTAAAGAGGATACACAACACTCAAAGTGAACCTCAGGCTCCCAGTCCCCTACTATCACCCCTAGAAACTCATCATCTCAATCTCTCCTTCTAAAGGGTGCACGCTTTACTATGTTCCAGCCATGGGGAGGGAGGAAAAATTCATAGCCAAAATCATGGCTGTGTCTGTTCCGTCTGAGGAAATTCAAAATGACTGCATCTCTGAGCCCCACTCCAGTCTGCTCCCACACTTAATTCCCAGCCTTCCACCTTGATGGGACAAAATCCAGAGAGAGAGGCTGCTGAGCCCTCTTCTTCCCTCCGCCCCTTTGTGATAGCCAAGACCCCTATCACTGTGTTGGCACAGTGAAGAATTGGCATGCAAATTAGCAAACCGTGCAAGGAAGCTGATCTTTAAGCAAATGCCAACACAGTGATAGGGGTCTTGGCTTCCCGAAGGCTTTCATCCATCTGTATTCTGAGGATCTGCTTAAAACTGGCCCAGAGATGAAATAACCATTAGGATGCCATCAAACCCATTTTATGAATTCAGTAAATGCTGTGAATAAAGATATAGATTTTATTGTCAGGCTGCACAAACACAACCCTCCCTGAGATACTGGAATTGATGCTGGCTGAATCTGAAGTGGCTGGATAAATAAGCAAGCATGGAAAGCATCTGGCATTTGTTTCAGAGATGTGAGAGGAGACCCCAGTGATAAATCATGTCTTGAAACAAATGAGAGTTAGCAAAAGCCAACAAATTGGCTCTGATTTGTCTTCCAGGGGAGGATATAGATCTTCTGTGATTCTTAAGGGGCAAAAAGGGTCTTTCTCTTGATTTTCTTGTCTCCACCCTAACAGCTCCCCATTGTTGCTTGTCCTGAGGGACATATTTTGTATCGGACAGATACATACAAAAGAAAAAGTGGGGAAGCATTGCATGCAATAAACTTAAAAGAATAAAAGGAAGAGCATGGATAAAAGAGAACCTGTTAAAGTTGAAATCACCAAGAAAAATAGTGTAAGATATAAAGTCACACACTGAAGTCAACAGTTCAAAATGAGGGAAGTCTTGTGAATGATTGACAAATACAGGCTGTCTATGACCCACCAGTGTGAGAGGAATAAAGACCTGTGATCTCAAGATGGATTGAGGCAAGGTTAATACCAAAGACTGTAGTTTGGCAGAGTGTCCAGTTCTGGTTAGCTATGTTGAGGATGGATTAATTTAAATCAGAATAGGCACAGAAACAAACTGCTAAAACATGAGAGGAACTCTGAAGCCTTTCCCTCAATAAGAGAGGAGTCAATCTTGGCTTATTTAGCTCTTATTTAGGCCTGATAGAGAATGTGATGGCTGCCTAGCAATACATTATACAGATAAAATTGTAGGAAGGGAGACTGCTGTCTGCCTAGTCTAAAGCATATCAATACAAGACCAAAAGGATTTAGAGGATGGTCCCTAGTCAGCAGTGTAATGGAGGAAAGGAAAAAAGCTCAACCATTAACAAATTTGGTACTTGATCATTCAGTCTATAAAAGGGAATTATGGCTTGGTTGCCAGTGATGGATACAGCCTAGATTAAATAATCCAAGTGGTTCCTTTCTGTTCAACTACTTCTCTGCTAAGCAAATCCAAGAGAAACAGAGGAGACTCTCGCCGCTCCTCATGCAATATCAGCTAGTTCCTTCAGCTCCCTCAACAATTGTGCAAACCACATGTGCCCACAGCCTTTCTGCAAGATCCTCAAACTTTGTTTTCTTACAAAAGTTTCCTGTTTACTTTCTGATGCAAACCCGTCTGGCCTGGAGAGCTGGGGAAAAGTCAAAGATCAAATGAGATCCCATGGGTCTAATGAAAAGCACTAGCATAAGCATTCTTTGTTTCAAGAAGTGCATATTAGAGCTGATTAGGCATCAACTTTACGATAATGAAAATGAGTAAGGGTACCATGTAAATCTTATGCACCATGACTTACAGAGCCAACTCACAAACTTGTTTGTGAGTACTCAGTTAAAACTGAAGATATCGAAAGTCAAGAATGTCTGTAAGTTCAGCATAGGTGTATCTCAGATGACAAGAAAACGCCTTAAAGAAATGTGGCCAGCCTAATTTAATATGCTTTAAAATTATTTAACCATCAGTTCCAAGACCAGGTAGAGTCACACCATACAAATTCAGCTAGCAGGCAAACAATTGCAAGCCCACAGATTAATTTAAATCATTTAAGAGGACATTTCTTATATTTTGTCCTTCCCAATACAATAAGCAATAGATACTTGATCAATTCTATAGCCAAGAAGAGGAGATCTTTTAAATAACTATTAGGCTGTTTTCTTGTCGTCTTTATCCCATGTCCATGCAAATGTAAGTCTGCTGCTTCTTTGTGAGGTAACTCCTGACTTGGACAAAAGAACCACATATAATTTTCCTAACAGAGTAGCCCATCTAGCTGCAATGTTTATAGGCTTTCCTACCTCTGCATCGGATGATCTGACATTTTGATAAATTGATTAAAAGGTAGCCTAGTTTCAGTAGTTCATCTGTAATTTCCTCTTGTAAAACTCTGTGAAGTAACTTTGTATCACAGCACCTGGAAAATCACAACCAAATTTCTGTCTTCAATGAAACCTAGAGAAGCTTCTTTCTCTAGCTGGTACAGAAATGGTTTTCTAACAGACTGATTTCCATTAGGACTTTGATTTCCATTGCTATGCTTACTGCTTGCATAACCAGTACAACTTGACATAGAAGAGTAATGGGGTGATCACATTACATGAACATTCCATAAAACCATGATCCTCTGCCTCAAAGAATGTGCAGTCAAAGTATGATAAGAAAAAAGGATTTTCACTTTTAAGGCACAGTTAACATTTTCTCTTTTCTCTACTCATCTGTCAAAAAATAAGAATGGACCATTGGAATTCCAGAAGGAGAGCTTTGCATGCACCCTAATCGTGAAAGAGTAGAGATTATTTTTTTCAGAAATCACGTATGGGCTCTAGGAGCACTATGTAATCTGCATCCCCAAAACAGCTGCAAAATCTGGAGAGGATCAGAAGTTGTAATTGTCTTGTCCTCTTTTTTTACAGTTTGGTTGATGTGGATGGTCTGGTGAAAAAAAATAAAAGCACAACCATAAATCATTGACCTCAAAGGATCTAAGTAGGTCTCTTTTTCTTTAGTGAAGTCTGTCTTGTGACCCTCTCTAGATAAACATGGCACTCTCTGGACTTTGCTTCTTGAGTTCTAACTGTCCTTTCAGACATTAAAGACTGAAACTAGGCACCATGATTGGGTACTTCTAAAAAGAGGAAAGTTCTAAGGACACCTGGCATTGTAAGAGCTCTGAGAAGAAACCATCTTTTACAGGTAGGGTTGATAGCAGGAGGGTGAAGTGCTGTGTTTGGGAAGTCTAGCTTTTGCAATGTCAATTCAGATGGATGCTCACAACACTTCTGTCACAGTAAAGGAATGTGCTTTGCATAGAGCACAGTCAAAGTGTTAACTAAATGGCTTTCAGCAGAGTAAGAACAGCTGAATTTTACAATGATGGAGAATTTGTGGTCTGCATTCCTCAGTATGGGGAGGGAAGACAGGAAGGAGCAGTGCTAAGGAAGAGAGAGCCCTTGAGAGCTGGGACTCCTGCTGCTACCAGCACCAATGACTGCTCAGTTTGTTGGACCAGAAGGTCTGCCTCTGCTCATCATTGTTGATCCTCCCAAGAATGGCATACTCTGCCCTTGGGGAATTTCTGGGAGGGTTCAGTAGGACCAGAAAAGCTTTTGTCCAATTTCAGTCAGGTGTGAAAGCAATAGCAGTCTTCAGACATGCTACCTTCTATTAAATTTTGTGAGAATGGGCAATTCGGCAGAGGAAAGAGCAATGGTTACCAGATAATATCATCATTCATCGCAGGAGTCCAAGCCACATGCACAAGGAAGAAACATAAGCAATTTCCTTGCTCTGCTGAAATCTGCTACTGAGGCTGACATATAGACAACAGAGAATTCAAGTAGAATCCCACAGGCTTATAAGAAATTTGGCATCATGCATTCTGGTGCTTGTAGAAGTAGTTGGTTTTGTCTTTGTCGAGGCAGATATTCTCTCAGACCTGGGAGCTGGGCTTTTCAGAAGCATCATTCACTTTTTTGGTACTTAAAATGGATAGCACAGTTTTCAATGATTCTGTATGATCTTCACCTATACAATGTCAGGCAGGCAAAACCAATAAGGCAGAGAGTCCTTTTCTTGGCACAAAACATTTCTCAAGGAGGTGGCCAATCTCTACAAAATTACACACTTGTGCAAGTGAATATTTTCTTCCTCTTCCCACTAGAAGTCTCCTTTTCATCAAATATAGCCCCTAGATAACCTTCATTACTCAGAGACCTTCAATTTATTATGTTTGGTTTTTTACTTTTTAAAAGTATCCCTCTTGGACCAAGCATGAAACAAAACCAATGGGAAAAAAATGCAAGAAGTAAATTCATAAGAAGTAGCAATTAAATTAGCTTGTAAAGCCCCAGAAATGCCCAAAGCTTGTAGCATCCTGCAGCAAATAGATGATCACTAACTTTTTTCTGTCATGTTTAAGCTGCATGTCTTTATGCCAGCTCAGGCTCTTCTCACCTCCAGTATAGTGTGGAAAGGCAAATGTACACACAAGTAAGCTGTGCAAATCTTGTCAGCATATGCATCAGTGCTCACAAACCTCACAGGCACAAGGTGTTCTTTGTATCCTATGCAACCTGCTTTCCAAAACCTCATGAGTTATCCTGTAAAACTGCCAATGCTCCTTCCTCCAGAACATGTCCCCATCTGTAGTCTCTTCTCTGTTAAATACACACTTTTGAATGTGTTCTCCTTATTCTAGAATAACAATTGGCTTCAACAGAAAATAAAAATTTAGTTACAGATATTTTCCAGGTTTAAAAATAGCACACATGCACCTACAAATGTCCAACAATGAGGTTTCGTGTCCTGATATTTTTGACCTGGAGTCACTGGTGTAGCACAGAATAGTTTTGAAATTTTTGGCAGTAGTGAAATGCTTACCGATTTTAGTGAAAAATTCAGACCTAAGTGTATTTCTTCTTATTTTCTGTCTTTGCATTCTTTTAAAATGCATGTTTTGTGCTTGCTGTTGGAATCCTGTATAACGTGCATGCATTGAGTGGTCATTACCCCTACCTGCTCACTGCCCTTTCCCGTTGGATTCATTTTCTTGTACCATGTATGACTGGATTTTTCACTGTATTTATGCATCAGTATGGCAGTCGTCTTCAGGCTATTCGATTTCAACATTTGAATAATATCATTAATTTATAGGACTTAACTAAAAATTATTGCTGTGTGTGCTGTCCTGGATGCTTGCTTACAATCCCAGATGTTTTAAATATGAAACATATAAGCTTGATGGAGAGTCTAAATTTCCTTAAATTTCCAGGCTGGGTGCTGGTGTTTCTGTCTTTGGTTTAGGGACCATAGACCAGCTCGGTCTGATCTCCCTTTAATAAGAAATGAGACCACTTTAAAGTCATTTAGGCACAACCTCGAAATGTTTAGGACCTTTGAGGAATGGTACGTTGACTAAGGGTGTAATGAAAAGGTTGGGAATCTAGGTTTCAATGACAGCATGAATGCAGCACAGAGGTGGGTAGGAAACTGGTGTGTAATGAATATTTCCAACAGAAAAGCTGGGAAGGAGAGGGAAACAGGGGTTTTCCCAAGAATGACAGATGACTTCTGTTGTCCTTTGGGAAGCAGGAGCTGGGATTAGGAACTGACAGTGCAAAATTTGCCGGTTCTGTGGGAGGCAGACTATTTGTAATGTAAAATTAAATTGTTCTCTAAAACCTTGCTCTGTCAGAAATCTGCACGGTGCTCAAAGATTTGCTCTTCTGCTATAAGACATGCCCTGTTTTCTGCTTGTCTGAGGGCTCTCTGAAACAGATGGCAAATCCCAGCACGCCATGTAAAATTAGAGAGGGAGGCTGTCTCTAGAAAAGAATGTACAGAGAAGGGAGAAAGGTCTTTGTTAATGCTGTTGTCCTTCCCTCTATTATAAATCTGCATAGGCTTCTAGGGACGGAAATGGAGTTACACAGCTCTTCATTTCTGATGAGGAGGAGGGCTAAGGAGCGTTTTGACTCTGGGATCCAGTAATTCTAAAAATGATGTACCTTTCTGTAGTAGTACTTGGCTGTGAACCGAGAGCAGCTCTACTCACACGTAAGGCAGTTTTTGCTGGATGCTGCTGCTAGGGCTGGGCATTTTTGAGATTTCACTAACGTACAGTCTGGCATGCATGCAGAGTTACTGAGTGTGCACAGGTTGGAATATCACTCGGGGAGCACAGCCAGGGCTGCAGGACAGGTCAGTATAGACACAGTACGCACAATATACTTTCAAGCGAGGACAAAATCCATGATCTTGTACTTCCCTTTTAACCTCTGCAGATAACTAAGCTTTACTCTCTCAAAACAAGCAGAGGTTTATACTCCATGCCACACAGCTCCTTGCTGTCCTCCACAGCCTGCCAATGACACTTTGACTGGCTAAAGTAATCTTTGCTGGCCATACAGCTGTTTTGCTCCCTGGGTTGGTTGGTGTTTGTGCTCAGGCCTTTTGACGTGTTCTAGACAGGATGAAATAAACCTCTGCAGAGATGTATTTTTCTCTCCTGTATGGGCAATCCCTCTGGAGCAGACAGGAAAGGCACATACAGCACAGTATCTCCAGTGTTTTAAAGAAGCTGCAAGAGAGGGAAATTAGCATCAAGACTGAACACCGGATTATAAACAACATATGGAGAATAAATCTCCATTAAGGAAGGCTGATGAGGAGGGAGAAACTAAGTCCAATAGCAGGAAAGATATAGCTCTAAATGCTCTCCAGGACAGGCTCATATAGGCTAATTATCTAGCTCACAAACTGGCTAAAAAACAAGAGCTGGCACTTGCCTGTTGCGCATAATCATAGAAATGTATTTTCCTGCCTCATCTCATGACTTAATACTGCAAGTCTGGTTTTACCTCAGGCTACATTCTCCTTCTCTCAGCCTTAAACCTAGTGGAAGGATAAGGGTGCCTAAATAACCTCCATGCGCCAGGCGGGATTCTCCACTGAAAATGGAAAGTTAAATTCAGTGAACCTGCCAGTGACACGGGATCCCCAGGATATGGGTGGGAGAGGCAGTAGAGGTACCAAATCATGCCAGATGTGTCCTGTAGCTTTTATTATCTTGAGTCTTTTTGGCAAGTGGAAAGATGGTGTGAGAAGGAATTCAGGTAGCACCCTTAAACTTGTTACAGAGGGTAAAAGAGACTGGCTAGCTTCTCTCCCACATATGCCTGCTGCATAGAGAAAAGCAGTTAGCACGGGGGATCTGTCTTAATGCAGTTTTACATTTTTGTGTCCAATTTTGCCCAGGGAGGAGGTGCCTGGGGATTTCCAATACATCTGTTCTAACAGGGAGGGCAGAGGGAAATGACTTTAATTAAAGCAACGGTAGTACGCTTTGAACCTTTACAATCTGATCAAACTTGAACAGAAGGAGGGAAGCGAGGGGAGCCACAATGGAAAGGATTTGTAAAATATAAATCATAAAGCAGAGAGGAGAGAACATAACAAATGGCAGGCCAGGTGCATCTTTCCTAAGTGGTACTGAATTTAGCCCAAATCCCTTATGCTTTTTTCCCCTTGGCCATCCGAACAGATGTCTGTAGCCTTCAGATAAATGATAAAATATGGAGGGAGGAAGTTTGCTCAATGCTGTTGCCTTGCATAAAGGTCCCAGCTGCTGATTTTTACTGTGTTTACTTTTATTGCTCGGGAACTAGAGGGAAAGAAGACAGTGAGCAGCTGGGATTTGTAGGGGACAGTGGGCTCTTCCACCAACACATTTGCTCTCCTCTAGTCTTCCTGTTAACCTATCACTTTTGCTTTCCCTCATGTTGTTTTTTCTATAGGTAGCAGGGAAAAAATAAGTGCTCTTTTTCTTATGAGTGTCTCCATTTTCCTACTCCCCATGTTTACCATCCTAGAATGAGTTAGACCACTACTCACTAAACCGCTTGCAGACAGATTGAATTTCATGCAACACCCTTGGCTGATATCTTTCCCTAGGATGTCCCTAGACACTTTCCTGCTCAGCACTTTCATTTAAGCCCCTTAAACCTCTCTTCTCTGGAGCCTGCCTTTTCCAAAGAGTAGGCATGGAGATTTATTTGGAAGCTGGGATTCTCAAGGGCCACAGTCATGCAGCCTACCAATACCTTTAGGCACTTAAATCCATCTGTAAAGCTTAACTTCACTAAGTCTCTTTATTTCCTCTATGTTTCTACTTCCTTATGCAATTGCTAACTTCACAGTTTATGGCTAAAAGCACAAAGTTTTCAGGTCAAAAGGGAGTACATGGTGATCCAGCATCACCAAGACTGTCAACACAAGGTTTACTGTCTGCAGGATGAAAGCCTCCTGACCCGTGGCTTTGCAGACCACCCAAGCACCTTTAACTGACTTGGAGGAAGGGGAGGGGGAAGGAAGGCCATCACATTCTGCAACTGTAGTTCAGCTCAGGCATGAACTTAAAGTTGTCTTGTGCACAGGTGTAAAATACTACAGCTTCACTGATACACATGGTTTCCTAACCCAGTTTGTTAACAACACTGCCTTAAACAAAACATTTCCTGCACCCCATCCCTCTTCACATCATCACAACTGCCTTGCAAGCTATGCAATGGTATGTTGGTCTCTTGCAACCTCAGAATAGGAGAGAGAATATCTGCACCTTAAGCTTGCTACAGATTTAACCGGAGTTTTCTTTTTAGGATTTGAGAACCACATGTCATGGCAACGCATGTTGGAGCCCTTCCTGGTTGGATTTCTAGAAGCTTTTGTTTCAATCCCTGATAACCAAAATGGCATTTCTTACACACATACTCCACAGACTGTTGCGCGCGGGTTCCCAGACAACGCTACACGATCAATGTGATCAAGCGAATGCCAACTTTATTCCCTAATAGCTCGGCTTATATACAGTGTTCCACCCGATTGCGCAAGCCCGTTGGCTGCAAGCAGCTGTGCACGCGTGTGCCTCTACACGATTGGTTGCTCAATGCTGAGCATGTGCAGTACATGCGCATGCGTCAGCCCTCTCCACTTCCGTGTTTACATCCGACTTAGAGCCACGTGGCCTCTAAGTCAATCAGGTCTGGATTGCTCACAACATGTCTGTTGTCTTCCCACAACAGACTACGTATTTTTGAGTTCTGATTTACAAGAAGATACAACAATTCTCTCTCTCAGCCTGGTATCTCTGTCTGGCAGGCCACCTGGCAAGCAGGTTGCAAGAAGAAAGAATTTTTTCTATATTGCTAGTTTCCCTAATTTTTCAAATTAGGCTACTTCCCTACCCCCCACCACCACNCAACATGTCTGTTGTCTTCCCACAACAGACTACGTATTTTTGAGTTCTGATTTACAAGAAGATACAACAATTCTCTCTCTCAGCCTGGTATCTCTGTCTGGCAGGCCACCTGGCAAGCAGGTTGCAAGAAGAAAGAATTTTTTCTATATTGCTAGTTTCCCTAATTTTTCAAATTAGGCTACTTCCCTCCCCCCCACCACCACCCCCTCCCCCTGCCCCCCACCAGTCTTGTCAAGAGTGCAAAACAGATGAAAAACTGATCTTGAGTTTGTCACATTCATCTCAAATGAGCTTTGGTCTATCCATTTCTGCAGTGAAGGATTTATTAAACAGAGAATGTAAAGGGGAGAACATACTAATGAAGATTTAATTGTCAAACTCTCTATCTTGTTGCTTTCCTGCACCCCAATGAGAACCAAAACAGGCAGCTTCTATTAGAAATGTTGATTATTTTGTAGATAATTAAATGCAATTAGTTCTAAAAGCACCTAACCTCACTTAATAATGGCAAGTGGGGGGCAGTGGGAGGAGGTAGGGAGAAGAAAGAAATGTTTTTAAGATGTTGAGAGATGCAAAAAGCAACAACAGGAAGAAAACAAACCCACAAATCAGCAGATTTGCTAATGGTAGTAATACGGAAAATAATAAGGCTGCAGTGTTCTAGGAAAATGATGCATGTCCTAAATTTCAACAGTTTACATAGTGAAATAAAACAAGACTGCATTTTGGTCTGGTTTCCTATTAGTAGTTTACATCACCGTGCTTTGTGTGAGTATCCTCTGCTCGTCCACTCCGCAATAAGTTCTGAACATTTTGAACATTCAAAACATCTGAATTTTCACCCAGTCTGATGGAGGTGTCAACCAGTTTCACTGAAGTAAGTTGCTCTGTACACAAGGGCACCCCCCTTAGAGCCTGAGGCAGAGACCTTTTTGTGTCCCATCAGCCGAAACCCCAGGCAATCCACATGGAGATGAGTCTTCATGGGACACTTGGCAAAAAGTTCCAGGCAGCCCTTGTACCTTGTTAAACACCAAAGTCAGTGGGCAAGGAAAGATATCCCTATGGACATGACACTTTACTTGCACCAGAGCTCCCAGAACAACTCATTCTCTCCACGCATAGTAGCTATCAGCAAGAAAAGAAGCGCCAGTCCTCCTCCCTCTGTGCTGTGAAGTGCGGTGTGACCAGGAGGTGTTGATGGGGCATCAAAGGCCTCATCATGGCTGCCATGCTACTGTGGGGCTGCTGCCATGGCAGGGAACATGGAGGAAGGCTCATGAGACAGGCAGCAGGTGGGAAACACATCCTCTGTGCCGCTCCCCAGGCATGCCCCAGCCCCGCGACTCTAGTTTTGTTGCAGTAACTCCCCTTCTACACCTTCTCCCTTCCATACTTGGATGTAGCTTTATAAGGACAGTTCTACAGCTTCCCTCTTGAGCTTCCTACCCTTCAAAGGAAGGCAAAAGAGGCCAAAAATTTTTACAGTATCTGGTAAGAGGCCATCTCCCAGGGGGGACTGAATTATCAGTGCTATCTCTTATAGTGAGATCAGCAAGCTACTCTGTATATATTTTAGACAACGCCTCTATGGCCTTTTAAATCAACATGCTCTCAGATCTCTCTCAGCATCACCTATGGCACAAATTCTTTTTCTCCAATTTTCTCTAAGCTGCTGTAATTAGATGGATTAGGGGAGTAAACAGTCTATCATTTACCTTCTTGAACGTAGTAGATGAAACTCTGCTATACAGCATCACATCCCATTAAAAGACTGCCTCACTGAACACAAGCTATTTCACAGTGACGGGGGTCTTAATAACCGTGCCTAAAGGGAAGTTATTATTGGAAAGAAATATCAGGCATATAAGCCATGGTAAATGCATGGACTATGTTAGGGCTGGAAACTCACATCATCAGCTTTTGATCCAGACCAGCAGGCAGCTGAGCAAATATGCTACTGGACCGCTGTGCATAATCTTAGAGTTCAGCATGTGTACCCTGTGTACACCCCCAACTTGTGTCCTGCAGGCACGCAGAAAAGAATCGAATTTCATTTCTGCACGTAGTGCCTTTTGTCATGTGCCTTTTCTTATTAATTACTTTTAACCTACTGCATGCCATACTACCAGTGTGTCTCTGCAGTACACAGCATCGCCTTGCGGTCCTTTTGGTTCCATGTGCACAGATAGTTTTGCCAGCTCTACCTCCTGCTTTCACTTCTTTGTGTTTTTTTCTTTTTTTTTCTTAACTTTCTAATGTCCACGTGAAGCACAGTTCAATAGCACAGCCATGCAAAATTATCTTAGCTCTCCTCTGATGTGGTTGACAGATGAGGCATTCTTAAGAGAGGTGATTTGAGCTGGTTGAGTTATACCAAGACAGACTGCAAAGATAGCCCTAAACAAATACGAAAATTCTCTCTGTTTTTATTCATAGGATACTCCTATTCGAGAACTTGATATCTTTACTACCTTATTCACAGAAATGCCAAATGTTTTCTGGATGTTAGTGTGGAAGATTACCTTTTGGCTTCAACAGCCACTCAGCAAAATATTTTGTTGCTTCTTACTTGCAAATACTGATTTGTGGAAACTAAACCTTAAGGAAATGTATTGCTTCTGGCAAAACTTCCCTCTGGAAAGACTTAAATCCAGGATTAAAGCTATATTCATCAGGTGGGTGAGACTATCCAAATACAGAGCAGCCAAATAATCCCAGTAGTTGGGCATTCATATGGGATGTAACAGAGCTTCAAAATTCTGGTGAACCAAGCTGGACACGGACCTGAACTCCTCTACAAGAAGTGGAGGCTTTGGGTAGTCTAGGATATGAATCTCTCTTTCTTCACTTAATCCTTTGTTTCTTGTTCACATAGAAAAAAAAGACTTTTTAAAAAGGGTAAAAATTCTCTATCACTCTCTAAGGATTGCCTGCCTTAAAATCCAGAGGATAAAATGCTTTCTCTTCTCTTTCAGCCATTTTAAAAGCCTGTTTCCCACTCACTGAGCAGGTGCAGGGGGAGTCAGAAGAAGATTCAGCTTTATACAATCTCTTCTCCTTTTGCAAATGTTATGTGCAGAACCTCAAGTTTCCTATATTTGTGTTAACTTCTATAGAAAAACAGTGAGAGTGGCTGTCCCAGAGGGTTCAACATATCTGGTGAATACTCTGAACCAGCTGTCATGGCCATCAAGTTGCAAATGTCACAAAACCTGAGACCCAGCCTTAAACACGTAAAAAGGCACTGATTGTTTCTCCAGAGAATTTTACAAGGAGACTGAGACATAACGCTGCCCTCAGTATGTTTCTTGCTCAGTACTGCTGACCATGATCAGCCAAAGTTGCACACACTCCTTCGTGATGAACCATTTAGACACAAATATGTTGGCGCTGTTCATCTACTATTAATGAATAAAAAGTACAGCTCTAGAAAAAGGACTACTTTTTCCAAAAAGTTGCTGAAGTTCATCACTTTATTTATCAGGTGAATCATTTATCCATGTGAGCTATGAGCTTTAAAAGAGTGTATCTGTACAGTAGATCTAGACATCCTAAAACTGCAGTATGATCCAGCAACACCTACAGATGTCTCAGTGATAGCACAAAGCAATGAAGTGACTGAAATATATATATTGTCTCCTAGTAATTATAAAAAAATGCTGGAATTTGTAATGAAGTATTTCTAGAAAAATTAGACTTTCCAGAAGGCACCCAAAATTCTGGGCAGTATGAAGTTACGGCCTTCCTAGAAATGGTGTCTCCATCTGTGTCAGTATGGCCTCTGGATGCACCTTTCTTCTGATTCAGGAGTGCGCCTTGAGTTTTCTAAGTCTGGTCAGACAAAGAAGCCAAACCACAGCAAAATTCACAAATGCCGTGGCCCTAGATGAGGTAGGGAAAATTAACATTTAGACATGATATGCATGAAGACGCATGCCTGCTGTTTGAGAATGGAGTGCGACATGTTGTGTGGCGTGTTCATCACATCCCGCACAGCGTGTGAATATAAGCATGGAAAGTTCTTGATCTAATGAGCGAACAAATGGAAGGAAAGGTGGAGCTGAGAAAGAAAGTTAGGAGCACTTTTCTCCGTGCTACTATTTTCAGCACTGCTGCAGATAATTTGTGTTTAGATATGAGCAGCAGTTGTCTCTGTGCCTTTTACATCTTCATAGAAGTCAATCGCTAACTGGTATACCCTCCCGCTCTCCACAGGTCTGGCTGCTGCTTGAAAACATTGTTTCAGCCTAAGCATTGCATTTCCTGGTGTTCATGGTTTTAATGCAAACGCTCAACAGTCATTTCATATCCTTTCTGTTGGACAGTTTTGCTTTGGGTCATCTAGTTTTGAATGTTCTTAGCTTTTATATGGATGCTTTTAGTGAGTATTAAAAATGAATAAAATGTTTCATTTAAAATCCATGTATATCTGAGGTTCATCAGCCCAAACTAAACATACAAAGACTTGTGAATTGCTGATATGATGGACAAAGAAGCAATTTTAAGCCACACAGATCCCATACCAGAGTGAGCTCATACCCTAGCCAAGGCAGAGATAACACCAGTAGATGAAAAGTGACTTCGCAGCACACCAGATGTGATGAAATCTCAACAGGACAAGAGCTTTGCAGAGCCTCCATGATATTTATTTTGAGGCTGGAGAGGAGATGAAGCTCCTGGAGTATTTGCAAGCTAGGTTTTACAGAAAGCAACATGCAGCAGGGGAGGAAGGCTTCTAGTGGAGTACAGCGCACCAAAGGAGCAACTAGGTGCCAGAGTCTCCACAGATGCTGCAGCAGAAGGAACTACTAAGAGTTGGAACACTGGCCCTGTGGATCAAGTTGAATGTGTCGTGCTCAGGAAGGTGAGAAAGGGAAGATGGAGATCTCCTCCAACATCAAGCTCCTCCTATCCCATCTCTCCCTCTAAATCACTCTTTATTGTTAGCTGTCATAACTCATCTGCCGTTATTTAACTGCCACTTCTCATCCCAAAGGACCAGGCATTCAGTTTGTCTCCAGACAGGGTTCCTTTTCCTGAAACACACTGGCAATGCTTTCAGTTCACAAAACAGTTTCTTGTACTCCTTGGCATGGAGCCTGCGAGCATTACTTTATAATAAGCAGAATCCATCTTCCTTGGGAGGGCTCGATACAAAAAGAGGATTTAGCCTTCTGTAGTCTTTTTTATTTACCAGAGTTTTTTTCCAAAGCACTTTTAAGATACAGAGTAGTCTTAGGGTTACTGTGCTAGCCAATTCAGTTGCGTGTAAGCAATATCTCTCCTGGAGCTTTCAGCACTTGTTTCATCAAGAGGAGAGGTGCAGGCCGGAACACTTATTCTGTTTTCTTGGAAGGTACCCTAGTGTTTCAGGCTTCAGGCAGGTCTGCTAGAAGGAAAAGTGACCTCAGGCTGGAGGATTGAAGTACACATCCCAGAGCACTGCCTCGAGCCTGCTCGCACAATATCAATAGAGTGTATAAATGCAAGGCAAGACCTTATGTCTCAGGTAGCAATTCCTGCCATTTGAGATTAATCCTATAAATCACAAGGGGTTTGTATTGATGTCATTGTCATGGGACTTAGGCTTTCATTTTAGTTTTAAAACCTAGGTCCTATAGGAACCCTGCAGGAAATCTTTATCCCATCCAAGACAGACACTTCTGAAGAGTTTGTTATAGCCCAGGTAAAGTTCCTTCTCCATCCGTTCCTAAATTAAGAAAAGAGCAAATGGATGGGAAGGATTAAAGAGCACTTACAACATTTTCTTCTAAGCTGTATACTTGTCTTACACTGCTCAATGAATCTCTCTCAGGGTTTTAGTGTTTCTATTTTTTAATATATTCTGGCTGTAACTGATATTAAAAAGTAAATCTCAAAGATGCACTCAGTGTGAAGCAAAGCCATGAATCAGTGTCCCGCCTACAGGCTGGTTTGCTGCCCCTATTCAGGACTTCCTGCCAAGTCCTGCCACTTCACACAGGCAGAGCCCCTCTGTCCCACTTCCCACTATCTGCACACAAAACCAGCCTATTTGCAAAAAGCAAGGGAATTATTGGGTTAGGCACAGATTGAACATCTATTGCTTGGATCTCAGAACATCTATTGCTTTCCCAAGGAAGCTTCTCTGGGGAAATCAGGTGTTTAGAATAAAAGCATATACGTTGGCCAGACTGTCCAACACAATCCAGCAGGAACAGAGTTGTTGGCTCAGGAAGCACAAGAGAGCACCCCTTCTAGTCCCTGGCACAAGAAGCAGTGTCTGGAGATTCCCTTAAAGTGCTGAACATGTCAAAGGGAGGGTTTCCAGAGAGCAGGCGTCTTTGCCTTACTTCCCTAGAATCATCTTATGCAGAGCAACTTCTTTAGGAAGTGAATGCACCAATTTTAGAGCAACACAACACCTGTTATGGTGTATGAAGTGTCTATAATGTCACCTGAACCAAGGCCAATGTGTTTACCCAAATCCTGGAGCTTCCTGTGGGACTTAAATCCAGGTTTGGGCTCCAGCCTGACCACAGCACTCAAAAACTGGGAGGATCATTTACAAGTGTCCTAGTCCTAGTTCATGACAGGAAGCTTCTTCCCTGACAGAAAGTTGGAAGTAGTGGTGCAGCAGCTTCAGGGAACTGCTAAGGAAAGAGAGGAGTATATCCCTCGACCAGCCACAGAGACACTTCAGGTTTGGGTGCATAGGCAATTTTTTTATGTTTTTAGTTGAAAGCACTACTGGGTTAAAGCAGCACAGAAGGGTCCCCTGGAAATCCAGTACTGTTTTCTGTGCTAGCTCTGCATATTAGAGCTGTTTTGAAAAACCTCTAATCTTCTTTAATCCCTTCTAGTATAATGAACTTTAAAAGGCAGAGGAACCCCTTCCCCACCCAGAAGCCCTCAGGGTCCCATCCTCACAAATCCTGTTTTCTTTCCTACCTCAGGACATAAACTGACAGCCAAGCTATTCCTACAATTCCTTCCAAGAAATACTGGGGCTTGTCTATTAAGTGCTTGCAGGACTCTGTGCTATCATTTACAAACACGTTGTGGGTGTATGTATGTGCACGAGGGGAGGGGAGCAGGGCAGGGGTGTCTGTTGTCTGTGAGCTTGGTGTTTACAGCTTTGCAGACAGTCCTGGAGAGGCTCTGATGTTTTCCCTGCTTATCCTCTTGGAGAGCAAAATGATGGTTGGAAGTGTTCCTCTAAAATAAGGGGCAGGAAGACAATGCAGGAGGAAGTGAAGCACTGTAATTTCCTTGGGGGTGGGGGGTGTATGTGTGTGTGTCGCTTCCCTTCCCTTCTCCCCTCCCTTCCATCCCATTTCTTAAAAAACAAACAGGAATTTGAGAGAGGTAGGAGGATGTGGTTTGTCTTTCTACCCCTCCCCTTTCTGCACTGTAAATTCTTAAACAGGCTCAAGAGACTAAATTGCTTTTTCAAGTATTATCAACAAGAAGGCAGCTCAGCAGAGTTACAGTTCAGCACTCCAAGATTGTCTCATGTTTAGCAAGAAGCTTTCAGGCTAGGAAATAAATAAATAAATAAATTTAGTGGAAGAGGTTACTCTCCCATCCTGATGGTACAGAATTTGCATTTTGTGGATGTAACTTATCTCTGTGATGCATTTCTAAGTTTCCAGTCTAGTCTCAAGTAAATTGCCTTCTGCATTCAGGGTTATAATAAGACCTACCCCATTCACGACACAGGAGAGATGTGCTGGACGATGGAGATACCTCCGCTTACTACAAACTATTCTACAAAGCATTATCCAAAAATGACAGTTTGGGCTTTTCAGATACGCACCATGTCATTGAAAAAAATAATTTTTCAAGCCTGCGTTGTGCCATAAAGTTTCTCACTTGAATAATATCAGGTGCTGTTTTACAAGTCCTGAATTTCAGTTAACAGCAAAAGTGAAAGTTGGGGAAGACTGAAACAAGGACAATATGGCCACACACATGTACATGTGCTAGTTTCTGACAGAGCAAATTAGAGAAAAAGGAATGCCAACAGACCATGTTAGAAAAAAAGCAAGGAAAATAATAATTTCCTTGAAAAATAAAATTCTATGTTTACATTAGTTTTTGTCTATTCCACCCAAATTCAATAGGTTTTGAACTACATTGTCCTTTTAGGAGTGCTGACACTGTTTTCAAAAAGCTGAAGAAAGGCAGGGTGGGTCTTACCTGGTGTCTGTTTCAAAGAATTTTATCCTCTCTGTGATAAAGCTCCATTTAGGGGTACAGCATGGCAAATTCCAGTTCCTCTTTCTCTATTAAACTGGTTTGCCTCCGCACTAAAGGAAAAGAAACTTAAGAAGTCCACAGCAAAGCATATCTTGTCAGCTCTTCAAAAGAAGAGCTTTCTTTTCAAAAGAGAAACCTTGGTATTTTTTGGACAAACAAGTGTGCTCTGTTAGCACCTACTCTTCTTTTCCCACAGTCTTTTGTGGAGCCAGGTGCTCAACTTCCTGGTGAGATGACAGGGATAGGGAAAGGCGTGGCCAGGATCAGCTTACCACCCTGTGATGCCTCTGGCTATGCAGTTCATGGCTGAATCCTCTTACTTCCAGCAGCCCATCCCTTGCAGGCAACTTATGGACTACAATGGCATTTGATTTGCAATAATGTTATCAGGTAGTTAAGATTAATAAAGTTCTCCCCATCTGCCCCTAGAGCCATAGGTTTGGAATTCCACTCAAACAGCTAAACTCAGAGTCCTCCAATCTGCTGGTTTAGGCTGCTGGCATATTCAGGTTGACATTACTATGCCAGTTTTAATTTTCATAGAATCATAGAGTCATAGAATCATTTTGGTTGGAAAAGACCTTTAAGATCATTGAGTCCAGCTGTAAACCTAGCACTTCCAAGTTCACCACTAGTTCACTACATGTCCTTACGCACCACATCTACAGGTCTTTTAAGTACCTCCAGGGACCGTGACTCAACCACTTCCCTGGGCAGTCTGTTCCAATGCTTGACAACACCTTCAGTGAAGAAATTTTTCCTAATATCCAATCTAAAACTTCCCTGGTGCAACTTGAGGCCATTTCCTCTCATCCTATCTCTTGTTACTTGAGAGAAGAGACTGACACCCACCTCGCTACAACCTCCTTTCAACCTCCTTTCAACCTCCTTTCAGCCTCCTTTTCTCCAGGCTAAACAACCCCTGTTCCCTTAGCCACTCCTCATAGGACTTGTTCTCCAGATCCTTCACCAGCTTTGTTGCCCTTCTTTGCACATGCTTTAGCACCATCATGTCTTTCTTGTAGTGAAGGGCCCAAAACTGAGCACAGTGTTTGAGGTGCAGCCTCACCAGTGCCGAGTACAGAGGGGTGGTCACTTCCCTCGTCCTGCTGGCCACACTGTTTCTGATACGAGCCAGGATGCTTTTGGCCGTCTTGGCCACCTGGTCACACTACTGACTCAGCCAGCTGTCGACCAACAGCCCCAGGTCTTATTCTGCCAGAAAGCTTTCCAGACACTCTTCCCCAAGCCTATAGTGTTGCATGGGGTTGTTGTGACCCAAGTGGAGGACCCAGCACTTAGCCTTGTTGAATGTCAAAAAGGTGTTTATCCCAGTTATACAAGGAAAAAGACTTCTGGAGTTCTTTGATTCCAGGAACTAGGAATGTAAGCACAAATCTGTCATCTCTAAACCAAAGCTCATCAAATTAATAGTAATTACCCATTTCAGTACGGTGAAGCCCATTTTCCCCATGCCTCAGTCTAGCCTGAGTTATATCATCAGAAGACCTGTCATTTTTGTCACTGACCACTTACATCAGTGCAGTAATATTGCTATATAAGTGTTTAAAATAATAATTAGAACTAAATGAATAATGAATTAGCTGAATAACTTATTCAGATATATTGCAAAACTTGAGCAACTTATTTGATGAATATATTTAATAACTCACTCTATCCTATATCTTTGTGAATAATATTTTTTAAACTAGATGAGTAATTTGTTTTTTAAAAATTGTAACATTTGTCAAATAAATTATCCATTGAATATTATTCAACCAACTCTAATAACACTGAGTTACCAGTAAGTGCATTCTTAAATGCCCACTGGAGGCCCAAAAAAGCATGTCTGAGCTTTCTCAGAATACTTTTTGCTTATCTCTAATAAAACACTTATTGTGATGAAATATGATCTTTATACCTGAAAAACTCATTTTTAGTTTTTACTGGAGTAAAAGAAGACAGAAGCAGTGGCAGAAAGGAATAAGGACGTCCATCCTTTATTCCTGAAACCATAGCAACATGCCCATTTTCAGATGGGATGAAAGCTACCACACATGAAGTAGTACAGGGGGACAGAAATTTAATTATGCCCACATTCCCGTTCTCTCATTTCTAGTGTAAAACAAGGAAAAAGAAAGCACTGAACTCTGAGCTCAGCTTTGTGACCCTCACTGTAGAAGTGATCCTGCAAGAGGGTTTTGTACCAGGGGCTACCAGGTTTGCAGTGTGTAATTGCAGGGTTGGTATCAATTTAAATCAAGAGATCTTTATTCAGTTGGGATCTGAAGAGGGAGAACCCCAAGACAAAAGTTTCACACAAGTAATGCTTCCACCTGAAGGTACATCCACAGCAAGAGTAAATGGACCCCTATTAAGGCAAAGAAAGCAGCAACTGTTTCAGCTGCCAAAGGCCATGGGTGAGAGATTTTCTTCTCTATTGGTCTAGCGCACTGTCCTGCTGCCCTGGATGCCTTTGTTCAGCTCTAATAGATGCTGAGACCCAGGCCTGAGCTTCCCCAAGGAGCCGTGCAGTGTACTTGGTAGCAATCCAGATTTTTATACTGAAGATAATATTTATTGCTCAGGGAGAAAGAGCTCATATTTTTTCAACTCCTACCTGAACTGACCTAGTTGGGTTTAGCCTTGAAGAAGAAGAATGTAGTAAAGTGCCCTTAAAGATTAAAATTGATTTTACTTTTTACAGCTTTGCTGTAAAGCCTTGGGCTGAAGTACAATTTGCAGTTATAATTATAGTATTTTAAACGAGGAGTTCTTACTTGTAGCTCTTCACTATTCTGGCTCAGATACCTCTGGATGTGTGACCTCAGCATTTTACTCAAGTGTTCTCTCCATAATAATCTCATTAAAAGTTGTATCATGTAAAGATTAAGCTCACTTTCCTTCTGTTCTGAATTACCCGCAAAGCTTTTTGTACACACAAACCCAAGGGGCCAACTACACAGCCTCTCCTAGGACTGTTGGGCATTGCCATGTGAAATTACAGCATTCACGTGTTATTCTTGTTCTTCTGAACCTGCTCTTCAGCATCCTCCAAGACAGGTTTTATTTACTTTGGTCACCACTTGTGACCACTGATGTAAGACTTCGACCTTAGGAGCAGCTATGTAAAGAAAAGCACAAGGTGGCTTTTATAAACTTTGAGAGCTGTGTGAAGCTGAGTGTCTCAAGGCACCCAGATCAGTACTGCATGCGAAGACGTAAGGATGGAGTGCTGGAACACTCTTGAGCTTTGGCTGCATTTTCTTACCTACAGAGCAAGTTGTCACATTCCAGCCTCTAAGTAAACATTGTCAACTGAGGAGTTTGACTCCAGTGTAAACCCAAGCCTTGAGTTAGATGGAGCCTTAACAGTCAGTAGGTCAGTTGACCGAACTGAAGATCATATTTTATTTAACACACCGTAGGTCAGCACTTGAAACCTCATTGTATATCCCTGTATATAGGAGATTTTTCTCTCCAGCGGTTGGGGTTGCACGTGGATTCAGCCAAGCTGGTACTGGGTAATTGAGAACAACTTGAAGAAGGAACAGGTTCTGTATCAGACTCTGGTATTTCTTGCAGAATGACAAAGTACAAAGATGGAAGAGGCATATAATGTGTTAATAGCAATGCCTGTGCTAGATTTACAGATATTTCCAGAGGGCTGAAGAAGCAATTACAGATGGCACAATGTGGAGAAGCCGTGACTTATGTTTTGGGAAAGGTTGACAAGCTTGTAGCCAAGTCCTTCCAGCACAGACGGAAAGTCCACGCACAATACTTGAACCACAAATCCTGGAGCCCTTCTCTCCTGTTGCAGGATACCAAGTCAATCTCATCGGCTTAAGTTGCTGCAGTTGTAACTAGCAGTGGGAGAATGGCTTCACTGACATGCAGTCCTCTATCTATAAAATGATGGGTTTAAAACATTGGATTCCAGTAAATGCTGCCTTCCTAGAGTCACTGCTTTAGGACAGATGGACCCTGGCTTCCTCATCTCTAGTTTTTGTAAGCTCACCACTCCAGCTCCCTTACCTTAAGCCATTGCAAATGCTCTTGCAAATATCACTCATATTTCCAAGTACTTTAAAAGCTTTAGTTTAGCTGGAACTGCATTTCTCATTTGTGTGTAGGCCCTGCATATCCCACCTGCTATTTGAGCACAAGAGGCGTATAGAAAACTCATCCCAGGAATCAGAAAAACTCCCAGACTTCCTTTGCTTGTGCGCATGTGTGTGTCTTCACTTACGTGTGTGTGCGTGTGCAGGGGTGCATTTCTCTGTGGAAAATTTAATTGAACTCTCAATCCCCTATAAACAAGTATAGCCAGTGGATTTGTTTACTAGACTCAGTCACTGAATATTTAGTATTAGAAGAGTACATTTCAAGCTGTGCGCTTGCAAAACCATGCAATGAACTGTTCAGGCATCTACTATCTTGCCTCAATTTATACTGCAATGGGAAGCTCTGTGATGCAAAGTAATACTAAACTAACTAGCGTAATGTCGGCATTAACCTTTAATTGGCAACCTGGAATGCTTTCAGCTCAGCTTGGTCGGACTTTCAGAGATTCAGCCTATGAACTAAATCAGTGCAACGTATCAGCTCCTCCTACGACGTAATTCCTCACAAGCTAAGTNTACTAAACTAACTAGCGTAATGTCGGCATTAACCTTTAATTGGCAACCTGGAATGCTTTCAGCTCAGCTTGGTCGGACTTTCAGAGATTCAGCCTATGAACTAAATCAGTGCAACGTATCAGCTCCTCCTACAATGTAATTCCTCACAAGCTAAGTCCCAGGTAGGCAGGCAGTCCAATTTTCTGCATATACAGACATGTTTGGGAACTGAATCAAAGAATTTACTAAGTCATTTAAGTTGTCTGTTTTTATGATATAAAATCGTGGCACCTGGGCATATACAGTGTTTTTGTCTCCAGCAGTTCTGCAATAATCAATGTTAATTCTATTGAACGGTTGTATTACTGGACTTTTTCATAATTTCACTGAACACCTGATATGCACCAAGGTTGGAAAGATTGCATCGTAAGGTGTAGTACTTCTTGGCTTTCGACAGTACATAATCACATCACATTGTCAATAAAAGGCCTGGACTTCTCTATACTTCCTGTGTTTAATAGATCTACAGTATGCTTTTTGACCATTGTCTCTTCTCTAGGTGGAAGAGTCCTAGTGTATTTTGTATAGGTCACAGGGAAAACTGTTTGATGCCTTTGGTTACTTTGCTGGCTTTTTAAGCACCTTCTCTGATCCTACTATGTTCTTTCTGAGACCAAGAGACCAGACTGCACTCAGTCTCTAAAGTGCACGTGCACAATGGATTTTCTAGTGGCATAAAGATATTTCATGTTGTCCTTGCTATCCCATCCTCAAAATTTCTAACATTTTGATTGCTTTTCGCTACTGCTGTACCCTGAACTGACATTTTTGTAGTGCTATCTGTTATTACCCAAAGATCTCATTCCTGATGGTAATAGACAGCTCAGAACCCATCATTATATATGTAAAATTAGGATTTTTTCACAGTATGCATTGCTTCAAATGCTGTTACTTTACGCCCAGTTGCTTGCTATAGTGAGAGGCTTTTACAGTGTTTCACAGCTATGACTTTTGTTACTTACTTAGAATAATTCAGCGTTAGTAAACATCTCACAATTAATTCTATTTTTCTAGATCATTTTATGCATTCATGAACAGCATGGGTTTCAACACAGATCTGTGTGAAGCTCCACTGACAACCACCTTCTGTACAAAAAATTATTTACACTTACCCTCTCTTTCCTGTCTTCTGACTAGTTACATGTGCACATGAGAACATTTGCTCTTATCCCATGATAGGTTAGGGTTTTTGTCAGTGAGGACTTTGTAGATTGCCTTTCAGAAGCGTACATGGACTATAGCCACCCAATATCAACTGCCTCCATGTATCAACATGGAAAGATGAACCTCTAAAATAAAAGTTCTGTTGTGGAAACTTCCCCAAGTTCTTCATGTTTAGCGCAGTCATCAGATTTAATTTTTTTCTGCTACAATTTTGTTGTCTTTGAAGCCTCCTTCTCCTTGACCTTTTCTTGGTCGTACAGATGCTGTCAAGGTCTCCTAGCCCCTAAGATCTAGCAACATGATTTATAATTAGTGTAGCTGAAGCTTTTTTTTTTTTTTTTGCCTCCCTTAATGAATTTCAGCATTCTCAGCCTATTGTTCCTTTGGGGGTTGGATTTTTTTCTTTGTTTGTTTTTAGTAGGATGCAGCTTTGTGTTTTTTTAATAATGCCTTCTTATTCCTATGAAAGCTTCCTTACACTTCTGTTAAGCTAGACATGTTATCTTTGGGTCTTTCTCAAACATTTATTGATAATTAGTACACGTTTGCTCTGATCATCCAGCACGGTATCTTTGAACAGCCTCGGTGCTGTCCAAAAAAAGATTTTTGTACTTCAACCACTCATTTTAGCTTCATTTAACAAAACCCCTTCATTCTTCTGTAGATCGGCCTTCTTAAAATTCATCGCTGCAATAGTGGACCTCTTGGCTCTTGCGGGAGGAATAGGGATGTTTGACTTAAGCACAGTACTGCCACTGTTCCCAACAGCTCTGTGACAGTCACCAAGTCCTGTACATTGGGCAGGATTTCTCATTTCCCTGTCTAGTGCTTCCATAAAACAGAAATCAGCAGCGTTTGAAAGTTCAGCCCAGACATCACACACAACAGTAAATTTTACCCAGTAAATGATGGCAATTGTAGTCTTCCTTTACTGTTAATTGCTGCCTTCCTTGATCTCCCTCAGTGTGTCAATCTCTATCACCATCTTCATCAGGCAGTCCGTAATGCAGCCTTATTGCTGTATTTTTTCCTACATGGAACTGGAGTTTGATTCATAAAGTTTCTGTACGTGTTGGCTAGGTTTGCTTGATTGTTACTCTAATTTGACTCAAAGCTTCTTTTAGGCTACAGTACCATCCCTTCATCTACACAGCCCATTTAGTCTTTCCAGTGTAATTTTTTAAACCGATATTACATTGTCCTTCTGCTTCTCCTTCCACCAAACTTCCAATATGTCTTTTATGTCTTTATATACATTTAAATCTAAATATTCCTATCTCCCCAGACTTCTAGTATTAAGGTAGATGTATGCATAAAATTACTTTTAGCTTTCTTCTGCCTGTGTCATTGTGCATTTGTTTGTAACCCACCGATTTNTTCCAATATGTCTTTTATGTCTTTATATACATTTAAATCTAAATATTCCTATCTCCCCAGACTTCTAGTATTAAGGTAGATGTATGCATAAAATTACTTTTAGCTTTCTTCTGCCTGTGTCGTTGTGCATTTTTTTGTAACCCACCGATTTCTAGTTTTTGTCCTGTGCTTCACCTGAGGATGAAGAGTTCTTGTAATGTCAGGATGTGTTCTCCAAACCCCTGTGCTTCTTGGCAGCTCATGTGAGCACCCTCCTGTGCAGTGCTGGCAGCTGGAACTCCCCTGAGCAGGCTCCCTCTCTTCCAGACATCTCTCTAGACTTGATGGTTTGAACTCTCTTACATATATAATTTTCCCAACAGTGTTATCTCTTCACATCTTCCTGGCCCAGCATGTGTTACCAGGACTATTTTGGGGAAAGCTGCCAAGGGGTTCCTGCTATTTTTTTCTCCAAAACCTCTTCCCCTATATTGCTGGCACTCACAGGGGTTGTGGCCACCATCTCTTTCCCAGTGTTTCCCAGAAGCCTAGTAAAAATATTGAGACCTGCTGCTTCTCAGCCTACAGGCAAATCAGCAAACAACCTTTACTGGAACTACAAGCCCAGATAGCTAGATGTTTCATAAGCAATAACCACCAGAAGCTGCCCACTCCAGTCTCACACACAGGCATTTTCGTGTAATCACACCCTCCTCACTAAACTCCTCAAAACCACACCTGCTTCCCCTTCAGGATAGGGTTTTGAGACCCAAACAGGCAAATAGAGCATAGTATCAATCACAGACAAATAATGAATAGAACATGAATACAGAGAAGCAACAATGAAAGTCATCCTGGTCTCGCAGTTGACCCCAAGTTTGTGAGAAGGCAGACTCCTTCATGGACTGCAGAAGCTGTTGTTACATCATATGGACACATTATCAATGCAACATGTTTAAAGAAATGGAGAGGCAGAAGTACATCCTGGCCTGTGCTAAATCCCTTTTCAGTTGTCTTTTGAGATGTGGACAAAATAGGCAGGCAGAGATTTAAAACTACTACTATTCTGTCTGTCTTCCCACCCTTGGAGGAGGGTGTATGGTGGGCCCGTGAAGACATCCTGGGCTCTCGCACCGCAACTGGCTTCATGCAACCTACTAAGCTGCTCAAACTGGCACAACTTCAAGACTTGTGTAAATCATGGTAGAGAGCAATTTTCCACCACTTTCCTTCTTTGCCTCCTCTCCCAAGACAATGAGCATAAGTGCATTCCCTTTTCAGTTTTTTACCTCCAACTGAGAGGGAGAGAAATGCCACATTTGGGAACATAAAATCTGGAAAGATGAGAAAAAAAGAGACAGGAAGCAGAGAAATACTCTGTTTTGGCCAAAAACTTTCTTTAGGGGGTAGAATGGTTGTACTGAAAAGAGTTCTGAACTGCTCTGAGTTGAGGAAATTTTCTTAGGTTTTACAGTTAGTACATTGTTGGCAGAAAGACCTCAACTGTGGCAGTAAAAATCCTACATTTGTGAGTTTTCCGAACTAGCAGGAGTCTCTCTTTCATCTCAACAGGAATGTCTCTTCTTTGATTTTACTGTCTGCATTACTGTGTAGTTTCTCTCTTCTTTATCATCTGCTTCTATTTGTAACAGGGAGACAGGGATACAGCACATCATTACTAGCAAGTAAACACCATTAAAACAATTCCACCTCATTGTCACTGCATTGTTTTGAATTGAATTATTGACTCTTGAATAATACCAGGGTTAGGGAGAAACAGGCAGAAACTAGCTTTGAATCCCTTGGGTAAACAGTCTGCTTACAGCATCAAAAGAAATGGGTTTACTCTGACTGCATGCTCTAGGTGAGAAAAAGTGAAAAGATTTTCTCAACTGTAGCTCACACTCAGATGCCCCCATTTTGATTCCCTCTACAGCAAATAAACGTGAACTGAATCATAGAATCATTGACTCGCTTGGGTTGAAAGGGACCTTTAAAGATCACCTAGCGCAGCTTCCCTGCCACAGACAGGGACATCTTTCTCTAGATCAGGTTGTGCAATGTCCCATCCAACCTTACCTTGAACAGTTCCAGGAATGGGACATCCACAACTTTGCTGAGGCAGAGTGGTATAAAATTGATTTTTCAGATGCATAAGACTAAGTCTATTTATTGGGTATAGAGCTTAAGATAAGGTCAAACATCCTTTGGCCGGTAGTGTGCAACTAATTGTCAACAGAGGAGAAAACGANCCAGGAATGGGACATCCACAACTTTGCTGAGGCAGAGTGGTATAAAATTGATTTTTCAGATGCATAAGACTAAGTCTATTTATTGGGTATAGAGCTTAAGATAAGGTCAAACATCCTTTGGCCGGTAGTGTGCAACTAATTGTCAACAGAGGGGAAAACGAAGGCAGCTGCTGGTTATAATGATGATTATTTGAAAGACCTTTCCCTTTATATTGGAGGAGTAATAAGAGACAGTAACAGGCCATTTCAGGAGTCAGGATGAGCTAGGGTTGAGATCTGATTCCCACCCCAGCACTAGCCCAGAGCTCTAACTCGGGCAAGATTCTGCTGAGTAGCCAAGTTTCCTCAAGCACCGTGAAGAAGCATGTCATCACCTTGTTTAAGAAAGCAGCGCCACAGCATCTGTAGGAACACAGTGGGACCAGAAACCTTTGTTCCTTGTCATGTAATGGATAAAAGGTCTTACAGAAATTCAGAGTGCAGCTGATTTGTGACTTTTTGAGACCATGAACTGGCTCCCTTAAAAGCAACAGTGACATGGGACACTTTCAGCAGAGATGGGAAGATTGTTGTTGCATGAGTGGGAGGGAAAAAATTAGTTTAGTCAGGTAGATCCTGTGGTTTTAAGGAGTAAGGGAAAATATTTCCTCCAAGCACTGCTCTTTGACCAAAGAGAAGATTCTGCAATATTCCTTGCAATATTCTCCAGCCTGAGGTACACTCTTTCCCAGGTGAGAGGGAAGATGGGGTCTCTGTCAGACACTACTACCTGGTTGTCCCAGGAAAGGGAACACAGGGAAAACTGTGAAGAAGCTAACCTCCTTTATTTAAAAGAAAAAAACAAAAACCAAAAAATAAGGAGATTGCCTGTAAATTCACAAAGTGACCCCTTGTGAGCCTTTCGAAGACCAAAGCTGGCATATGAGGTTTGTTCACACAGATCATCTGTTCTTGGGCTCAGGATGTAACCGGACTTGACTTGTTCAAATATCCATTTCTCTCCTTCTCCTTTTGAATCAATGTATTTTCAGTTTGGCGTTTAGAGGCTTGCTTTCTTGTGTCATGAAACACCATGACACTTTTTTAAAAATCTGTCTTTGGCATTTTCCAGCACAGACAAGATGGGGTCTCAGTTTCTTGAGAGACGATGTGCTCCTGCTGCTTATTCCCCACTTAATCCTCCAAGTGTGACATCAGTCATCTCCACGTAACTTACTGAGACTTCTCAGGCACAGGATTATCAATGATACAGACTCCAGTGGGGGATGCACAGCAGGAGCAGATCCATGGTAGAGAAAGAGAGCGAAGAGCCTGTTTTCATGCAAACATGACTCATAATAAATTGTGTTTTGAAAGAGACAAAGTGGAAGCAGCAAATATGCAAAATACAGAAAATGTACCTGATTTTGTAAAAAAGGAATTGTCAGTGATCCTGGCAATTATAGTTGCATTAATTTAAATTCTATCCTTGGGGTGAAAATGAAGAAAATATGAGAGATAGGAGGAGGAAAGAGAATCACTAAACAGCTGGAGATAAAATTTTAGTAATAAACATGACAATGGGTTCTCAGCCCAGTTGGGTCCTTCAGGCGCCACTAAAATACAAATAATAAGAGAATAAATCTTCACAAACAGATATACAAGGTTTTAAAAGAATTAAAATAGTAGTGTCTATTGGAAATTCACTTGGTATACTGCATTTTGGTTTTCCATAAAGTATTTCATATTGCGTCTCCCATGAATGTACTTGAATAATTAATTGAGATTGGCTTCAGTAGGAGTACTGCCACAGGGTCTACAAATTGGCGGAAAGAATATTAGCAAGTGGTGATGATAAATGGCAGTGTTTTAATTTGGGGGAGGTAGCTACTGGGGTGCCACAGGGATTGGTGTTATGTCTTATCTCATTTATCACACTCATTAATTGGTCTAGAAGAAAAAATAAACAGTGCATTAATGAAATTCACATTCAATGCTGAATTAGGGGGGAGTTTCAAATCCCAGTAAGGATGAAAAAGCATAAAGTAAGGAAAAGCATAAACATTCAGAGAAAAGTGAGGTGTAAGGGCAAATAATTATTCTTTAAAAAAAAAAGTAATGCAACTACTAGGTCTTTCTTGGAATATTTTGGAGAAAGATATAGAGAAAGAATAACCATTCTGGATCTTAAGGCCAGAAGATGCCATGTAGTCCATTTAATTTCATTCCCTTCGCAATACAGGCCAAACTGATTTCTCCAAGAAGCCAGGTATTCTAGGCTGTGTGAGAACGTATCTCTCAGAAATGCATCCAGTCTTAATCACAGATCTCAGGTGACGAATGTTAACTCTTTGTTAACAGTTTGAAAGGAAACGTGAAAAAAGCAAATTGACCCAGCAGAACTGGTTTATTGACTATAACTACACCACTGTGTAATCAGTCATTAGGCAGAGTATTATGTTACCCATGTTGGGGTAACCTTGTTCTTCTAGTGGTTTCAGCACTGTGGAGAAATCTGAAATCAACTTTAAACATTGCCTGTACTGCTTCTGAGACAGCAGAATATCATTTTACCTCAGGCTTCATACATTTTGTTCTATCTATCTCCTCTTTTATGCATGTCCAAGCCTTAGCAAGTCTGAAGGCTCTTTCAATATTTTTCCTTTGTCATTCTCTCATTTTTCTCTTCTCTTTGTCTTTTGTCTATGACTTCTGTTTGTGATTCTCTTTTTCTGATATGATCTGCAATTAGTGAAAGAGAATTCACTTCTTGGACAGACCAATTACTTGATAGATTGCAGTGCTTTTAGGAGCCAAAGACATCTGTTGTTCTCTCAGCCCTAATAGAAAACTGCTTACTAAATAGTGGTAGAAGTATAATAATGCATTTTTGTATGTTCTCTTTGATTGCTCTTCCTATAATACCAAAAATATTTTCATGTTAAACTGGACACATGCTCGAGTTTTCAGGAATTTGGCTTGGTAATTTAATGCTTTGACTTAAGTATGAATCACAAACTTATTTCTTATTAGATTAAGTAGTAAGTAAAGCAGAAAATATTTCATAACGTGGCGTATAGCTTCAAAAAAAGGCAAAACAATTTTTGTTTTCTGCACAGAGACTTTGAGTCATTGGCTGTCCAGGGCTCTGATGGTGCTGTCACTGAAAGTTTGTCCAACGCAGAGGAGCAACAATTAATCCGTATTCAGAACAATGTTGACAGTACTCTCCCAGAAATAGGCAGCACATGCTCCTTGATGGGTACAGTAACAGTTCTTTGGGGGAATCATGGTATAACATATCCAGAGGAAATTTCCACCGGTTTGACAGCTCTCCAGCACTGAAATCTGCTTTCCCTTGGCTCTTGGAAATGTTGCAATGGAAAGCAGTAGGACAGGTGGGCAATCTAGTTTAAGATACTCTGCAGCAGAGCAGATGAATGAAGCACCTTCTCTACACAGCTGCAAATGCAATGGGCATCTCCCGTGCTGTTCTGAGCACTGCGTCACCGGAAAGATTTGAAAAGTTGGAAGGAGTTCGAAGAGGGAGACACAATTATTATTAGGTGGTGGGAAGGCTTGATTGATATGGAAAGATTAAAAGAGCAAGCTATGTACATCTTGGCAAAACAACAACTTAGAGGAGATATGATAATTACCTCCAAATAAATTCAAAGAGAATCCCAAGAGAAAGAGACTTTGTGCAGGCTTAGTACAATGGGGCATTGCATAATAGGATGAACTTTAGAGAAGGAAAACTTGTGAAGTTTGAATGTTAAGAAAAACTTATTCCCTTCTAGTAAGACATGGAAGAAGATCCCTGGGGAATCATTGCTCCAGGACTGCTTAAACTATACTGGTCTGTCTCACTACAAGAAAACAGTTAAGGAACCATTCCACATCATTGATCAAAAGAGGTCAGATGGTCTCTCTCTGAGGCCAGAGACCACGGGCTGCTCTGTATTTGCTGAATTCTCCTTAAACAACTTGCTTCTGTTTTTTGTGAGAGGCATCATCTTGTCTTTAAAGCTGTTGTGGTGTGTGTCATTCACTGAGATTATCACCAGTGCTGTAAGCACCAGCCTGCTGATTGTTTCAGGGGAAGGCTGTATTCTAAGAGAAATGCTGTCTGCAGGATGTATTCAGCAGGTTTTCTTTATTAAAGAATTGAGATACATGGACGTGTAATAAGGAACAAAGGAAACAGAGACAGCATTGCCCAGTGTGTTACAGTAAAACTACTGAAATACTTGCCAAAGGGGAACTTTGAGTGAAATATTGCAGCGAGGAATTTTGAAAAGCATCTGCTGGTGTCACAGGCATTATCAGTGCTGAACTAGTAGCCATGCAGAGTACACTGCTGCTTATCAAAGGTGCTGATTTGCCAGTAGGGACCAGGAGGGCTGGGGTTTTTTATTTATGCAGAACACTTCAGATCTGGCTGCATACAGGATTGTAAGGTTTCACCCAAAGTGTCAAGTGCTGATCTGTGCAAAAGGAGAACTTGAAGAGCAGGAAATAGCTTTCCAATAAAAGAATCAAAGATACATTAAATAAGACATTAAACACTTGGTCATATGTCCATTTCCTTAGATGTAATAGCAGTAACAGGGAACACTCTAAGCTGCTCTGCAGTAACTCTCCTAATTATACTTTTACCCCATGATACACATGAGGTAATTTACTTAGGCATGGCCTTACAGGGGGATGGAGGTGTCTGTAGCCAACTCTGCTAGATCCTGGCACAGTTGAACTCCTGAGCAGCCTGGTTTCCCTCTGTGCCTGAGGTCTCTCAGATTACCTCACATTTACTCAGAGATGAGTGCAAAGGTAACCAGTTACCTCTCTGTCACTTATTCAAGTGTCCTTAACCCAACTAAATGCCACATGTTTCTGGAGGACACGGGCATTTCCATTATCTTTTTATTCCTTTATTCACCTGAATATTGACTCCTTGTTTGTATTCCTTCACCTTCCCTGGGCCTGTAGAATAGCTGTAGTGCTAGCAATTATTTATGGGAGAGCTGCTGATGCATGTGACAAAAAATAGTGCTAATGGTGATGTCTGTTAGCCTGTAAAATAGCTCCCTCAAGTAAACTGGTGGAAATCTCATCACTTGGATGTTTTAAAACCAGTCTGGACAAAGCACTGGAAAATATACTGCAGAGAACAATCTTGGAGTGGCAGCAAGATTAAGCAATGCATTGCTCTCTCATTCAGCCCAGCAAAAAGCCATGTGAGACTACTCAGGGTACTCCAGGGATGTGCTGGTTTGGCTTGTCCTTTTGGGGGTCTCTGCTGGCAGTCCTCCTGTGCAAACACTAGGTTAGATTTGTCTCTGGGGAAATAGAGAAGGAGAGGGAAGGGGGAAAGAGTGAGTGTGAGAGCACGCTGTGTTGCATATGTGGCCCTGACCACTGTCTTTAGGACATTCCCCCTCACTGTCCCTGTGCTAGTTATCACTCTCACGTTGCAAACATTTCCACTTACTGAAACCTTTCTTGGCTTAGATCAGCCTCACATCCACCCAACAGTTCTGGCAATCCTGTGCTTTACCTTTTTTTAGTTTCACTTCCCTGTATATTGTTGCTGAAGTCACTGGTAAACCAATGGTTGGCTACTGAGAATAGGCTGGCCTGCTCAACCGCAGTAAACCACCATGGTGGTTTTGCATGGATTTGGCCAAAAATACATACCACAAGGAGATTAACAGTTCACAGACTTACACCTCAGTGCAAAGACCTTTCTTTAAACTAAGGAGCAGAGAACGTAAGAGTCATGGTGATTAGTCTCTTCTAACCTGACAGGGAATGATAGACTTTATAAGTGATGCTACTTTTCCACTCCCTGTTATATTACACACCTTGAAATCAGGTTAAGGTTAGCTGAAGTGGAGCAATCATCATAAACTGTGTTTGCTTAGGCACTGTCCCGCATTAAAATAGCATTCTGAGCCAAGAGGGGAGTTTTCATTTCATTTCTGCACCTACTTCTGAATAGCTTACTTGACCTCGGAGTAGTTTTCCACTCCAATTTTGCCTGAATGATCTCTTTTGAAAATGTCTAGAGCAATGTAGCTTCTGCTGCTGCCTTTGCAAATCTGTTCTGCATATTATAACGTTATATTCTGTATAAGAACTTCTCTCCTGGGCACTTTCTTCAAAATCAGACTCTTTTTCTTATTCCTGGCACACTGTTTATCCACCCAAGCCCTTGTTAAGGGACATTGCAGCCCCATTCTGTACTTTCAACAATCCTGCCTCCATAGGTCTAGGGAAGTGGTTATTCCCCACTACTCAACTCTCCTGAGGCTGCATCTGGAATACTATGTCTACCTTTGGGCCAGAAAGATACAGACAAACTGGTGAGAGTCCAGTGGAGGACCACCTAGATGGTCAGAGGTTTGCACATGCAGAAGATGAAGGAGATGGACTTTTCAGCCCAGAGAAGGTAAGGCTGAGAGGATCTAACTCATCTCTTCTACTACTACTACTACTACTGCTACTACTACTACTATTTCTAAAGAGGGCGTATAGCAAGAGGACAAGAGGCAAAGGTCACAATTTGCAACAACAGAAATTTCAATTTAATATAAGGAACCTTTTTTACCATAAATGTGGTGAAAGCATTGCAAAATTGGCTCAGAGGGGCTGTGCAATCTGGGAAGTTTTCAAAGCTCAGGTGGATAAGGTGCTGAGCAATCTCATCTAATTTGGTAGTGGGACCCGCTTGAAGCAGGGAGTCAGACACAGTGATCCAGAAGTGTCCCTTCTCATTTAAATTAATTTATTATTTTATGATTTTACATTGTAAGATGTGGCTGGCTATTTTGTTGTTCAGGTAAAAGCTCAAAAGCTCTTCTGAAAATGGGGGTCAGGCTCAGTGGCCAGTGTAACTTGGGAAATTCTGGCTTGCAGTCTCTCCTGTGCCTTAGTTCTTCACTCGTTGCACCACACACAAAGTTCAGTGCTGTTGTGCTCCCAAATACTTGGAAGGGAGGAGTTAAATACAAATGCTTTCCATAGAAGTGAAATTCTAGGTAGGAATCCCACACACGTACAGACTTCGGAAAAGTTAAAACAGAATTTTTTATTTTATTGTTTGGCTTGCTGACTTTCTGCCTGTCAAAAATGGCTCTTGTTGATTGCACCACCTCCCTGAAGACAGAAAACAAAGTTGACAAATGCCTGCCAGGCGGGCAGCTCTAGAGCTGTCATTTGCATTTTCTCAGTGGAAAATTGGAATTTGTTGTCAAACTTGAAATTTCTCATGGCAAAATTTCAGTTATGCAAAACCTAGTTTTAGGCAGGACATTCCTTAGATAGCTCCTAATAAGAACACATCCTTTTTCCTTTTTTCCATCTCATCCACTTAGCCCTAAAGTGATTATAGCTCTTGTCATAAACTTACCAGACAACATAACACATCTCCTGTCACAGCCAGGGTGTCTAGGTTTTCCCTTAACAGTATTATTTCATAATGATGGTTAAAGTGTGCAGTTAAATGTGCATGGAAGCTACTGCTTATTTCAGCTGTGGCCAAAGTTTGCTCCTTGACTTAAGGAAAGCTATTTAAAATTATCATTTGCAAAAGGGGAACACTCTTTTTCTATCCAGAAGGAGCAGCAACATCTTAGCCTGGAAAGTGTGAGTCAGGTGCAGTTTGCAGCCTTCTCCTTCTGCCCTCCTCCTTCTCCTGCCCTCATTTGATGGGAAGGCGTCACTTAGCTAGGAAAGATAATGCAGATGGAGAGGTAGGGTCAGCTGACGAGAATTTGTTTTGTTGATATTGATGCTGCCACCCACCAGATGATTGTTGCTGAAGGGTCTTGCCCTTTGCTCTGTGGAGTCACTTGAATCCTGTTGAAAAAGATGCTCCTTCTCTCTTAGATTCCATGAAATCCAGCTGCTGTTACCCTGCATCCTGGATTCTGTTGCTTCATGCCTGATGTTGGTATAGCTGACAGTTACTTTCCTGCCTGTTGGAAAATTGCTGAGGCAATGGTCTCCCTCCTGCCAACAGGCTTTGGCATAAGCAGAATTAATGACAATCTTGCCCCTGATACAAGATAACTTATGCTGGCCAAATCTGACTCAGTTTCCAGGAATCCACCTCAGTGATGACCTCCTTTAGACCTCAAGAAAGCTGGTGATGCACAGCCATGGTCTTTTAAGAGGGCCCTGAAAGCTCAACCTTGCTTCTCACCTTACTGTAGTAAAGCATGGAAATGCTGCTCGTGTTAGAGGGAGGTGGTTGGGGAGGTAGGGGTGGATGTGCTCCCCTTCCAAAGCCATTCTGCAGAAACCTTGCAGTGTTTGTACTTTCTTGCCTGAATTTGCTTTCTATGGGAGCAACAAATTAGCCACAGGAAGGGAGCAGATCCTGGCACAGCCCGCTTAGACCCACAGACAGAGTAAAAGGCTTTACCTGGAAGATGGGCATAGCTGGCTGAATCACAGAGTTGTTTGATATTTCAGAGGCAAACCTGAGACTCTNCATTCTGCAGAAACCTTGCAGTGTTTGTACTTCCTTGCCTGAATTTGCTTTCTATGGGAGCAACAAATTAGCCACAGGAAGGGAGCAGATCCTGGCACAGCCCGCTTAGACCCACAGACAGAGTAAAAGGCTTTACCTGGAAGATGGGCATAGCTGGCTGAATCACAGAGTTGTTTGATATTTCAGAGGCAAACCTGAGACTCTAATTGAAATGCATTTGATGGCTGGAGTTCAGCTCCTATTAGGCAAGAATCCACATTGTAAAGTGAACCGACTTTGCACCTGTTTTGTCCCAGCTGGCATCTCCTGCCTGAGAAAGGCCCACCGCTGTGGTAAAAGGTATTAGAATAACAATAATAAATCCTATCCATGGACGGATTCGATCAAAGAGCTTTCTCATTTCCTTTCTTTACCTTGTTTTCTTTTCTTTCTTTTCCCGTACTCTCTGTTGTCTGATTATTCTAGACAACTGTGTCTGATGGTCTAGAGGAGTTGATTGTGGTTGTAAAAGTGTTTTTGAGACTGGCAGGTAGGAGCCCACAAATCTCACATACCTTAGTGTTGGCTCGCTGCAAAAGGAGCATCTAAGCTGATTAAGTACAGCACAGCTTTGGGCTGTGTGTCCTCAGTCCCTTCTGACTGCTGACTTTGTTTTGTCTCCTGGGGTCACTTCAAGACGTTCATCTGCTCCTGACAGTCCTCTCTCCCCACTCCCACCACCACGCTCACACCCGGCCAGCAGCCCCTGTGTCGGACTTGGAAGATCCACATCCAAGGACCCGCTTGACCATAGATTTTTTGTATGCCACTGTTTGCTTTTTTTCAGCCACTGCCATCTGTGTGTCAGCTCGCCATCTGTA
The DNA here is from genome assembly GCA_013398225.1 of Steatornis caripensis. NCBI lineage: Eukaryota > Metazoa > Chordata > Aves > Caprimulgiformes > Steatornithidae > Steatornis > Steatornis caripensis. Next base: position 173,175 of record VZSC01001141.1, on the reverse strand, counting down.
CATTGGGGGAGTAATTCTGCTTGCTCCGTCTTTCTGCAGGCGCCTCTTAAAACAAGATGCTACCTTCAACTCTGAGCTGTGCTTACCTAGCTCATCCCAGAAATGGCTCACATCTCGCACCTCGCAGCAGGCTCCCATCTCCCTGTGCCCTCCATGGAGATGTGTCCTGTGTGGCTGGTCATCACGTTGACACAAACAACCCCAGCTCTTGATGGGCTTTATGGCACATACGGAATAAGTGGTGTACAGCACAGGATGGCTTTTTTATTCCCTTACTGTGGAGAAGTCTCCCATGCCCTGTCTCAAAACCATTCATCTTGCCCTCCTTCAGACACCTGCTCTGTGATCAAGGAAGATTTGTGGCACATTTCACTGATGCCCAGTTGAGGCACCCAGACTGGGATCACTGAAGAGAAAAACTTCCATTTGTTCTAAAGGCATCCCTCCAAATCTCATCACAAGCAATCAGACAAGCTTGGCAGAAAGAGCCCCTCCTTTTGTGTTATTAACAGAAAGAAATAATACATGATCTAAGCTGCTAACCGTGCTTAAATCTGTTTATTCTGATGTTTCCCCCAGCATGTGTCATCAACAAAAGATATGTTAATCAGAATATTTTTCTCTATCTTCCTGTCTGTCTATTTTTAATTATATCAGAATTAGGTGATTGCTGCTGTAGATTAGGTTTACCGGAAGAACATCCACTGTGATGACTGTATTTTCATACCTTAGCATAAGGCTTTTGGCTTAGTACAACACTAAAGTCTTGAAATTCAATACTCTGAAGGAAAGATACCCCAAAAAATAATGATGTGACTGCAACGGCAACTCATCTGCACCTAGACACCCTCTATATTTGAAGGTAATGTATTAACAAATGCTATAAGATGTCATCTTATGTATAACAACCGAATCTGAAATAGAAAACTGTTAATGGGTTCAAAGTACTCTGTAGAGTAGAACTTACTTTTTGTCTGATGCTTGAGTGACTCCCTGTCATAACCTGAAAACCAGATTGTTGACACAAAGAAAAAGAACTAGCCCAGGTTTGTCTGTGAAGCTGTGGCCGGTTGACCCTGGCTGGATGCCAGGTCTCCACCAAAGCTGCTCTATCACCTCCCTCCTCAGCTGGACAAGGGAGAGAAAATATGACGAAAGGCTTGTGGGTCGAGATAAGAACAGGGAGATCACTCAACAATTACTATCACGGGCAAAACAGACTTAACTCAGGGAAATTAATTTAATTTATTACCAAACTAAATCAAAGTAGGGTAATGAGAAATAAAATCTTAAAACTCCTTCCCCCCAACCCTCCCTTCTTCCCGGGCTCACCTTCACTCCTGATGTCTCTCCCTCCTCTCTCTGAGTGGTGTAGGGGGATGAGGAATGGGGGTTGCTGTCAGTTCATCACACATTTTCTCTGCCGCTCCTTCCTCCTCATGCTCTTCCCCTGCTCCAGCGCGGGGACCCCGCTAGGGGAGACAGTCCTCCATGAACTTCTCCAATGTGAGTCCTTCCCATGGGCTGCAGTTCTTCACAAAGTGCTCCAGTGTGAGTCCCTTCCACAGGATGCAGCCCTTCAGGAACAGCTTGAGTCCCCCATGAGGTCACAGGTCCTGCCAGAAAACCTGCTCCAGCGTGGGCTTACCATGGGGTCACAGCCTCCTTTGGGCATCCACCTGCTGCAGTGTGGAGTCCTTCACAGGCTGCAGGTGGATATCTGCTCCACTGTGGATCTCCATGGGCTGTAGGGGGACAGTCTGCTTCACTATGGTCTGCACCATGGGCTGCAGGGGAATCTCTGCTCCGGCACCTGGAGCACCTCCTCCCCCTCCTTCTTTACTGACCTTGGTGTCTGCACAGTTGTTACTCTTGCATATTCTCACTCCTCTCTTCTGACTGCTGCTGGCGTTGCTTGGATTTTTTTTCCCCCCTTCTTAACTATGCTATCCCAGAAGCGCTGCCACTGTCACTGATGGGTTCAGCTTGGCCAGCAGCGAGTACATCTTGGGGCTGACTGACATTGGCTCTGTCGTACATAGGGAAAACTTCTAGCAGCTTCTCACAGAAGCCACCCGTGTAGCCCCCTTGCTACCAAGACCTTGCCATGCAAAAGCCAATAGAGAAGCTTATAAAGTCTGCGTCAGACATAGAACAAACCCCAAAAAGTAATAACATTCGTAAAGACCAAGAGCTGAACATAAGTTGTTTGGGGTCAGCAGAGCCAAAGCAGTTATGGTGTATAACTGTGAAGGTATAGCAAATCATGCATGGAAAAGACTTAATCTCCTGTGCACAGGCAGTAAGCTAGGAGGCTTGAAGCAGAAGTATGTTCTGAATGTGGAAGCCTCTGTCTCTCCCTGGGGAGAAATACGGAGCTCACAGGTGATCCAAGCAAGTCAGGCAGCCCCACAATCCTTATGAGTCCTTGAGGCATTGAGGAGCAGGGTGCCCTACACTGCAGCAAGTCCCTGCCTGCTGACACGGCAGCAGATTTAAAGTCAGCTCTGCCCCGCATCAACAGGAGCTCAGAAGAAACCAGAGCCCAGCCTGGAGCAGCTAGTAGATGATATATGAGCATCTGTAGGGGTTCAGAGTCCAGCAGGTTGTTTGGTGTGGTGCTGTTGGGTTTAAAAAATAAAAAAAGAAGAAGACAATAGCACACTGTTTATTTATAAAATACTAAAATTAAAAGTTCTGGCATGGTTGATGAACCACGATGAGCATTGCTGGCAAAAAAACACCAAGTCATGTTCTACCACCCATTTATTAGAAAGGTACCACAAAACTTTGGACAGGATTGAGAGAAGAGTCACAGAACGTAATTCAAAGACTGGGGGTGGAGAAAGAACAAAAGAGTCTGCTGCCTTTCAGGGAAAGACTTAAGGAGCTCAATCTGTTTTAGTTAATCAAAAATAAGATTGAGGAGTAGTGTGGCTACAGGGTATAATTACCCACATGGGGAGAAAATACTGGCTACAAAAGGGATCTTTAATCTAGCAGAGAGAGACATAACAAGAACTAATTACCAGAAGGTGAAGCCCAGCAAATCCAACGTAGTAATGGGGCACAAATTCTTAGGATCACAGATGATTAATCACTGGAAAAAAATACCCAGGGAAACAGTGGGTTCTGCATCTCTGGAGTCAGGTTGAATGCCTCTCTGTAAGAAGTGCTTTCAACATGAGATGTTAGTCCCCGTAAGGACACTCACAGTGAAAACCTATGGTCTGTGTTGCACCAGACCATTTTTGGACTCTTCTTTCATCTCACAGACACTTTCCCTCAGCATCTCTTCTGCACAAAAACCCTCAAGCCCACACCAATAGCACCACTTTCTCATCTTAACTTTGCCACTTTTTCTGCTGCTTCTTCCATGGCCAGTGCTGGGAAGAAGACTTGGACGCCCAGCCTTTTGCTGCTCCTGATCTTTGTCCTCTCCTTGGCCTGGACATCTGCCCTTAGTTTCTCCACACTATATTGTGACATCTCTCCACTCCTTACAGCCTGTTCTGTTTCTTTGCATACATCTCTACAAAAGCTGCCTCTGCTACCAAACAGCAGAAGGAACCAGGGCAAAGAGCTCCAGGACAAAATCTGTCACTATCTGCTCCCACTCGCAGGCCACCCATGCTTCCCTCATGAGACCATCCTTCCTGCAGCGGCAGTTACCCTCTGAAGGGCACGCAGGTCCAGAAAGGATTTCCCAGGCAGAGTTGCCCTTGTGCTAACAGACACCTTACAGCATTTGGCCTCAGGGATGTGTCTGTTCTGCCTCTACTCTGCCTCCCCCTTCCTACTCCAGCAGTCTGAACCAAGGCCCGGGAGTCAGTCTCACCACCACTCCCACTGTCTATTTACCAAAGTAGTTTTTCCTGGTTTTATATCCAACCCACACACACTGCTTCCCTGGTAATATATTCACTGCCACAGTTAGCGCATTTGTAACCTGCAGGGTCCCTGCCAGTCTGGAGACAGAAGATTTCGCTGAATTGATACAGCTTTGTAACAAAATGACCCGCCTGCTGGAATTTCAGCGCCAAACGTGCTTTGAGGGCAGCTCCTTTGGTGAAGCCCATTTGTCAAGAACGGTGCAAAGCTCCAGAGTCCCACCAGAATCCTCACTAAGCCTGGGCAACCAACTCACATTAATTTCTAAAAATGCTTTTTTTTTCATCTTCAGCTTGCAAGGCAACTTTATCCCTTCCTCCCAGGCGTGGGACGTGGCTAACACAATTATGCTTTTATCAGTATCGGCATGGATTTTTAGAAGCAACCGTACCTGGACCTCAGTTTAAAGTTGCCACTCAATTGCAGCAGGTACAAAATGTTGCCTTCTGTGTGGCTGAAGCCATAGGAGGCACACAAAGCTTCTGCTGTAGTACCTTTCCTAGCTCACTGATAGCCTCTGACATCAATTCAAAGTCTCATTTTTCAGAGAAGCTGAAGGATTGAATCCCTCCTCCATGAAGGACCAAATTTCAGTCTGTGACCCCTATGGACAGCTGGGCTCCTCTGAGCCAATGCCTCTGAGAACTGATAACAAAAAAGCTCTGATCAAAGGGAAGTCTCTGTGGAAATTATTCAAGTGGGGAGTAAGTGCACTCCCAAGCCTTGGGGTCCCTCAGGGATGTCACTAGGCTTTCCTTGGAGACTTTACTGCCATCACTGACACTAACAATACAAAAACCTTTGTTCTCCCTGCCTCATGCCCTCATTCCTTCTTTCCCTCCAAAAAGAACAGCCTTCCATGCAGAGTGCTGACCCCAAAAAAGGAAAACGCCAGAGGCCCCATGAATTCTATGCAGGATTTAGCGACATTTTTTTTTTTTTTACATGAAAAAGCACTTGGAGTCTGCAGTAATGGATGTGATATAAAACTCTACAAAAAAGCAGGAGAACTTGACCCTGAGTTTCTAGGTCAGCTGTCAAAGAAATAACCCTAATTTCTTGCATTCTGGAAATGAGTGCTGAATAAGGGAATTGCACGAATGAGTGCAGCTTGTAGATGCACATGAAATCTAACCCTCCCAATTCCAACTTAATTCTTAACATCAAATACAGTTCCAAAGCTCATTACAAAAGCACTGTCACTATACATGCAGCATTTCCATTGCCCCAGGAAGAGCTACGTAAGATGTTGCAACTGAAAAGTTTAGGTGCAAGCCTGGGATTCTCCTGTGGCTTTCCTAACATCAAAATGCCTGACCTTAAGGATTTTTCTTCCCTCTAGTGTTGGAAGGGGTATGGGGAGCCATGAAGGAGCAATAATTCAGTACGTTAAATATACATGCACACATGTATATATTTATAAAGAGAGAGAGAGAAAGAGGGTTAAGAAATAGCAAAATCCATGAGCCAATTACAAATGGGTTTTTTTCCCCTTCCATCTTTTCCTATTCATAGTGCAAAATGGGCCTCAAGCTCCAGTTCCAAAATACTTATTGCAGTAATGCCCTTTAGCAGAGAATCATTATTTACTGCTTTCATTCTCACTTCAAATTGGAAATATCAAGCTGCAAACATAGAAGTACTGGGGTTAAACAAAGGTACTCCCTTTTTGCTTAGAACGCCATTCCTAGAAACATTTATTGCCATGTAAAAGATGTGAATTGTATTTTAATTTTTTAATGAATTTTCAGTGAAAAAAATCTTTTATTTCTGGAGCCTTTGTAGGTGATACTTATCTCTGGACTCCAGTTATATGGCATGGAGTAAGGCCACAAAACCAAACCCTATCACACAATCACTGAGTGTTGGTGGGGAGCAAGGTGAGGTTGCAGTGATGAAAAACAGAGATACCAAAAAAGAACCGTCTTGGTAACAGGTGTGACCTCACTTGTAATGTCAGCAGCCAAATATTGATGATAATCTACTGAAAGTTACTAGAAATCAAGCATCAGAAGGTATAAAATTACATTAGGATCATGCTTGCAGCTGCATTCAGGATAATACACTGATGTTTTCACCATGCTAGCACTAGTCAATTAACAAACCTTCCAAGCCAGACTAGCAACTGAAAAAAAAGATGCTAATCCAGTCTCTGAAGCGCTCCAGTGCATGAAGCGTGGGCTCACTCCATATGTTCTCTCCCTCCTTGCAGAGTAAACGTCAGTGTTGCTCTTGCATGTTTAATGACAGTTTTCTACAACCCGCTGAGCCTAGGAAATATTAGAGGAGCTATGAGTGATTAAATTTAACTGGAGTGAGGCCAACTCATCTTACCGTTCCTCTAAAATTGGTGGAAAATGTACACCAGTAAGAGATGTAGGTAGTAAGTCCTCCAGCACTAAACAAAGCTGCCACCCTGCTTAAAGTTTGCCCCAAAGAGGCAGTCCCACATGTGCTCATGCCTGAGGCCCTGCCGGTCCACCATCCCAGGCCTTAATGCTTGTTGGTGGCCCCCTCACTACATCCAGCCTTACCTTAATCTCTCTACAACGGGATTAAGTAATTCATAGAGAAAATAAGTAACAGGAGGCTATGAATCATGAGGCTATTATTCCTTCAAGGATTCCTGTTCTAATTCACAGAAGAAACCTTTTAATGATGCCATCAGCTGCAAGAAAGGAAGCTTGAGTCACCATAGCCCCTGGATAAAATGATGTGTATGTAATACACAATTGCCTCTTTGTTTAGATAAGATGCCTTTGTTAACCATGAACCCTCTGACTGCCTGTAATGAGGAGGAATCGGTTTGATGCTTGCCCCAGCTGCAAGCTGAGAGCCAACATGCTATAATGCACCCACCCTTCTGCTTTGACTTTAGTGCTGAGAGATGGATCACAAATTGCTATTTGCAAATCATGAAAAATGTGCCTTATTTGTGCCCAGAACAGATCTATCATGCACCTACTCCACCTCCAGAGACCCTCGCCCATCTTCCTCTCTCCCTCCCTCCCTCCCTTCCTAGGATTTGCTATGTGAGTCAGAGACGGAACAGCTCAGGATGCTCAGCTTTGTCATGTGGCTTTGATCCCTATGGCTCATGGGGAGAGGGGGTCAGTATGTCAGAGCAGCCTGAATACGGCACTGTGCAATGTAGTGAGCATGTGGCTGAGCAGGGCTTAGCTCTTGGAGTTTCCTTTCTTTTGGAAGAGTAGGAGTGCTCATCTCAGCACTACAGGGAGATGTTCCCATTCCCTCTTTGCAAAGACGGAGAGTGAAATGTTTGCCCCTATCTATGGGGTATTCTCTTCCTAGTAGAAAACATGAGTTTGCTTCCTTGCCCAGTAAAGACAGATGCATACCTATCTTTCGCAAGCCTCATTTGAGTTACTTAATGATGTGCTCATCATTTAGGCTTTCCCAGTCCTTATCCAACATGGGCCATGAGGAAGATGGGAATGGTCAATCATCAGGTCAGACAGCAAGAGAGTAAGAGGGACTGTTGCTCTCTACTCCGCTGATCAGAGCATTTGCCTGGGCAGGGAGAGCATCTGGGTTTGGCATTTTACACTAAGCAGTTGTTGAAATGTTAGGTAATGGTTCCCCGAGGCAGCGCTTATTAGTTTGGTCACATTAATATGATTTAAATGCCTTCAGCCTGGAGCTTGCTTCTCAATGCACTGATGCAATGTGGAGATACCCAGATGGCAAAGGCCTGGCTCTGATGGCTCTAGGCAGGTTCACTGTTGTTATGGGAAGCGCCAGACAGCAGAGGACAGAGCATGAATGGAAACCATACATGCTTTTCCTTCACTCAGATTCCCCAAGTGAGTAGCAGTGCTACGATAGACCCTCTGACACGTGCTTCTAGAGCTCTTCTAAAAAATATGTATTAATGTTATCCATAAGCTCTTCAACTGTGCTCTGTTAAGTAAATCTTTGTTTACTACTTGCCTTTCAATGTCTGTTGCTAACATATTGTCTCTTGTCTCCACCTCCTTTTGCAGATGCCTGCAAGAATTGCTCAGAGGCTGGAAGGCAATGCCCAGTAGAAAGAGTTTCCCAGCCTTTTTCCTGCAGTAGGCAGCTTCCCTATCAGCTTTGTTAGCTGGTAGGATTGGACCCCTTTGCTGCTGTTTTGACCAGGCTTGCCAAAAGCTCACTGTTCCAGCTTCAGCATAGGAATTGCAAATGTTCATCTTTTGATAAACTGCCAAATGCTTTCTCAGGAACAAGGAGAGGTATGGCTGCTTAGTGAAGCCAGCCTGCATCCTGAACTACAGCTTTCCAGATCCCGCATTCTAGACTGCACCCTTCTTCAGAGTGCAGCAAAAAGAGGCCATAAATTGTTCAGAAGGCTATGAAGTCCAACCACAAAAAAAGATCAGAATAAAATTCAAGAGCATTTTTCTTCCCTGCTCTGTGTATATTTCCTACAGATCACAGTAGTAGGAGAGAAGTGTGTATGCCCTAAGAAGAGTGCTTCTTTTGGTGGGAGTCTTGGTCCTTCAAACCGGTTTTAAGTTGTTAAAGCATTTGAAAAGTAGCCAGGTCATTATGCATTGAGATTAGTTACAGGGAATGTCAGTAATAAAAAAAATAAGCATATAACCCTATTTTATAAAGAACTGCTTCCCACGCTGGCTGTATGCATCGTGGTTATTCTGCTGGAGCCAAGGGAACTGCTCAGAGCATGCAAAGTTAAGCATTTGTGTAAGTCTTTCCAAGATCAGGATTGTAAGGCAAAATTAGGAAAAAAAAAAAAAAGAAAAAGCTTTTACAGTGCATGGTTGGTGTGGAATTTTCAAACATTCGTATCTCAGTTAAATAAAAAATCAATTTCTTTCACAGTAAGGCTAGGCATTGCGACTTAGACATAGTTATTTCCTTGGCAAATCACAGGTTTCAACAGCTAGCCATTTTGCCCATAAGAATTGTTGAAAAGGGTCACAAGAGAAAAGAAATAGATTCTGCTTCTCATTCTCGCTTGAAAATGGTTTGAATACTTTATATGTAAACTTTCCAGAACTACTGACCAAGTGGAGTAAATGTGGATGTTTCACAAGCTACAAGTATTGGAAAATACATTTTTATAATAAAAAACGTTTTGCCATCTTAAATATAGAGCCAGTTGTCACTTACTTTAATACTCAGTACTATAGTTTTATAAATATGCAAATAGCACATCATTTTGCATCTAGTACCTTGATTCTAGGCTTTTAAGACTTCTATTCTAGGAAGAAAAAATAACCAAATACGAAACAACATGATAAAAATTCAGGGTTATTTTCCATTCATTTTTGAAGCACAATAAGCATAAAGGTATTCATGTTTGTAGATGTTAGAAGAACCGATAAGGCATTGGCTTACTTGGTTTTACAGTGGGATCATTCTGCTGTAATCTTGCAGTAATTTTAAAGTGATAAATGTTTCTCATGCCTTTTCCTACACTAAACAAGAGACTCCATCATTACAAACCATGTTCTTCAACTTGGACACACGTCTCTGCTCTGTTGCAAAAACTTCTTTGGGAGACCAACTCTAACCGCAAAGCAAAAAGCCAGCGCCCTAAACTCCAGAAGGAAAGCTACCATTCCACCTGTCAGAAAGAAGTGCCCAAACCCCAAAAGCAAATATTAATTCTCACACCAAACTACATCTGGTTAGTGCTCAAACTGAATTAAATCTGGGGTTTTTTTTCATACTGCAGTATTCCAGCTAAGTTATTTTCTTTAGCCACAAGACTTGCTGAAGTCGGTGGAAAACCTCCTACCAACTGAATGGTAAGTGGTCAATCTTACGGAGAACGCTTGGAGTGATAGGATAAATAGTGCAAAATGGCAAATGTTGGTTACACATGTCTCAGCCACAGTTAATCACAGTAGGATTGGGCTCACGGCAGTATCCTGAGGTTATATCTGTATATCTGTACACATGTAGCTGAACATGCCTTTTAGCACTCTGGTCATGATAGCTCCCCTATTTCAAGTTGATGTTGTGCCTGCTACTTGCTATGAAGTATTTGGTAGGAATACAGTATTTGGTAGTGTCGTGATTTAGGCCCAGCTGGCAACACTGGCCCATGGCCGCTTGCTCACTCCTCCCTCCCCAGTGAANCAAACACCTTCCCCCACTGCTCCCTCCTTCCCAAGCTTGAGTCCCCTCACTCCCGATGTCTCTCCCTCCTCCCCCCTCAGCGGCACAGGGGGACAGGGAATGGTGGGTGCAGTCAGCTCACCAGAGATTGTTTCTGCCTCTCTTTCCTCCTCAGGTGGGGAGGGCTCCTCACACGCTGCCCCTGCTTCAGCAGAGGGTCCCTCCCACGGCAGACAGTCCCTCATGAACCCCTCCGACATGAGTCCTTCCTGCACGGTGCAGCCCCTCAGGAATGCACCAACCCAGTGCGGGCTGCCCACAGAGTCATGGTCTGCTTCAGGAGCAGGCCATGTAACCCCTTCGCCTGCTAACAAAGCCCCGCCACACAGACCCAACACAGGTAGGAATTCTTTTTTAATTTTTAATGGAAAGTACTGTGTGATTCCGTGTAGGAAGCAGATCTGCTTGATAGGAAGGCTTGGTCCTTTGGAAACATAGGATGGACACTTTCCAGAACAGCACACAATCTCCGACTTCTGCCAGATGTAATTTCCCTGCCAGGACCAAAGCGCCTATGGAAAAACAACAGAAACGGCAACAAGCCTAACAGTCCTTTCTAATGACTGGTCAGTACACAGTAGTAGAGGATATAATCCTAAATCTGCTCCTGGGAAACACAACTTACTTTCATTTCCTTTGTATGTCAGGGGAGAAATGCCACCTTCCTTGCTGAGATACGTAACTCCACCTGAACTGCCAAAGATTTTCTCTGTAGATTTTTGATTCCCTGTTCTCTCAGCATAAATATCTTCTGTAATGTCAAAGGAAGATGTAATTCTTGGCCATTTGCACAGCATATGCACTGGCCTGAATTGCAATTTTACGGAGATCTGTGTGAAATACAGAAGCTGACACAGTAGAGTGGCAGCCTGCCTAGTCCATTGTCCTACCTCCAACAGCGATGGATGCACAGCTACATCTAAAGAGGCAGCCCCAGTCCCACCCTCACCTTAGAACCGTTACACCTTTCTTCCAACACTGCCTCAAAGCTTTCACGGGCACCAGGGTCCTTGCACCCTGCCTGCATGAGAGTTGCATACCTCACTTACGTCATGCAAACCATGGCCTCCCGGAATCACTGCTAGGTGACAGGATGGCAGGGAAAATACCTTTTCAGAACAGAGGTTCACAACCAAAAGAAAAACTGTCACGCTGTACCGCCTTAGGCAAATACTGTGGTGGCAGCTGTAACAGTACAGCTGCCTGTAGCATTTTCTTCCTCCCTGCTAGACCTTGTACTGCTTTGGAGTGGCTAAGGTGATAGCAACGGCACCTCTAATGCCATTTGGGAGTACGAGGACTTTAGGACGTGGCAGACTTTGCAAGGATGTGAAGTTACATTCAAGTCAGGTCTAGCCTTAGGATAGAGAAGCAGAAAGTAAATTCAGGCAAATATTATTGAGTGATTTTAATACATTTGTTTTTCTCGGTTTTTTCTTTTTCCCCTCCCTTTCTTGTTGGCATAATTGATCCTTTGGAAATTAAAAAAGAAAGTTTCAGCAAATTCATTTTGTGTTATAATGAATAGCAGCTTTTGGGATGATTGCAAAGTGCCTGAATTAAGACAAAATATAACTTTGAGGATGCACACAGAGAAAAAGGATAAGGAGAAATGGAAACGATAAAGTAACATTTATGATTTATGAAAAATTCTTCATTTTACTGCTAATCATAATGGACTCCTGCTGCTTATAACCTTATTGTAATCAAAGAGGTATATTCATTTCTTGCAAAGTTATGTGCACATAACTCCTATTGAAGCTAATAAGTGTTATGTGCTTGCTGTGAGGGGCGAAGAGGTGCCACACAATTAAATCATTTACTATAGCTGCATTGTAAATGACAAAAATAGCCTATAATGTTATAATTATAGATAACATTGCCCATTCTTAATTTTAAAAAGGATATATAGCATCGGGCCTTTGGCCTTGTGCTTGGAGGAAGACAGAAGTGGTCACAGGCATTGGAGGCAATGGGAGGATAGGTTTCTTTGCATGGTCAAGCTCTCTGCAGGCCTCCAGCAAGTCTTGCTATGTTCTGTGTAGGAGGCTGCTTAACCACTTTCCAATAAATCTTCCCGTGGGTGCCTGAAGCACTGGGTAAAGGCTACCCACTTCACCGTGTCTGAAGTTGCGGAAGAACTGGATCTTGGTGGGATCAGACTCCATGCTGAAAATATCATAGATAGCAGCTTTGAAGAAACAGCAGAGATGCTCTATTGACCACCAGGAAATTAATATCCCCTTTTCAAAGGTATTAAGGAACCTGCAAGTAATTGTCTTAAATATCTTGGTTCAGTACAATTTAGATGTCATCCATTGCTCAGGGTCTGACATCAGAGTCCAAACCACTGGTAGGATGTTCAGCTGGTGTAGCTATTTTGAGTGTTTCCTTTTGGGAAATATGTGTCCAGATCCATCCTGGACAGTGTAACCACAGCTGCAGCTAGACTGGAATAAGATCATATTTATATACAAAGAGTGCCAGTTTGGCCATATAATTTCAGTTCTGTATGGCAGGCTGAGATAAAGTTTCAGTATTAAATGCCAAGAGGGTTCAACTTAACTATTAGACTAGAGCTAAAACTTTGCTTGAAAATGCTTAACCAAAACATTTCTATCGTCCTGACTGAGGTAATTTCACACAAAGTTATATAGACGAGATTGGTACATCCTAAAAAAATGGTTTGATTTTGGTGAATTATGATTTTCTAAAAGAAAACTAGAGTCATGTTCTCCAGTCCTAAGCAGTATTTTCCAAGCTTCTGCGTTTCTCTGAAGGAAATACTATAAAAAGAAAATAATGAAAAGTTCACAAATGTGGATAAGGGACTATGCACTTAGATATCTTAGATACAGAAGAAATAATTCACCATAGTGCAGTTCAATGCATATAGAAGTGTTTGAAGGACCACTGTCTTAGGCTGCTGTACTTCACACAGTCTCAGGATGCCCTAACATGAATATTCTTGTATACGGTATTCACAGGGCACCTTAGGAAAGCAACGATTATACAGAAAGCAGACAAAAGCAGGTTCCAAAGCTGAATTCTTCAGAAATTTTGTGTTATTTTGAGTTTGCATAGCCCAATTTGAACAAAAGGCACCACATGGATTGATGGGAGTTGCAGCAGAACTACCCTTCCCCCTACTTCACCTTAGAAATCAGCATCACTTTCTCATGTGATACACAGTATTTAATGGAGGAGATGCTGCCAGTAATCAAAGCAGCCAAATCTTCAATGCTTACGCAGCACACACAAGCCCATGAATGTTACAATCTGAAAATAAGGACAAATATCCAAATCTCTATTTTGTTAACGAAATAAGTAGCACTTATTCTCAGATGTGCCAGACCACCAAATGCTCCAGTTTAATTGCTTTCAGAGGCTGTGGACAAACATCCTCTTTCAGATCCAGCTGTGCTGCTGGATGTTACCACTGCAGCTGCTCATCTGTTTTGTCCCCTGTCCTCCTCTTCCCACCCCTTCTCTCCCTAGCGTTAAGCACCCTTTTGAAACACTCCACACAGCAGTTTGTGTCAGTGTTCCTTCGATTGTGCCAAGGAAAATCACCCAGGTTAGTTTAATTGGTTTAAATAGGAGGTGGCAGCAGTGACTGTAGCCCTGAGGTACCAGTCTTTGGGCAGTAAGGCAAGGATGAATGGCCAGCGGGCAGAAGCCTGGGAGCTGATTAAGAAGCTCAGGTGCAGAACAAAGACAAAGAGCCAGTTCAGACCTAGTTCATCCTTTCACGGTGCTGGGGGGCAAAAAAAAGCGGGACACTGGTCACTCACATAGGTCTGACCTGCTGATCTCACACCTTCCTGTATATCTGGTTTTCCAGCTTCTCCCATGATCTGAGATGCCTCATCTGCTATGAATAGAAATACACTGTTCATGTATGACCACCATCCATCCACAGTACCTCGAGCACGTCCTTTATTTCTCTGCCTGGAAATGCTGTACCAGTGACCTTTGAGATCCTTGTTACTTGATATTTTTCAGGGATTCAGAGAAACATTGCTGGTCACGTATCATTGCTTAGCACAATCAGTCCAGAAAGAAGTGGCTTTACTGCCTCCAAGATACACACTTAGCAGCTGTGATGCAACCAGGGAGCATCTAGCTCCTCATGTGTAATGTGTTCCTGTCCAGGAAATCCCAGTCAGAAGTGTGGCAGCATTACCTGGATGGCACACATAACCCAGACAGCTTGACTTGTCCCAAAAGCACTGCTTATCCTATGTCTGGGGATGCAACATTTGCACTTGCAACACATGTTCTCTTTTGGTCAGTGACTCTGAGCAGCAAATCCCATAGCCTATTGCTTTTAGGAGATGATTCAGGCTGACTTCCTCCCCTTTGCCCGACTCCAGCTCTTTGAAGATGCTGCCATGTATTGTTTGCTAATAATACTAACATGTCAAAATGGTGACATGTCAAAACAGTAGCACCCGTGCAAGAGACAACCTAGTCTCCTTATCCCCGTCTTTGAGGAGCTCTGCCCAATGAGGCATGAAGCATATCAGCAACTTTCTCATCAAGTGAAGCTCAGCTGCAGAGAGTTTGTGTATCCCCACCCAAATCAGCAAACCAGGCTGGAGAGCTGGGGTGTTGGAGGGAGTGCAGTCTGTGAGAAACCGAATCAAGAATGCATTAACTGAAGTTACCTTGCTCTCAGTGAGGACAAGTCATAACCCTCCTCCCTGAGTCCCAGTGGGAACATAGGAGCTTAAATAATGAATCTCAAACTCTCCTTTGTGAGGTGCAGTACTGTGACACCTCTTTCTCCTCCTCAGCTTGTCCTCTGCAGCTGATTCCCAAGGAACTGCAGTGAACTGAAGAGATTCTTCCCTAGTACACAGAGTGGGAGGGAGCATCCACCAAGGAGTTATTCTTAGATTTTCAGTCACGTCCTATCCTGCCTCAGCCAATTATACAGTTGTGATAGACACTGTTAAAAAATGACCATATTCTGCCCCAGAGCCAGCTGGATTCAGAGAGCTGAGAGAAATCCGGGCTTCTCTAGTTTCAGTGTCCCCTGGATTAAAAATTAAAGAGGAGATATTTGTGTCAACTTTTCTCATAACCTGGGGAAGGATTTAAACAACTTGAAACCTCAGATGGCTTCAGAGAGAGATTCTGCAATTGTTACTACCAGGCACAGTTATGCCTTGTAACCCTGAGGAAGGTAGGGCAAAGGCTTATAGTAAAAAGTAGCACTTTTATGTATAGAGATGCTGATTCTTATTTCCACTGCTCTTACAATGGAGTGGGACCTTAAGGTGAAAGTAAATATTTTTGCAGAATATTTCCTTGCTGTTACATCAGGGATAGACTTATATGTAGGAGGGTTGATGGGGCTATAGCTCTACTTACATCATGTACTGGATGCCATGTATACTCCTGGCTGCAGGTTGGGGAGCGGCTGCTCTTCTTTCCCCACTTCCTTAGATTGTGGTCACATCCGACTCAACACTATACTGCCAAAATTTGTAAAAAGACCTTTCTGTAAATAAGAACAAAACATCATATACATTTTTTACATCAATCCCTCTTTGGTTTTGTTCTGCAGCAGGTAGTGAACAAAATTATTTCTGTAGTCCCAGATGTATTACAGAGTTCATTTAGGAAACTTTCTAGAGAGGAATTAGAGAGTATAAATGGTCTTGTGGTTGATAGAACCTGCGTATTCCAGGGTGCCTCAAAGGCTTCTGTCCCCATTGTACAAAATAATGAGTGGTTCTCTAAGAAGCTCCAATAAATTATGTCCTCAAATGAAGATGTTCGGCTGTCTGTGTACAATGTTATTAATTTCCTTTGTACAAGAAGAAAAAACATTCAGCAGATGTAGGAACGACACCTACAGTATCCCTGCTTTATGACTCACGTCTGCCCATCTTTACAACCTTTTCTTCTGGACTCACTATTTCAAGTCTTTTTTGCTCTTCCCTTTCCAGAAAATATTCACACTCTGAATGACCTGATTTGCTAGGACAAATTCATCTAATTCACTGAAATTAGGAACACGGTAAACTTCTACTCGTGTACAAAAGATGAAAGGTAACAGCCAGCAAGTGATTATTTCTATCAGTAGGTTTCTGTATAGCATTTCAGACAAAACATTCCTGCTCTTAATAGCTTGAATGTCTCAAAAGAAATCCATGGTAACTTGATCAACAGTGTCTGAATCTTTTCACAGGCTGGACGCTTTTCAAGAAATAATGGTATTTGAATCATCTTTCTTAATGAAGAAGATGGCATCAACACAATGTGCCAGTTCTGTTGCTTAGCCACTCGAAGTTGGCACTAGCTTCGCGTTAGGGTTGTTCACTTGGTGACAGCAGGGTGCTAAGGCCCTGATCCAAGAAAGTAATGAAGCACGTGTACCTAAACATAAGTCTGGAGGATTACCTGTCTTGTGTTCAGTGCCACGCTCCTGCTCCAAGTACCTCGCAGAAACAGGACGGGACAGCCAGGAGGGAAGGGAAATGGGTGTTATTTGCAAAAGCTTTTGACAAACAGATCCCAGTGTGGAAGAGCTGACATGATGCAGCACCTGCAGTGATGGTCTCCTGAGCAGGTCCAAGGTATGCGAATCATTCACATCAGTCTCCTTAATTGACTGGAGGACCAGGAGGCAAAAAAACATCGTACTGTACAGCACTACACCAGATTGCCGTAACTAGCACCTCTAAGTATGATAAGCCCACTGCAGCAAGGATCCTGTTACTAGTTCTTTTCTTCTTCCTGTGAGATATCTATGACTATCAGTCTAAAACCAGTTAAAATGATCCCTGTATCCACTGAGAGGTGTGAAGTGGGAACTAAGACAGATGTGTAGCCTAGGAACTATCTAAGCTGAAGTCTACCCTTTGCCAGAGTCTGGCAGGGTGTTCAGGCACCCACACACCATGTCCCAGGCACTAAGGCACATGGAGCCGACCTGTGGGCAGAGAGGGGATTCATCTCTCTCCAACTTCTCAGGATCAACGACGAACAGAATCTGATTTTCCCTGTCTGCAAGCCTTCTGGTGTGAGAAAATAACAAACTTGGGCCTGAAGCAATAGGATCTGGCCACAGAAACCACAGAGATCAAGGTTCCCACAGTGGGGAAAATCTGTGATAATTCCAGTTACGGCTCCGCAGAGACCCAGTGAAGCAGGAGTATGTCTGTGCAATGTCAATCTGTACAAGACGGAGGATGCAAATGGTTTGGATGCAGTGAGCTAGGCACACCTTGGCTTGTGGGGACAGTCTTGAAAGAAGAAATTGTTTCATTTTATTTCAAGATAATTGTGTGCATATTTCTCATCAGCATCACATACTCAGACTTGAATATTGGAAACCTCTCTTTTTTTTTTCCTCAGCTGCATTCCTATTCTTTGCAAAATCATTCATGAATCTTAAACAGCTTTTGCACAGAATCAACTCAACTAATGAAAAAACAGAGAAGATTGCCATAATCTCTGGAATCTAAGGAGTAATAAAGAGCACTGATTCCATCAGGATGAGGAAGAAAGAAAGACATAAGAAAGATGGCCAGGTGCATTATGAATTTTTGGCAATGTATTTCTTTAAAAAATGTGGGGGAGGGAGTCGTGACAGTATTTTAACAATACCATATTTTACATCATCCTTCTTCTCATTACTTATGGATGACAAACTGATGCTGAGATTTAGCACAGGAAACAGTTTTAAGAATCCATATACTCTTGGCTTACAGTTCATGCCCTCAGACTGTGCCAGAACTCCAACTGAATGTTAAATACCTAACCTACTTATGCATTTTTAATGTACACGTTAACATCACATTGAAATAACAATGAGCGCTAATGGAAATCTTTTTTTTTTTTTAAATAAAAGCAGTACCCAGAAACTGTATTGAAATAGTAGGTGTAGCCAAGACTGATGTACACTGCAAAAACATATGATTTCTTCCCAGAGACAATGTACCATGCACAGTACAGTAAAGAACATGGAATGAGATGTAAATACACTTGTGTATATGGTTTGCTGGACTGGGAGATCTTCATTTGGAAGACTTAGTCAGGTCTGCAAGTTATTCTAGTGTTGCCCCTTTGTATGCCCTCAGCTAAGCCACTTTAGGTGTGTTTGTCATTCAAGGCAAGATGAGTGATGTCTCTTTTGCCATTGCTCCACAGACTTGCTGTGGAGGTGGAAGCCGCACCAGCCTGTCAGCTCTCCCACACTGACCTGGTCACAGGAGGGACTCCGGTACAGGCACAGCACCCTATCTGTGAGGCTTTTCTGCATCTGGAGCTTGTTCTAGGGTCTCTGCACAGTACTGCTCTGGGACATTTCAAGGCACTAGTTTGGTCAGAAGTCTGTAACCAAGCACTGCTTTGGGTGGACGTTCCTTTACGAATTACGAGGACAGTCAGAGAAATTAAACGGGGGACATGCCTCCTCTTTCCTGCCATGGCTTCTCTTCTCCGGTTAAGCACTGATGGTTTCAAGGCTAGCACTTTTCCTTAGTCTTTGTACAGATACAGCACAAGGGAGATTCAATTTCAGTGGCAGCTGCTGAGCACCACTGTAATACATGATAATTAATATGAATTAATTGTGTATACCAAAGAAGCCAGCTGACTGGAAGGCCCCGGGTACTCACTTCTGAAAAGACGATTAGCTCTTTATTTTGCTTTCTGCTTCTAAATACATACATAAGTGTATGTACGTATTTCTTTTCCACAGAAAAACTTCAGTGACTGACCATTTAAAAAATAAGGTAAATAAGGCTTGACATCTGGAGAGAATGAGAAGAATGTTCCTAAACCATGAAATTTTCAGGATTTTAAAACGGTGTCCCTTTTTTTAATTACTTCTGGAACAAATACACCAGGTTTTCATTACTGCTCAAGTCTCTCATCTCTTAAGCTTTTCTCCTGAAAACAGAAAAAGACTCAGTGCAAGGGGAAGAACTGGAAATCATCTGCTACATAAGCAACTAAAAAAAGATATATATAATCTATATCCCTGGAACACATTTCCCCAAACCCAGTCACCTCCCTTCTGCATTCCTAAAACATACAGCATAAAGTATTCTTTCATTTATATTTTCTTCTGCAGTATGCTGCTTTAGTTTTGCCCACTATTAATCTAACACATGCTTGCTCCAGTAGTCAGGACCCAGTTTTGAGGAGTGATGCTTCCTCACTGGCAGAGGGACTTTCTCCGATAAAACAGGATGAAACCCTGGCTAGACTAAGCAGTTACAGCTCTGCAGCAGTTCACTAATGACCTGAAGTGGGATCCCTATTCAATAATCCTGCATCAAATGGAAATATTTATGCCTCTAATGCAAATACAGTTTCTGGGTTTCACCCACTCCTTCTGTCATTGAGACATCTGAAAAGTATGGATACTCTGTTACATCCCAAAGGCAAACAGTACCACATTTATTTTCCTCTGGGAAATTGAGCTCTCAGCTCATGTCTTTACCCCAAGGTGTCCAGACACCGTCACCTTCATTTCCCATTTCAGGTGCTGAAAAGCGGGCAAAGCACTAATGCTCCTGATGTCTCAGTTGCACTTTTTTTCCAGGAATATGATATATATTTTGTCCTTGTTTCCTCTAGCAAACCTAGTACAGTGGAAACACTGTGACACAAAGTACCTAAGTTGCCTAAAGAATAAGCACCTAGTTCTCAACACTAGCTAAAGTTAGCTGAAATGAATCCCACTTGTAGTCACTGCTACCTTCTGGGTAGCTCAAAGCTACCTGTTACAAGCTGCTCATGCTGTGCCAGCAGTCTTGCTTCAAACAATGCAACATCTCACACAGTGAGGCACGACCCAGCTAGAGACAGAACTGATTCCCCTGTTCTTTGAATCAATGAATTTTGTAATTGATTTTTTTTAGGACCAAAATATTTCTTTATCTTTAGCATAATGATATAAGTATAGCCTTGCTGGTTAACAGCAAAGGTCTGTGCAGCCCAAGATTAAAAAAAAAAAAGTGTTAGAAGTAAGGCTGGGATAGAGTGATTATCTCCATTCCCATATGCCTTTCCAGCAGCTAGAAACTATATTTCTTGAGCTTGTAGTTGTGTCTACATCCCTCAAAAAATACAGCCTTTGTTTGGCCTAATGCCAACAGCTTTATTTAATTGTTGTTGTTTTAATTACATTTTCGTTAGGTTTGGGCTTTCATAATTTCCTGTGGCAATGAGTTCCACAGTGCCATTGAATATTTACAGTGCTTCTTTTAAACCTGCTGTCTAATAAATCGTTCCCTTCAGTGAACATTGTCAACTTCTTCACGAAGTTTCTAGTTCTGTATTTTCCACATCTACCTCATACTTTTTTTTTATTCTGCCAGGACCCCAGAACTGCAGATAACATTCAAGATGTGAGCATAACACAGGTTTGCATGGTAACAAAAAGTATGTCTTTTATCATGTTCTCTATTTCTTTTCTAGTAATTTCTAATATTCCATTTGTCGTTTTGACTACTGCTAGCTTTCAGCTGGTTTTTTTTTAAGAATTTTATGTAATGATTCCCAAATCTGTCTTCTGAGTGGTAACAGCTCATTTAGAACCCATCACTGTGAACATGTAGTTAAGGTTGTTTTCCTCCATGTGCATTACTTTGCATTTATTGACACTGAATTTCATGTGCCATTTTATTATCCGATTACTCTGTTTTTCAAGCTCCTTCTGCAAGCCTTCACAAACAGTTTTAGCTTTGACTGCTGTAAATAATGTGATGTCAGCAGCTGGCTATGCCAATTCACTATTCACCTCTTCCAGCGAGAGTATTTAAAGGCATGCTGTGCCTGTGGGACCACACCAACAACCTCCCTCCTCTCTGAAACTGCCCCTACCTTTTAAGCTGTTAAAGCACCAGGGTGCCCTGACAGTCCCCAAACTGCCCGATATCTCTGGGGTACCCAGGCCATACGACTTTCCCCTGCTCCTTCCAGAGACCCGTGCTCATCCTCACCTTTTTGCCGCACCAGAACTCTCTTCACACATTCCCCGAGCCAGGCCTCCCAGTCCCAGCCCAGTGGGGCGAGGTGGGGAGCGTCGTTACAGTTTGCTTCCCGCCCATCCCCCCTCCCCCAAAGAAGCTCCTCCCGTCCCTGGCACGGGCGCAGCCCCCGCGCCCGCCTGGCCCCCGGTGCCCTCGGCCGGCGCGGCGCCGCGCGGCCGCGGCGCCGGCAG